>WNGS01039112.1:0-11845 GCA_020271785.1 Procambarus virginalis
AATGAGATAAATGTCTGTGAATGCATGTGTGTATATATGTATATGTGTGTGATGTGTATGTATGGGTATAAAGTATATATGGAAGCTGATCAAAATTACATTTCACCTTTGTAAATGTACATTAATGACACTGTGTAGATGACACATCGACACTTTATGTAAGGCATACATAAATCTGTGTATCTATGTATTTAGTATATAGGTTAGCTTAGCATTTTTAAAGCACCGACTCACCTTCAGTGGTTGATTGTTCAATAAACCCTTCAAATATATGTTTAACACATCTCTAACCCTGTCTATGGAGGACAGAAGAAAATGTATATATGCTAGTTAGCATTGTTAATGTGTGGCCACGTCTGTGGTAGGAAAAAAAAAAAAAAAAAAAAAAAAAAAAAAAAAAAAAAAAAAAAAAAAAAAAAAAAAAAAAAAAACTGCTGTTATAGGTGGCCAAGTATCCGGTCACTCACTGCTGTTATAGGTGGCCAAGTATCCGGTCACTCACTGCTGTTATAGGTGGCCAAGTATCCGGTCACTCACTGCTGTTATAGGTGGCCAAGTATCCGGTCACTCACCATAATCATAATGATAAATAAATCCCCATAATCTATCATAATAAGTACTCACCTAGTTGTGCTTGCGGGGGTTGAGCTCTGGCTCTTTGGTCCCGCCTCTCAACTGTCAATTCCCTGGTGGACAGATTCTGGAGTCACGTGACCCGCAACTCGGTGGTGGAGAATATGTGTGTCAGGGGACAGGAAGACAGGTTATATATACAATACACGTTAGGCATATACCTAGGTCCCCCCCCCCACCAGGGAGGAATTACTGACCCCGCCCAGGATGCTACACGACAACAAGCTGATTAACTCCTGGGTACCTACTTACTATAGGTGAACAAATGCATTAGGTAAAAGGAAATGTACCCACTATTTCTGTGTCGACATATGGGATTCGAACCCGAAATTTCCGCTTGTGAGTCGAGAACGAACACGACTGTACTACCCCAGACCTCTCTGATTGGCTGAGGCCAGAGACTGTCCCTGAAGACTCCTCTCTGACTGGCTGAGGCTGAAGACTGTCCCTGATGAAGACTGCTCTCTGATTGGCTGAGGCTGGAGACTGTCCCTGACGACACCTCTCTGATTGGCTGAGGCTGGAGATTGGCCCTGAAGACTGCTCTCTGATTGGCTGAGGCTGGAGACTGTCCCTGACGACACCTCTCTGATTGGCTGAGGCTGGAGATTGGCCCTGAAGACTGCTCTCTGATTGGCTGAGGCTGGAGACTGTCCCTGACGACACCTCTCTGATTGGCTGAGGCTGGAGACTGGCCCTGAAGACTGCTCTCTGATTGGCTGAGGCTGGAGACTGTCCCTGAAGACTGCTCTCTGATTGGCTGAGGCTGGAGACTGGCGCTGAAGGCTGCTCTCTGATTGGCTGAGGCTGGAGACTGGCCCTGAAGACTGCTCTCTGATTGGCTGAGGCTGGAGACTGGCCTTGAAGACTGCTCTCTGATTGGCTGAGGCTGGAGACTGGCCCTGAAGACTGCTCTCTGATTGGCTGAGGCTGGAGACTGGCCCTGAAGACTGCTCTCTGATTGGCTGAGGCTGGAGACTGGCCCTGAAGACTGCTCTCTGATTGGCTGAGGCTGGAGACTGGCCCTGAAGACCGCTCTCTGATTGGCTGAGGCTGGAGACTGGCCCTGAAGACTCCTCTCTGATTGGCTGAGGCTGGAGACTGGCCCTGAAGACCGCTCTCTGATTGGCTGAGGCTGGAGACTGGCCCTGAAGACTCCTCTCTGATTGGCTTAGGCAGTTGGTGTTGTGACCACAACAGCTGGTGGGGTCAACTTTCCTCACTTTAACTTTAATAAACTCTAAATTATTTCTTATATATAATATAACAGATTACGAACAATAGTTCGTTATAAAAATAGTGTAAGGTAATGAAGATGGGAATAATTAGAATTTTATCCATTAATGACCAGTCAAACATATAGTTTTAATTTGAAATACCAATAACTATTATGTAAACAATTTCAACATGAGCAAACATTATTAAGTATTTTTACTAATTTTATGTTGCTTTTAATTATATTTAAAGTGAGAAAAGCAAATTTGTAAATTGTTGAGTAACTTAAGTGGTAGGACTAGTATTAACAATAAATGGCGATTCTAAGACCTTCCCGGCCCTTGACCGGGGACGTTTCTAAACCTTACTTTATCCAAAAAGCATTTTTGTGTGTTGTTTTAACACATTTGCGTTTTTATGTTCCTAGTTAAACTATATCGGAGCCTTAGTGTGCCATTTACAATATCAGGATTTGCCTATATTAGGATTTGTATTTTATTTGACTTATGTTAAGGGACGATTTTGAGTCGCATATTTAATAGAAAACGGAACTATATAAAGTTCATCAAATAAAAAAAATCAAATCAAAATGTTTATTCAGGTAAAATACACACATAAAGGATGAGTTACAAACATAACGTTGTAGTTATAGAGGGAACCCAGGCAGGGAGGAGCTGTTCGCAAGATGCAACTGTCTGATGGCTCCCAGCTTGACTATGTAAACAGATTCAAATACCTTGGCCTTGAGGTGCCACTGGATGGTCCTGTTGTATTCAGACTCTGTCGTCAGTATAAATAGAGGCTTCGAGCACAGTTGTGTCCAGACCACGGTCGTGTGAGGTCGCAGGGGTGGCGCTCTTGGCGTCCGCTGCTTGGTGGGAGGAAGTATTTGTATTGAAGTAATGTATTGCCCCACACTCTACGTTTTTGCACGTGGTGATACAGGATATTGTGAATTTGTTCTCGATTGTTGACAGTGTCGAAGAAATGGCTGAGGCGGTATACCTAACTGGTAGTGAGGAGGACAGACAAGATGATACCAGACCGTTTGAAGTAGCAATGAACAGAAAGAAACGGAGAAATATTAACAGACAGTGAGACAGTGAGAGTGACGATGAAATTACAAAGAGACCAAAGAATGAGACCCTACTCAGCAGGACTCAAGACAAGCAATTTAATAGAAGGAAGAGGCTGTTGTTCCCGACATGGCAATTGAATTTCCACCAAAAGCTGGCGTGGACGGTACGTCTGGCTAAAGAATGTTTGGAATACGAACCACTCTTCAAGGAGGGTCTTCACCGGCCCTACATAACAGTTGGGACTGAACAGGCCGTGGAACGCCTCACGACGGTTGGTTTTGAAAATGTAGTGATGGTTCCCCCAGAAGAAGGTATGTTGCACACAAAGATCATAGTTTTCAAGTTTCCAACTTATTTGGATCCTGACTGTCTTCTTCTTAACAATGATAATGTTGTCTGGGCAAAGAGGAACAGTGTTCGTGGTGACAAACAAAACCAGGTTGTTGCCTTGGTAAAGTGTGAGGCGCCGGAGAAAATTTTTGTGCAAGGACTAGGCTATAGGAACGTTGCAAAATACGCTGAGGAGCCCATACTGTGCATGAAGTGCTCACGTTGGGGACATATGGCATGGAAATGCCAGTTTGACCCCAGGTGTCGGTATTGCGGGAAGAAACACGACTCACGAGAGTGTAGAGTCAAGATTGAAAGAAGTGAAAAAATCGTCCCATTTTGTTGCAACTGTCGAGGAAGCCACAATGCTGGTTCCTCTCTATGCCCCATGAAGCCTCATCTGAATGAGACGGGTTCTACAAGCAGGATAGATGTATCCTCGCAGCAAGGAAAGATTGTGCAAGAGGAACATGGAGGAAACAGCTGGAAGCCAACGACAGCCCCTATGTTCAATGTGTGGGAGAAAGGGCGGAGAAAATAAAGGCGAGCCTAGGGAAAGTAAATCATGCAGTGGAAAAACTGAAACCTTGTGAGGACAAGGTTCAGGACAATATGGTCACCTCTGAGGTTGGTAATCAAATTTTGGAGTATCTAAAAAACTAGATAAGAGGATTGAGGCATTGGAAAAATTGGCTATGGAAGGTAGACGGGGTGAAGATCAAGTTCAAGTTCAAGTATGTTTATTGAGATAAGCAAGAAATACATCTCAAAGGGATAGAGTAGCTTAGGCTATTTCTACCCCCCTCTACTTCAAGTCCCTCAAGGGGCGCACAAATTCAGTGAGTCAAATACACAAATAACATTACAAGAATCCCATTTAACATTGCAGGTTAATATAGTAAGTACAGCATATTACAAGAATCCCATTTAACATTGCAGGTTAATATAGCAAGTACAGTATATAATTGTCACACTCTTGGGGCAAACTTCTTGTAGCTCCTAAGTATACTGTCTATCATACCATTATCACACATCCAAACAATTTGATGTGGTACACTATTTAATTCCTTATTTCTATAGTTTTCAATAAGTTGACACTCTAATACATAATGTTCTAAGGTGTGGGCGTGCGGCATACCACATAATTTACACTCCTTATCTTCTTCACTGACATCAACACCGTATTGCCAGATATATTTGTATCCTAATCTTAATCTCATGTAAATTGAATCCTTCCAAGTAGACTTTCCTTTACCATAGGTGAAGGACGAATTTGTATTTATTATTGAATAATGCTTAAGTGTGTTACTACTGTCCACCATTGCCATTCTCTTTATCATTTCTTCACCCTCTTGGATCATCTTGATTCTTGTTTTTATTTGTTTCAAGGTTAACTGACATATAACATCAACAAGAGGTTTTTCAGTGGCTCTTTTCGCTATGTCATCAACTACCTCATTCAACAGGATTCCCACATGTGAAGGGATCCACATGAATCTTACTTTATACCCAGTTTTTTCTAATTTCTTAACATTCTCTCTACACTCTATCACAATATTCTGATATACTGGGCGTCTGCTATTTAAAGACTCTAACGCTCCTCTGCTGTCAATAAAGAAGCAAGCATTTTTACCACATTTAACTACTTCCTGTAATCCTGCTAATACACCTTGGAGTTCAGCCTGCGTTGAAGAGACATTGTCAGTTAAGCGGCGTCCAATAACAGTATCTACAGTGCCGATGTCAGTGTACTCCCTGATCAAGACTCCACATCCTGCCTTCCCATCCCTAGCTACTGACCCATCACAATATACATGTAGAGTGTTTTCTGTAGGCAGTTTTTAATTATACAATCATATGTCGCCCTCAGCTCTCCTATTTCATACATACTTTTTTTCTTTTGCAAGGGAGTAATTACTACATCTACATTACAATCCTCCCATGGTGGTGTGACTTTTCTCTTGGGCACAGCAATACACTCTGTAATAACATCATACTTTATAACATTAGAACATAAGTTATTCATATATACTCTCTTCTTCATCATACACTGTTCACTACTTCCCACCTTTTGAACCGAGAGGATTAATTCATTAGCTCCCCCACCTCTCATTAATCTAATGGCAGAGGCTACATTTATCTCTGAAATTCTATCCCCAATACTCTGCAGATTAAGCTCCATCCTCATTATCTCAATCATAGCATTTCTTGGGCATCCTAAGATAATTCTCATGGCTTCATTTTGTACCTTCTCCAACTTGCCCATCCTACCTTTACCAAAACAAGAAATGACAGGTGCAGCATAATCAATAAGAGATCTTACAGTACTCAAGTATATCATTCGTAGCACAGGGACTCCCACTCCCTTTCCACAGCATGCCAAGGCCTTCAGAGGTTGTAATCTCTTCCGACATTGACCCAACAGTCTGTTCATCTCAGCTTCCAAACTCTCATGGGTATATCCAACATATATGCCTAAATATTTATATATATTAACTCTCTCTATATTTTTACCATTTATTTTCAATATAATGGGCCTCCGACTTCTACATTCAAACTTAGTTTTGTTTTCATTAACCACCAGTCCCATATGATGACACAGGTATCCGAAATTGTCCAACACTGTTTGAACCTTTGAAATATCTTTGCCCTGAAACAAAATATCATCGGCATATATGATTGGAGTTACCCCATTTGAGTATCTCTCAGATGCTATCTTATTCATTAGTACATTAAACAGGGTGGGACTCAACACGCCTCCCTGAGGTGTGCCGAGTTCAAAAGACCTCACACCTGACATACAACCTTGATACCACACCTGAGCCTTCCTTTCATAAAGATAATCCCCTATCCAGCGCAATAATCTCCCTTTAACACCAAGACCAGCTAATTCATATAAAATAACCTCTTTGTTGGCTTTATCAAAAGCTCCTTGTAAATCAATAAAAATTCTATAATAATCATTTTCATTAGCTAGACATTTAATAATACAATCAGAGGTACTTTTTCCTTTGAGGAACCCGAACAAATTACTAGACAGCTGATCACCTATTATATATAAAAGTCTATTTAAAATGATCCTCTCCATCATTTTACAAAAACACGAGGTTAAAGACACAGGTCTGTACTCTCCATTGGCTTTAGGGATAGGGATGACCATAGCTTTTTTCCATTTACTGGGAATACTGCCCTCTTTATAACTAATATTAAAGAGATCTAAAAGTGGGCTTTTCGTCATAATGGCAAGTTCATTAAGTATTTCATAAGTTACTCCATCCTCCCCAGGGGCGGTAGATTTCCCAACTTTAATCGCCGTTATTAGTTCTTCTCTGGTAATACCTGTGCAAGTGACATCACCACTGTTACCTGCTGTAAGTATAAAATTCATTCTTAGATCTTTCCAAGAATCTAATGACTCTCTCGTTACAGCGGGTAATGAACTAAGTTTGGCAGCTTCCGCCCATTTATTTACGAGACCATTTGCAATTCCTTGCGGGTCAGGATGTGCAACAAAATTATGCTTTTTACCCCTTATTTTATTTACGTCTTGCCAGATTTCTTTCAAGTTTCTGTTACTCCCAACTTTCTCTGCAAACTCCTGCCAATACTTGCTCCTAATTTCCTTTCTCTTCTCCCCACACAGCCTAGCAACTGCTAGTAAAGCATTCTTCCCTTCCTCAGTCCTACCATTCCTATTCCAATTCCTGTGAGCTCTCCTCATTGTTAATGTCCACCCCTTAAGCATCTCGTCATGTGTATAATTTCCTTTTCTGGGGGGATGCTTTTTTATACTAGATGTTTTCCGGTTCAATGTTGCATTAAATACATCTACCTCCTTAATTAAATCTTCATAAAATGCTTCTGCTGAAACTGGCTTATAAGTATCATACCAAGACTTAATATGGCCAACAAGACCCCTTAATTCTCCCTCATTAAACTTTAACCTTTTCCTCTGAAGGCAGGCATGCTTTTTATCTACTTTAAGCTGTATTTGTAATGCAAAATGATCACTTAGCATTTCATCCACAGTAAGACAATTCCCCTCTATGCCCTCAGCATTTATCAAACAAGCATAATCTAATCTCCCTCCCCTCAAATGAGTAGGATAGGGCTCGCCCAGCAGCTGAACATCTTCATGTTCCTGCAAAAACTGGTACCATCTGCAACCATTCCTATTTGCTTTACCCCTTGATCCTAAAGCTGGATGTCTGGCATTAAAATCCCCTACCACAAGTGTATCTTCAGAAAAGAAGGAATCTGGCAAGTATCTTAAATCAAGGGAGCTATCAGAGATGTATAGATTAATGAAATTTAACTCTCGGTCCTTTAATTGTATCCGCAAGCAAATACTTTCAATACCTCTATATCTCTGAGGGATTCCAGTTATCTCGACAGGTATGGTGATGAAACAGGACGTTTAATTGAAAGTAAAACAGGATGTGAAATGGAAAGTGAAACGTGCGTAGAAGAAAGTAATGATGTGCATGACGTAACGATGATAGAGGATAGTCAGGAGAATACACTTTCTAGTAGTGTTAGCGGTGTTCAACCTCCTGTTGTGACAAATGTTGAAAGAACAGTTAAAGTAAAACGGTATACAGAAATAACAAAGAAAATAGATATGAATAATATTACCTTCGATGTTAGTAGTAGTTGTGCAAGTGAGGAGAAAGAAAAAATGTTACGGTGTTGGAAGGAAGTTTCTAAGGTACTCTCGTATCTCATGGAATGTGACGGGCAGGGCAAAGGTAGTTTTATTATTAATCATGGATGAAAGTAAATTGAGAATATTATCTTGGAACGTTAATGGATTAAAAACTAGAGCGGTGGATGTACACTATTATACTCTTAGAGAGGATATTGACATAGTAGCACTCCAGGAAACTGGGGATAGGGATGGTAGCATTCTGAGGCTAAATGGCTGATTGATTGATTGATGAAGATTAAGCCACCCAAGAGGTGGCACGGGCATGAATAGCCCGTAAGTAGTGGCCCTTTTGAGCCATTACCAGTATCAAAAGATGATACTGGAGATCTGTGGAGGCGCAACTGCACCCTGCGTGACGGGAGATGTCTCCCGGACCAAATGGTGACCAAATGGTCGGCTAAATGGCTATAGAGGTTTTCACTTATATGCTGATGGAAGAACTAGGGCGGGGGGTCTCATGTTATGTCAAAAGTATCATACCTGTCGAGATAACTGGAATCCCTCAGAGATATAGAGGTATTGAAAGTATTTGCTTGCGGATACAATTAAAGGATCGAGAGTTAAATTTCATTAATCTATACATCTCTGATAGCTCCCTTGATTTAAGATACTTGCCAGATTCCTTCTTTTCTGAAGATACACTTGTGGTAGGGGATTTTAATGCCAGACATCCAGCTTTAGGATCAAGGGGTAAAGCAAATAGGAATGGTTGCAGATGGTACCAGTTTTTGCAGGAACATGAAGATGTTCAGCTGCTGGGCGAGCCCTCTCCTACTCATTTGAGGGGAGGGAGATTAGATTATGCTTGTTTGATAAATAAGAACATAAGAACATAAGAACAAAGGCAACTGCAGAAGGCCTATTGGCCCATACGAGGCAGCTCCTATTTATAACCACCCAATCCCACTCATATACATGTCCAACCCATGCTTGAAACAATCGAGGGACCCCACCTCCACAATGTTATGCGGCAATTGGTTCCACAAATCAACAACCCTGTTACTGAACCAGTATTTACCCAAGTCTTTCCTAAATCTAAACTTATCCAATTTATACCCATTGTTTCGCGTTCTGTCCTGTGTTGATACTTTTAATACCCTATTAATGTCCCCTTTGTTATGTCCATTCATCCACTTGTAAACCTCTATCATGTCACCCCTAACTCTTCGCCTTTCCAGTGAATGCAATTTTAGCTTTGTTAATCTTTCTTCATATGAAAGATTTCTAATTTGGGGAATTAACTTAGTCATCCTACGCTGGACACGTTCAAGTGAATTTATATCCATTCTATAATATGGCGACCAAAACTGAACTGCATAATCTAAATGGGGCCTAACCAGAGCAAGATATAGCTTGAGAACCACACCAGGTGTCTTGTTACTAACGCTGCGATTAATAAATCCGAGTGTCCGATTTGCCTTATTACGAACATTCATGCATTGATCCTTTTGTTTTAAATTCTTACTAATTATAACTCCCAGATCCCTTTCGCAATCCGACTTCGCAATCTCAACACCATCTAGCTCGTATCTTGTAACTCTATCATCATTACCTAGCCTCAGAACTTTACATTTATCAGCATTAAACTGCATCTGCCAGTCCTTTGACCATTTCAAAACCCTATCTAGATCAACTTGAAGTGATAGTGAGTCCTCCTCCGAATTAATTTCCCTACCGATTTTCGTATCATCGGCAAATTTGCAAATGTTGCTACTCAAACCTGAATCTAAATCATTTATATATATTATAAACAACAGAGGTCCCAGGACAGAGCCTTGAGGCACTCCACTTACAACATTTTCCCACTCTGACTTGACTCCATTTATACTAACTCTCTGTTTCCTTTGGTATAGCCATGCCCTAATCCAGCTTAATATAGCACCACCAATACCATGAGCCTCTATCTTTTTAATCAGTCTTTCATGTGGCACTGTATCAAAAGCTTTGCTAAAGTCAAGGTACACAACATCACAATCCTTACCACTATCAACTGCCTCAACTATGCTAGAATAAAAAGATAACAAATTTGTTAAACATGAACGGCCATTTATAAAACCATGTTGCGACTCAATTATTAATTTATGTTTTTCAAGATGAAGACGAATTTTATTTGCTATTATAGATTCGAGTAACTTTCCCACAATAGACGTTAGGCTAATTGGTCGATAGTTAGACGCAAGTGATCTATCTCCTTTCTTAAAAACTGGTATCACATTAGCAACTTTCCAAAACTCTGGCACTCTGCCTGACTCTATTGATTTATTAAATATGATTGACAGTGGGTCACAAAGCTCTCCTTTGCATTCTTTAAGCACCCTGGCAAACACTTCATCCGGCCCTGGGGATTTGTTTGGTTTGAGTTTTTCTATTTGTTTAAGAACATCCTCCCTGGTAACTGCTAAACTCGTCAACCTGTCCTCGTTCCCACCCACATAGACTTGTTCGGCTGAAGGCATATGTTAAGTTCTCTTTAGTAAATACAGATACAAAATATTTATTAAAAATACTACTCATCTCTCCATCACTATCTGTTATTTGACCTCTCAGTTTTTAATGGGCCTATCCTTCCCTAGTCTTAGTTCGATATAACTGAAAAACCCTTTAGGATTTGTCTTTGCTTGCCCTGCTATACGAACTTCATAGTTTCTTTTTGCTTTCCTTATCTCTTTTTTAACATTTTAACAGTTGTACGAATTCCTGTTCTAAAGGGACCTCCCCATTTTTAATTCTTTTGTACCAAGCTCTCTTTTTACCTATAAGGTTTTTCAAATTCTTTGTTATCCACTTTGGGTCATTAGTATTCGATCTATTCAATTTGTGTGGTATACTACGTTCCTGTGCTTGGTTAGATATTCTTAAATAAGTTATATATTGAATCCACATCGAAATCCCCATTTACATCACCTATCACTGGGTTCATGTCTCGCTCCAAGTCCGGCCCAACCCATACCCAAGACTTTCCAATCAATTTGACCCAAAAAATTCTTAGGCTATTAAAATCAGCTTTTCGAAAATCTGCACTTTAACAGAATTTTCTCCTACAGGTCTATTCCATTCTATGCTAAATCTGATTTCTTTGTGATCACTGTCCCTAGCTCACTCCCTATTTTCGATGTCATTAATTTGTGTTTCCTGTTAGTTAACACTAATCTAAAATATTATTTATTTCTGTACTAAGATAAATGCTAGGGATAGAGGGGAATTGTCTACTGTGGATGAAATGCTAATGATCATTTTGCATTACAAATACAGCTAAACTAGATAAAAAGCATGCTGCCTTCAGAGGAAAAGGTTAAAGTTTAATGAGGGAGAATAAGGGGTCTTGTTGGCCATATTAAGTCTTGGTAGATACTTATAAGCCAGTTTCGGCAGAAGCATTTATGAAGATTTAATTAAGGAGGTAGATGTATTTAATGCAACATTGAACCGGAAAACATCTAGTATAAAAAAGCTCCCCCAGAAAGAAAATTATACACATGACGAGATGCTTAAGGGGTGGACATTAACAATGAGGAGAGCTCACAGGAATTGGAATAGGAATGGTAGGACTGGAAGGAAAATACTTTACTGGCAGTTGCTAGGCTGTGTGGGGAGAAGAGAAAGGAAATTAGGAGCAAGTATTGGCAGGAGTTGCAGAGAAAGTTGGGAGTAACAGAACTTGAAGGAAATCGGCAGGACGTAAACAAAATAAGGGGTAAAAAGCATAATTTTGTAGCACATCTTGACCCGCAAGGAATTGCAAATGGTCTCGTAAATAAATGGGCGGAAGCTGCCAAACTTAGTTCATTACCCGCTGACGAGAGTCATTAGATTCTTGGAAAGATCTAAGAAAGGATTTTATACTTTACAGCAGGACAGTGGTGATGTCACTTGCACAGGT
>WNGS01039117.1:0-11182 GCA_020271785.1 Procambarus virginalis
ACCACAAGCTCAGAGCATCCCCAAGCTGGCATCTCAGTCCCTCGCACCTCACTCAGTAGTGAAGGAGTTTCCATCACATAGCCAGAAACACCACCTAACAAAAAATAAAAACCTTATTCAGTGACTTGAAAAACATAAGTTTGGAGGGAATGATGATGAAATATATAGAATGACTGTATAATCTATGAAAGGATGCATAAATTATACATTTATTCATCTTAATATGAAGCCATAACCAAGGTATACAGGTAATTTTCCACACTAATCTATATTCTTTCTTTCTGTTATATTCCTGTAACATAACCTATTATTTATTAACTTTTTTCCTTGGAGAGAGCAGATCAAAGCCTATTAACAGCTATTCACAAATTGCAATACATATATAAATTCACAACAAATTAAGCATTGGATGCAATGAAATGACTTTTTCTGGTGGGCTACTTCAAGCTATAGCACAGGGGCCTTAGGAAACTGCACCAGGCCTCCGAGACCCACCTAAGCCTACTGGGTGCAAGGACCATAACCTGGCTCTCTATGAGGCATGGGCAGATTTGGAAGACATCAACTAAAAAAAAAAACTAGCACTGAATGTAATGAAACACCATTTTCTGGGTAAACCCCGGAGGCTCCCTGGAGCTATCAGACTGATATTAGCAATATTAGTCTGGACCTTCAGTCATATGGAGTTCTTATGCTTACTGGGAACCACGAGCAAGAACTGGGTTCCCTCAGAGAGGTGTAGAGAGCAATGGCCTATGAAAACTTAACTCTTAGAGAGTATATTCATGTCTGCCATCGAACAGGATTAAGCACCCAGAAGGTAGGAGCCCCAAAACAGACTCCTAAGAACTCCCCAGAAAAAAAACAAGGTAACAAGCAAAGCGAACGGCATGCAGCGCTTGTTTGTGCCCCCCCTCCCCATTTAGGGGGAGCGGGAGGCCTCCGGCCCACTAAGCCGGCTGCTAGACCGCCAGTTCAGAGACTGATCAATCAGAAACAAAAACCACCGACCAGAGGGAGGGAGGGTGCCAGGGAGCCTCTGGGGCTCACCCAGAAAATGGCATATCATTAAATTCAATTTTGGTTTTCTGAAGGGAGCCCCGTCGGTTCTTTGGAGCTAGATACCCAAAGATAAGTAAAAGAGGGACATCTTGAACAGCATTGTGTTCACCGATATTTGAACATTATCCCTTTAACTGTGCAATGCGCCTGCAGGCCCACGCCTGGGGTGTGCTATGCGCCTCCAGGTATTTGTATTTTTCACATTCCATTCAAAACTCTCGTGGCTACATGGGATTCACATCAACTTTCTCAGGACTCTTGTAAACAGACACCATCTTTAAAAAAATCGTGGTCCACATTCCCGGGTGTGAGAACCTCAGTAGTGAGTGAGTAACCAAGGCCGGTGCACGCAGCATGAGCTCACAGCACTGCTGTTCAGCTTGTGACCACAGCATCGCCTAATAATGTCAAATATAAATATAACTTGTATTATTTAGACATGATAGTATTACAGAAGAGCCTGAGTAATTACCTAAGTGTAGTTACAGGATGAGAGCTACGCTCGTGGTGTCCCGTCTTCCCAGCACTCTTTGTCATATAACGCTTTGAAACTACTGACGGTCTTGGCCTCCACCACCTTCTCCCCTAACTTGTGCCAACCGTCTACCACTCTGTTTGCGAAAGTGAACTTTCTTATATTTCTTCGGCATCTGTGTTTAGCTAGTTTATATCTATGACCTCTTGTTTTAAAGTTCCAGGTCTCGGGAAATCTTGCCTATCGATTTTATCAATTCCTGTTACTATTTTGTATGTAGTGATCATATCACCTCTTTTTCTTCTGTCTTCTAGTTTTGGCATATTTAATGCCTCTAACCTCTCCTCATAGCTCTTGCCCTTCAGTTCTGGGAGCCACTTAGTAGCATGTCTTTGCACCTTTTCCAGTTTGCTGATGTGCTTCTTAGGATATGGGGACCACACAACCGCTGCATATTCTAGCTTTGGCCTAACAAAAGTCGTGAACAATATCTTTAGTATATCGCCATCCATGTATTTAAAAGCAATTCTGAAGTTAGAAAGCGTGGCATAGGCTCCTCACACAATATTCTTTATGTGGTCCTCAGGTGATAGCTTTCTATCTAGAACCACCCCTAGATCTCTTTCTTTATCAGAATTCTTTAAAGATTTCTCACATAATATATAGGTTGTGTGGGGTCTATGTTCTCCTATTCCACATTCCATAACATGGCATTTATTAACATTAAATTCCATTTGCCAAGTGGCACTCCATGTACTTATTTTGTCCAGGTCTTCTTGAAGGGCATGACAATCATCTAAGTTTCTTATCCTTCCTATTATCTTAGCATCATCAGCAAACATGTTCATATAATTCTGTATACCAACTGGTAGATCATTTATGTAGACAATAAACATCCCTGGTGCAAGAACTGAACCCTGTGGTACTCCACTTGTGACATTTCTCCAGTCCGATACATTGCCTCTGATCACTGCCCTCATTTTTCTATCAGTCAGAAATTTTTCATCCATGTTAGAAGCTTACCTGTCACCCCTCCAATATTTTCCAGTTTCCAGAACAACCTCTTATGTGGAACTCTGTCGAAAGCCTTTTTTAGGTCCAGATAGATGCAGTCAACCCAACCATCTCTTTCCTGTAATATCTCTGTTGCTCGATCATAGAAACTGAGTAAATTTGATACACAGGATCTTCCAGATCGAAAACCATACTGTCTGTCTGATATTATATCATTTCTCTCCAGGTGTTCTACCCATTTAGTTTTAATTATTTTTTCCAATATTTTGACTATTACACTTGTCAATGATACTGGTCTATAATTAAGGGGGTCTTCCCTGCTTCCACTTTTGTAAATTGGAACTATGTTAGCCTTTTTCCACACATCAGCTACAACTCCTGTAAACAGGGATGCCTGAAAAATCAGTTGAAGGGGAATGCTGAGCTCAGGTGCACATTCTCTCAGAACCCATGGTGAAACTCCATCTGGACCAACTGCTTTGTTCTTATTTAGCTCCTTGAGCATTTTTTCCACTTCGTCTCTAGACACCTCTATGTGCTCTATGTTGTTCTCTGGAATTCTTATTGTATCTGGTTCCTGAAGATTTCATTTTGTACAAGCACACTTTGGAACTTTTCGTTTAATGTTTCACACATTTCCTTTTCATTTTCCGTGAATCTATTTCCCATTTCAACCTCTGAATATCATCCTTTACCTGCAATTTGTTGTCTATGAATTTTCTAGAATAGATCTGGTTCTGTTTTACATTTGTCTGCAATCCCTTTTTCAAAATTTCTTTCTGCCTCTCTCCTCACTGCCGTGTAGTTGTTTCTCCCATCTTTGTATCGCAGGTATGTGATAATGAGTGTGATAATGACTGTGTACAATGTTCCAATATTAGTGATTCAATGCTGTTCACGATGTTCACTGCGCTAGTCACAGCACCACAGCATTATTTCGTCCATCTAGGAATGTTCAAACGACTTCTTAGGTTCCTTTACAAAATAAACTTGTGGTCAATTATGTATTTACAGGATTTAGTGACCAGTATTGTGACAACAGCAGGATTGTGGTGATAATAAGCACTGTGCGTAATATTGTGGGAGGAGTAATTGTGGTGAGGGAGTGAGGGAGAGAATTGAGGTATCCTCACTGTGTGGCAGCCACTCTTCTTTTGCTCATCATACTAACTTAGTGGTTCGCTATGGTGAACACATATGTACATGGGTATATACAATGTGTGTATATACCCATGTACATATGTGTGTAGTATTGTGGGAGGAGTAATTGTGGTGAGGAAGCGAGGGAGGGAATTGAGGTAGCCTTACTGTGTGGCAGTCACTCTTGTTTTGCTCGTCATACTAACTTAGTGGTTCGCTATGGTGAACACATATGTACATGGGTATATACAATGTGTGTATATACCCATGTACATATGTGTGTAGTATTGTGGGAGGAGTAATTGTGGTGAGGAAGCGAGGGAGGGAATTGAGGTAGCCTTACTGTGTGGCAGTCACTCTTGTTTTGCTCGTCATACTAACTTAGTGGTTCGCTATGGTGAACACATTTGTACATGGGTATATACAATGTGTGTATATATAGTGTAGTAGCAGCAACAGGATTATGTTGGGAGGAGACATATCATAGCGTCATCTGCTGGCTGCTGTGTGATTTCTCATGCAGTGTATGGTGGCCACTGTAAAGTTTGGACACAATACCAGGTTACTTGCATAGTTCTGGTGAATAAAACATGTAGATAGGTATACATAACATGTGTAAATAGTGTAATACAAACAATAACAGTAAGTTGGGAGGAGCAATGTTGGCGAGTAAGATGTAGGAGGAGTGAGGGAGAAACTGGATGTTGGAAGAGTGAGGGTGTGGCAGCTGACACTTGTGGAGTTCTGAGTGTGTTGATGGTGAATGTATATAGTGTGTCATAGTGTGTAAATAGACTGTGTGTATATATATATATATATATATATATATATATATATATATATATATATATATATATATATATATATATATATATATATATAACTGAAAACTCACACCCCAGAAGTGACTCGAACCCATACTCCCAGATATATATATATATATATATATATATATATATATATCATTGAATATGACCGCATATTCTGTATTTACTATCTTCTGATTTAGAGCTTCTATCCCTCTAACTATTTTCTTAGCATCAGGGCTTAGCTGAAATAGGAGTTCTCCAAAACTCATTTTCGTAATTTCCGGGTGAAGAAAAGATGTGAATTACTATAGAATGTATTACACTTATTTAAACAATTTGCACAACGTTTCAAACCTCCATGGTTCATTCTCAAGTGAATGAATTTTACAATGTGATTTGATTTTATACCCGCACTGGGTCAGGTGATAAGATAATAAATGTGAAAACAAAAGGGGATACAAAGGGGATATAAGTGGGGTCACACATATGAACATAAGAATAGAGGTAACCGCAGAAGGCCTATTGGCCCATACGAGGCAGCTGGCATCTACATACAAAGATTAATCCAGTGTAATTGGCCTGTTATGTTGAACGTTGTCTTCTGTGTTGGCATCGTTATGTTCTGGTCTTGTCCTTACTCTCATTGTGGGAAGAGTAAATAGTTCCGTGATTTGGGTGTTCATGGTAGGTTGTTCTGTTCTTATGTGAATTGCTTCAAGAATTTGTAATCTTCTTGCATCTAGGGTTCTGTCTATTATGCATGTATTTTTGTTCAACATTTCTCTTGTTAGGGTGATGTCATGGGCTTGTCTCATGTGATTCCTAGGGGCACCGGATTGAAGATGGCGCATGCACATACATACATACATACATACATACATACATACATACATACATACATACATACATACATACATACATATATATATATATATATATATACACACATAAATTAGCATAATACAATGGAAATATGTGCCGGATATGTGTACACATGTCATGCACGTAACACAGTGTCTTCGGACAGTACGGATGTTCTACTGCCATAATATAGTGTACCTGTTTATTATACACAGGACTGGCATGTAAAAGAATATAAAATGTATTTGGAACTGTGCGCAGAAAATGAACAAAATATATTCGCGGCAACTCGCGCATCCTGCCCCGAGCGCCCTACCGGCCCCGGGGCCGTATGCCAGGGGCTACCAGGGAATGATGACGTCACTCACGAACTTATGGACCCCATAGCAGCTAAAGTACTTACAATTTTGACCTGCTGTTACTATACCCTTACTCAGGGAAGGGTTTTTGACACTTTAAAAACAGAAAAAGAATTTTTTCCAGAGATTTTATTTCCTGCACACTAGGGAGGGGGGGTCATATTTGGAGGCCACACAATTATGGGGTTAAACAGTCTTTATCACAGTCAGGCTCTTCTGTAATATTATCATGGCTAAATAATACAGTTATATATATATATTTTGACATTTTTAGACAATGCTGTTGTCACAAGCTGAACAGCAGTGCTGTTAGCTCATGCTACCTGTGCCAGCCATAGTTGCTCACTCAGTACTGAGACTCACACACCTGGGAATGTTGCCCACGATTTTTAAAAAAATGGCGTCTGTTTACAAGAGCCCTGAGGAAGCCGAGGTGAACCCCGTGTAGCCGCGGAACTTTAAATCTTACATGGTACTCCCAACCATACATAGCTGTGGTGCGCTGCCCTGCAATAGTTTACTCACCACAGTTATATATGTATTGCACTCTTTAAGTGTTAACAACTGATTCATTGATGATTTAATGACTGATTAATGACAAGTCATTAATTATAATTCTGGCCAAGATAGCCTTTTACTCCAGTGACTTCCTAGCACCTTTAATGACCATGCAGCGATATTTTGAAAAGATCCATGTGGTGCCAGTGCCAAATGTTGTCCTGAATGAGTGTCCTGTATAACAGAACATAGCAGATTCTTACCTTAGGAAGCAACTAAATGTGAAAGCCCAGATATAAAAGTGAAAGTAAACTTCAGTCGCTGGAGACCCTTGGTGACCCACTCAAAATGGTTAAACTGTCCAGGATTGGGTGGTGAGTCAGGGATTAACCCTCAAACCCCTAGCGGCCCAAATGGAATTCACACCCACAGGCGCAACAAAAAAAAAAAATCCAAAAAACCAGCGTTGAATGTAATGAAACGCCATTTTCTGGGTGAAGCCCCAGAGGCTCCCTGGCGACCCTCCCTCCCTTCCGGTCGGCGGGGTTTTCGCATTGGTTGACGCCTAGTTTCCGAACTTAAGGCAGCCGGCGTGGTGAGGTCCGGGGCCCCCACCCCTCCCCCTCCCGGGGAGGGGAGGGCTGCGCGGACGACCGGCGCGGCAGTAAAGTGATTGTTTGATTGTTTTCCTTGGGATTGTAGGGAGTTTTCTACCTCTGTTCGGTTTTTTGTTGTAGTTTCTTACCATGTGGGGTTTGTTTTGTTACGCCTACCTTTCTGGGTGCCTATCCCCGGTCGATGGCAGATAAGGAAAACCCCCAACCATATGGGGTTTTCCAGGGCCATTGCTCCCTGAAACCTCTCTGAAGGGGCCAGGTTCTGGCGCTGGTCCCTGGTAGGTCTGAACTCCATAGCTAATGTCCCGGTCTAACATAACATACATTAGCCCGATAAGCTCCAGGGAGCCTCTGGGGCTTCACCCAGAAAATGGCGTTTCATTACATTTAACGCTGGTTTTCTGTGGGGAACCCCTACGGCTCCCTGGAGCTACATACCCAAAGAGAAGGAAAAAGGGGACATACCCGGGAGGCGGCGGCCATAAACTCCACAACGTGAAGACGAGACAACTGACCGCAACCTGCGACCCAAAGCAAAACAAGAACGCCGAGGATCAGGGACATTCACCAACCAACAGGCGGCCAGGACCCTGTTCGATTGCCAAAATCCACGCGCCCAAATATGTGCCCAAGACATATTACCAAACACAGCGGCCAAAGCCGCAAACTTCCTAACATCATGGGCGCGAGGATAGACCGCAGGCTGGCTAGACAGAATAACCCTGCGGACAACCTGGGAGACCCGAGCCCAGGAACAGGGAACGAGGGAAACCGGATCAACCCAAAGCGCATCTCCAGCCACCCTGGCTGAAGCGCGCAGGTAACGGCGAAGCGCCGCAACAAGACAACACATGATGCACCCCCGGCCGAACCCACCAGGCATCAATGACCCATGGACCCCTCCGGAAAGCAGCCGTCTCGTTCTTCGCCAGAAAAGATGGAGAAGGCTGCAAACGGACAAACCTACCCCCAGGACCAAAAGAGTAGAAACCCCTGCGCCGGAGGAGAGCATGAAGCTCCCCAACCCAGCCCCCCAGAGGCCAATGCCAACAAAAACAAAGCCTTGGAAAAACAATCAGGAACCAAAGGGGCCACCACAAACCGAGGAGTGGAAGATAGGAGAGCACCCTGTCCAAGGACCAGGACGGCTCAGGAGGCACATGAGCAGGCCAGAGGGGAAACAAAGCACGGGAAAGCTTACTAAACGAGGTGGATGTAACGTCTACCCCGAAAGCTAGCTGGAGCGGCTCCGCCAGCGCCGCACGATAGGAGGCGACAGTATTAGGCATCAAATGACAGTCCTGAACAAGCCAAGAAAGAAAGACAACCTACGAAGAGCCAGAAAACGGCGAATAGAACGCCAGGAAACTCCATACTGTCGCCGAAACGAAGCTCTCAGGTGGGACACCATCAACAAAGCCAACTGATCACCAAAGAATTGGTGATACACCCGCGTCAAAAAGACCAGACGCGAAGAGCAGAGGAGAAGGTCGAACCAGCCCCGTACCAGAGTGGACCGACCTGCTGAAAGAGGCGGAGCCGCGGGAAACGTCCCGGGTTCGGGCACCGAGTCAAAAGCACCGGAAACCAAGGCTGAGCCGGCCACCAAGGGGCCACAAGGACTACACTCCCTCGGATGTCTCCAAACAACCAGAACCCGAAGCAACAGCTGGACGGAGGAAAGAGGTACAGGGAACCCCCACCTAGACCAGTCCTGCCGAAAAGCATCCACCGCGAACGCTGCGCAGTCGGGGAAGGGCGTCACATATCAGGAGACGCCGAGACCACGCCGACGCGAAGAGTCCACATCCGGGAGACCGTACGTCTGGCAGATCCAACGAAACGAGTCGTCATCCACTCTGAGGACAGGGGAGGGAAGCGAGACAGACCGTCCGCCAGAACATTGGACACTCCCCGACCTGAACCGCACGGAGAGCCAAACCCCGAGAATCCAGCACACGAACCACTCGAAGGGACCAACCCCAAGATCTAAGGACCGAAGATAACCCCCGCGGTTCAGGCAATGAACCACAGGAGAACAGACCAAACGGAGGTGAATGGTCGATCCCCGAGCGACCCGAAGCCACCAAAGCGCGAACCAGACAGCTGCGAACTCCTGAGCTGTGCCGTGAGCCCGATGGAAGGACGGACCCCACCGTCCCTGGCCTGCTTGGTGAGCACTGGTCACAAAGCCCCAGCCGAGAGACGACGCGTCCGTGAACACATCGAGCGAGGGCTCAGGAAGACGCCAAGGCACCAACCCCGAAAACCCCGAAGAGGATGCCGGTGACGCAGCAACCGACATAAGACCCCCGGAGGACAAACCCAACGACCGCGAGAGAGGCGGAAAGGACATCCCCGAAGGAACCAAGACAGACGCCGAAGCCAAACCCGACCCGGCAGGTAGACTAGCACGGCGAAGTTCAGACTCCCGCACAACCGCTCAAGCAACCGCTGAGCAACCCGGGACCTCCTCATGCACAGCCGAAGGCGGGACCACAGCCGCAGTAACACTTCTGGAGGGAAAGACAACGAGTGGCCCAATAGCCCTAAACAAGGCCCAAGCCCGAACCCGGGATGGAAACAAATGGCAAAGCCCCCCGATCACCAGGACACCAACCCGGCGATCTGGAAGGAACCACACCCCTGGCGAACAGACACGCGGACTGACTGGGAGACCACACCAGCCAGTCGTCGAGGTAGGCCAGACACCGAATCTCAGACTCAGACAGGGCACTAAGATCCGGTAAAGATGCATTATTTTTTTTTTTTTTTTTTTTAATTACCAAATGCCCATTACAAAATAGGGCAGGCAACAAAAGCAGCGAGCATGAAGCCCCACCACCAACCGTGCCAGACCCAGAAAACTGGGGAGGAACTTGCCAAGAAGTGACCTGGAGGTCCAGGGCCACCATCCAGGCACCCGGCATCCAACAGTAGCCGGAACCCAGAAGGATGGGGTGGATCGACCACGTCCAACGCACCCACGAAGATGACACGATGAAACGTAGGGAAACAGCCCATCCCGCCAGCTCTGAACCCCCAAAGGGGTAGAAGCCGTCCATCGACGTCATCAGAGGCCGGAAGACAACTCAAGGCGCCCACCAACAGCGGGACCATGAGAGAGGCAATAGAGCAAGCTGCTCCCCCAGCGCCCCGCCAACAGAGAAGGGAACAGAGCCCCTTCCAAGAGAAAAAAAAAACCAGCGTTGAATGTAATGAAACGCCATTTTCTGGGTGAGTCACGGAGGCTCCCCGGAGCTATCCCAGGCTGATATGCTAATGTCAGACTTTGGCATCAGTCATGTGTATGGAGTTCTTAGGCCTACCGGGAACCACGGCCAGAACCGGGCCCCCTCAGAGAGGCAAGGGAGCAATGGCCAATAGAAGCCCCCGTGTGGTTGGAAGCATTCTATGTCTGCCATCGACCGGGACAGGCACCCAGAAGGTAAGCGCCCCAAAACAAACCCCTATTCTGGTTAAAATTGCTACCAAAAGCCGAACTAGTGGATAGAACTCCCCAAGAAAACGAGCAAACTAGTGTGATGTCACACGCTGCCGCGCCGCTGTCTGCGCAGCTCCCCCCTCCCCGGGAGGGGAAGGGGGAGCCCCAGACCCTCCGCCCCGGCTACCCACACCTCAGTTCTTGAGGCTGGATGTCAAAAACGCGAAAAACCGCCGACCGGAGAGGGAGGGAGGGATGCCGGGGAGCCTCCGGGACTCACCCAGAAAATGGCGTTTCATTACATTCATCACGCTGGTTTTCTGGGGGGAGCCCCGTCAGCTCCCCGGAGCTAACTACCCACAGACGACGAAAAAAAGAGGGACTTACCCGGGAGGCGGTCGTCGCTCACTCCTCAACTCGAAAGCCGAGACAACTGGCTGCAACCGCCGACCCAAAGCAACACAGGCCCGCCGGGCCCAGGAACATGACAAGGTAACGAGCAGCCAGGACCCTGTTCGACCTCCAAAAACCCCGCGCCCCGAATATCAGACCAAGACATATTCCCAAAGACGGCAGCAAGCGCCGCGAACTTCCGAACGTCATGGGCACGGGGATAGACCGCAGGCTGGCTGGACTTAATAACCCTGCGGACGACCTGAGAGACCCGCACCCGCGAACAGGGAAGAAGGGAAACCGGATCAACCCAGAGCGCATCCCCGGACACAGAAGCCGTGGCGCGCAAATAACGGCGAAGCGCCGCAACCGGACACAAAACATGATGCCCCCGGCCTGACCAACCAAGCATCAACCACCCACGGACCCCTCCGGAACGCAGCAGTCTCATTCTTTGCCAGAAAAGAAGGAGACGGCTGCAAGCGAACAAAACTACCACCACGACCAAA
>WNGS01039123.1:0-11511 GCA_020271785.1 Procambarus virginalis
GAGCCATATACTAGTTTCTAAGTACGAATCCTACTTAAATGTATACGGCATAAATAACTGTTTATTACAGGTAAGAACTCTGAAAAAATTTGAATTTTCCCAAAAAGAACTTTAACAAACTTCTATGGACATTATTTCATCATAAGAATTCCTTAATAAAACTTCTAAATCTCAGAAATTATTTTTCTCATAAGAAACCTTTAACTCCAAATCGGCCCCCTTTTGCCTTGAATTTCCCCATAAGAAACCTTAACCAAACTTCTATGACATTATTTTCATCATAAGAAACACTTAACGAACTTATAAGATTGCTTTATTTGAAATAGTAGTTGAAAAAAATCCACGATTGAAAACAAAAATCCCCCATAGAGTTTACCTGGAAATGCTGTGACACAAACATGAATTTTCTAATTTACTTGAAAAACCTGTGACACAAACGTAAATTTTTCAAAAACAAAAATTTACGTTTACGGTGTCATCCCTACTACTAGTGCCGTACTCCTCTCAAGGCTTTCAAGATTCTACGTAATGCCACCTCAGTGAGCATCAGAATGTGCCCCAGTTTCTTCAAACCTCCAACACATTCTCGAGAGGGTGCATTCCTTTGCCAGAAACAACCTACTGAAAGCCCAAGAGAGGATGAAGACTCATTACGACCAGCACAGCCAAGTAAGGAAATTTAAACAAGGAGACTTCGTTCTAGCTTATTTCCCTATCCCAGGTTCTCCTTCACAAAACAGGTTTTCAGGACCCTACCGTGTCAAGGAGTGCAGGAATAATCACAACTACGTTCTCGAGACCCCCGATAAGCGGCGGAAGACCCAGTTGTGCCACGTCAACCTGCTGAAGCTATATCATGGTACTCCTCCCACTGTACTAATCAACTATTCCACCTTTACAGGACCATACAGCCACTGTGAGACCTTCCCTGCTTCTCCTCCCGAAAGCACTGACACTCAGGCAGCGCTCTCCAATTCGGAAATCCTTACTGATATCCATAATTACTTTCAGGACGATAATAGGGCTTCACTCATCAAACTCATCAAAGAACATCAGGAGTTGTTTCGAGATGATCCACAAGAGTGTACTGTGACTCTGCACGACATCCAACTGCTACCTGACACCCAGCCGATTCGCCAACCATTCTACCAAATCAGCCCTAGCAAGAAAGAAGTCATGTGTGCTGAGGTACAGTACCTCCTAGACCATGGACTGGCTACCCCTTGTGAGTCCCCCTGGGCCTCACCATGTATCTTGGTACCAAAACCCCAAGGTAAGATCCGGCTGTGTACTGATTAACGAAAGTTAAACAGTGTGACGATCAAAGATGCGTACCCATTACCTAGGATTGATGACATCCTCGACGCCATTGGTAATGCCCACTACCTGTCCCAGGTGGACTTGCTCAAGGGGTATTACCAGGTGTGCATAACGGAGCGAGCAAAAGAAATATCTGCCTTCATTACCCCATTCGGACTTTTCAGATATGAACGCCTTCCCTTTGGACTGTGCAATGCACCGGCCACCTTTCAGAGAGCTGTCAACCGCGTCATCCAGGGCTTGGATAACACCTACGCCTATTTCGATGATATCGTTGTAGCATCCAACACCTGGAGCGAACATCTGCTCCAGCTGCAACGATTGTTCGCCAAGCTCCTGACAGCCGGCCTCACCATCAACCTGGGCAAGTCCACCTTTGCCAAAGGTAAAGTGCGTTATCTGGCTCATGTAATAGGGAGTGGCAGCCTGGCTCCGTTAAATATCCACACTCAAGCTATCAAAGAGTATCCACAGCCTACTACCAGGAAGCAGCTCCTGCGCTTCCTTGGTCTTGCCTCTTATTACCGTAGGTTTGTGAGGAACTTCAGTACAGTAGCAACACCCTTAATCACCTTAACCAGTCCCAAGCAACGGTATAATTGGACCATGCAGCAAACCGTTGCCTTCGAACAACTCAAATTCCTGCTCTGTTCTAATGCTATTCTCGCCTCGCCAGATACCACGAAGCCTTTCATCCTCCATATCGACGCCAGTGGTACCGGCATCGGAGGTGTCCTAACGCAGCAACGAGGTGAGGAGGTTCTACCTGTCAGCTACTACAGCTACAAGTTGAAGCCTCACCAGAAAAACTACAGCACTATAGAGAAGGAACTCCTCTCCATCGTCCTGAACTTGCAACACTTTGCACCATACCTGCAAGGTGCTCGGTCCACCACCATCTACTCGGACCACAATCCTCTACGCTTCCTACATCAAGCCCAATTCAATAACCAACGTCTGCTGCGATGGGCTTTATATCTACAAGGCTTCAATCTGAAAATCTGTTACATCAAGGGGTCTGACAACATCATCGCCGACACCCTCTCCAGAGTTCATGAGGTAGAGGCAGCTCCACCTACCACTCTACCTCCCGAGAACGTGACTTCTTCCGGAACCACAGGCTTCGGGGGAGAGTTGTGACGATAATCTCTTTCAAGAGAGATTGAGCCTGCTCTTCCCTTCATTGTCACGTTCATTGCTACAATCAAGATACATGTAGTAGTAGCAAAACGTTTGTCAAGCCAGCCACGCACCTGCATACCCCCCACTCCTGCACCCCCACACTTCTCCTCACCGGCTCAGCGTGACACTTCAACGAGCTAACGGCCAGTGTTGGCCTGTCTGCATTCTGATTGGTTGGTCAAGATCACACCACTTCTGCTGCGCACCACGCACGCCATCTACCCAAGTCAACGTCTAGGTCATACCAAGAGACCTTCCTCAGAATATTCTTGTGCTCGAAGCTGAGAACAACTAACTGATATACCTGTGTATCAAGTAGCGGTTCTTAGCTTGCGCTAATATTCCCAGCACCATTTATTATTCTTTGCATCCTGTTAACGTAACCAGTCTCTTGATCATTTTTGTTATATGTTATTTTCACTTGTTATTTTTTGCACTATTTCAATGCCAAGGAATTGTCTTTATTTAAATTTGTTTTCTAGAGTAATTAAATTTCATTGTTCATATTTTGTGTTTTGTGTTTCTTCCCTACCTTACCACAGACTATCAGGCAAGCAGTCATTCTTTTTTTTGTGTATGTGCCTGGCTTTGACACTGCCATTGGAGGACTACCGAACACCATACTCCACTACTTTACCGTCACAATATATATATATATATATATATATATATATATATATATTATATATATATATATATATATATATATATATGCCCAACTTGCCTAAACACGCAAGAGTATTTATTCAACTATAGAACACTTTCCCACCAGGAGACTCGAACCCTAGCCAGCACAGAAGCCTTGCAGCCACCGGCATGACAGGTAACGCCTTAACCCACTGCACCACGCTCAGACCCTTAAAAGAGATGGTAATTTCTGGGCATTTCAACACCTCAACCACCATCTCCCAAGAGCACCAGAGCAAGTGAGGGGTCAAATTTTACGTTTTTTCATCAAGTTCCTGTTGAATATGGGAAGACACTGTGTCTATGTAATGCCCAACTTGCCTAAACATACAAGAATAGTTACTCAACTATAGAACACTTTCCCACCAGGAGACTCGAACCCTAGCCAGCACAGAAGCCTTCCAGCCACCGGCGTGACAGGTAATGCCTGAACCCAGTGCACCATGCTCAGACCCTTAAAAGAGATGGTAATTTCGGGGCATTTCAACACCTCAACCACCATCTCTCAAGAGCACCAGAGCAAATGAGGGGTCAAATTTACGTTTTTTCATCAAGTCCCTGTTGAATATGGGAAGACACTGAGTCTATGCAATGCCCAATTGCCTAAACACGCATGAGTAGTTATTCAACTATGGAACACTTTCCCACCAGGAGACTCGAACCCTAGCCAGCACAGAAGCCTTCCAGCCACCGGCATGACAGGTAACGCTTAACCCACTGCACCACGCTCAGACCCTTAAAAGAGATGGTAATTTCGGGGCATTTCAACACCTCAACCACCATCTCCCAAGAGCACCAGAGCAATTGAGGGGTCAAATTTACGTTTTTTCATCAAGTCCCTGTTGAATATGGGAAGACACTGTGTCTATGCAATGCCCAACTTGCCTAAACACGCAAGAGAAGTTATTCAACTATAGAACACTTTCCCACCAGGAGACTCGAACCCTAGCCAGCACAGAAGCCTTCCAGCCACCGGCATGACAGGTAACGCCTTAACCCACTGCACCACCCTCAGACCCTTAAAAGAGATGGCAATTTCGGGGCATTTCAACACCTCAACCAACATCTCCCAAGAGCACCAGAGCAAGTGAGGGATCAAATTTACGTTTTTTCATCAAGTCCCTGTTGAATATGGGAAGACACTGTGTCTATGCAATGCCCAACTTGCCTAAACACGCAAGAGTAGTTATTCAACTATAGAACACTTTCTCACCAGGAGACTCGAACACTAGCCAGCACAGAAGCCTTCCAGCCACCGGCATGACAGGTAACGCCTTAACCCACTGCACTGCCTTATATATATATATTATATATATATATATATATATATATATAATATATCATATATATAGATATATATATATATATATATATATATATATATATAATATATATTATATATATATATATATATATATATTATATATATATACATATATATATATATATATATATATATTATATATAGATATATATATATATATATATATATATGCGAACAAGCCTGAATGGTCCTCAGGACTATATGCGAATGAAAACTCACACCCCAGAAGTGACTCGAACCCATACTCCGAGGAGCAACGCAACTGGTATGTACAAGACGCCTTAAACCACTTGACCATCACGACCGGACAAAATGAGGTGATTGCCGAAGCTATATGAACCACCCCACCGCCGGCACTCGGATGGTTATCTTGAGCAAAGCATTTTACCAAATCACCTCATTCTTTGGGGCACACGTGAGGAACACAAATGAGAACAAGCCTGAATGGTCCCCAGGACTATATGCGAATGAAAACTCACACCCCAGAAGTGACTCGAACCCATACTCCCAGGAGCAACGCAACTGGTATGTACAAGACGCCTTAAACCACTTGACCATCACGACCGGACAAAATGAGGTGATAGCCGAAGCTATTTGAACCACCCCACCGCCGGCACTCGGATGGTTATCTTGGGCATAGCATTTTACCAAATCACCTCATTCTTTGGGGCACACGTGAGGAACACAAATGCGAACAAGCCTGAATGGTCCCCAGGACTATATGCGAATGAAAACTCACACCCCAGAAGTGACTCGAACCCATACTCCCAGGAGCAACGCAACTGGTATGTACAAGACGCCTTAAACCACTTGACCATCACGACCGGACAAAATGAGGTGACAGCCGAAGCTATTTGAACCACCCCACCGCCGGCACTCGGATGGTTATCTTGGGCATAGCATTTTACCAAATCACCTCATTCTTTGGGGCACACGTGAGGAACACAAATGAGAACAAGCCTGAATGGTCCCCAGGACTATATGCAAATGAAAACTCACACCCCAGAAGTGACTCGAACCCATACTCCCAGGAGCAACGCAACTGGTATGTACAAGACGCCTTAAACCACTTGACCATCACGACCGGACAAAATGAGGTGATAGCCGAAGCTATTTGAACCACCCCACCACCGGCACTCGGATGGTTATCTTGGGCATAGCATTTTACCAAATCACCTCATTCTTTGGGGCACACGTGAGGAACACAAATGCGAACAAGCCTGAATGGTCCCCAGGACTATATGCGAATGAAAACTCACACCCCAGAAGTGACTCGAACCCATACTCCCAGGAGCAACGCAACTGGTATGTACAAGACGCCTTAAACCACTTGACCATCACGATCGGACAAAATGAGGTGACAGCCGAAGCTATTTGAACCACCCCACCGCCGGCACTCGGATGGTTATCTTGGGCATAGCATTTTACCAAATCACCTCATTCTTTGGGGCACACGTGAGGAACACAAATGCGAACAAGCCTGAATGGTCCCCAGGACTATATGCGAGTGAAAACTCACACCCCAGAAGTGACTCGAACCCATACTCCCAGGAGCAACGCAACTGGTATGTACAAGACGCCTTAAACCACTTGACCATCACGACCGGACAAATGAGGTGATAGCCGAAGCTATTTGAACCACCCCACCGCCGGCACTCGGATGGTTATCTTAGCATAGCATTTTATAAAATCACCTCATTCTTTGGGGCACACGTGAGGAACACAAATGCGAACAAGCCTGAATGGTCCCCAGGACTATATGCGAATGAAAACTCACACCCCAGAAGTGACTCGAACCCATACTCCCAGGAGCAACGCAACTGGTATGTACAAGACGCCTTAATCCGCTTGACCATCACGACCGGACGTAAGGAAGTGATAGCCTAAGCTATTTGAACTATTTCCCCGCCGGCACCTGAACGGTTATCTTGGGCATAGCATTTTATCAAATCACCTCATTCTTCAGAAGAATTAGCATAGACGCTGCAACGATGCTTCGACCCCATCAACTAGGTTTCGGTGTCCCCCATGGCTGTGAAGCAGCAGCTCATGCAGCACGAGCCTATATCAAGCACCTCCCAGAAAATAGGCACTAATTAAATTAGACTTTAAAAATGCCTTCAACCAGGTAAAAAGGGATGTGGTACTGGAAGCAGTTCGAACAAGCTTTCCTTCTCTACTCCCCTTCGTCTCAGCAGGGTACAGTAGGGAATCGACGCTGTTGTTTGGGGAACACGAAGTTGTTTCTGCAGAAGGTGTCCAGCAGGGAGACCCACTGGCCCCTTTTCTTTTTTGCATGGCTGTTAAAGAGGTTACAAGCAGGTTGACCAGCGAACTCAACATCTGGTTCCTGGACGATGGCACCCTGGCAGGGACACAGGAGGCCCTGCTAGAAGATCTACAGCTGGTGAAATCTAAGGGAGAGGAGTTAGGACTCACCCTAAACCATTTAAAGTGTGAAATCATCTCATCTAGCCAACCAACCATAGATGCAGTGCGAACCATATTGCCAGGAGTCCAAGTGATCGCTCCCACCGACAGTGTGCTGCTAGGGGCACCTCTGGGCTCGAGCGCCATAGAGGTAGTCCTCGAAGAAAAGCTGAACGACCTGAGGAGGATGGAGGGAAGAATAGGGGCCTTGGACGCCCACGATGTTTTGTACCTTCTCACAAGGTGCCTGGCTTTCCCCAGACTGACCTATTTCCTAAGGTGTGCTCCCTCCTTCGACAGCCCAAAATTAACAGAATATGACTCGCTCCTAAGGTCATTAACCGTGAAAGTGTTAAACCTCTCCCTGCAAGATGACCAATGGGACCAACCAACACTCCCAGTTAGACTCGGGGGAATAGGTATTCGCAAGGCGACACAGCATTGCCGGAATTCTTATCCTCGACCAGTGCTACAGGTGAATTAGTTAAGGAAATACTACCGGAATACCTAAGAAACTCCATTGGGATTCATGATCCCAAATTCGCGGAAGGAGCCGGTCAGTGGGACACTCTTGTCAACTCTCACCCTCGACCAACTTCTCCAAATGACTGCAAACAGTCCAAATGGGACAGCCCCATAGTGGAAAACATCGCCACATTATTGCTGGAGGCAGCTTCCAGGAAGGACAGAGCGCGTCTTCTAGCTGTACAAGCGCCCCATGCTGGGGACTTCCTGTTGGCAGTCCCTAATTCCGCCTTGGGCACCCGCCTGGACCATCGGACCCTAAGTATTGGTGTTGCCCTGCGCCTTGCCGCCCCTATCTCCACCGAGCACCGATGTATTTGCGGCCATGCACAGGCAGACCAATACGGCAGCCATGGGCTCATCTGTCGTAAGACACAGGGAAAGATTGCCAGACACGAAGCAGTCAATGACATCATCAAGAGAAGTTTGGCTACAGCTGGGTGTCCAGCACAAAGGGAACCCCAGTTGTGCAGACCTGACAACAGCCAAAAACGCCCAGATGGAGTCACCTGCAGCCGTGGAGGGAAGGTAAGCAGGTCGTGTGGGACTACACGTGTTTATCTACACTGGCCGATACCTATCTACCTTACAGCACAGCAGAGGGAGGCGGAGCTGCCACCTTCAGGGAGACCCAGAAATCTATCAAGTACAGGGACCTAGAACGTTGTTACAGGTTCGTGCCGATAGGCTCTGAGACTCTGGGCGCCTGGGGTAAATGTGTACTTAAGTTCCTGAAGGAGGTGGGCGAGGAACTCATTGGGAAGACTAGGGACCCAAGAGCGGCCAGTTTCATGTTCCAGCGCCTGAGTGTCGCTGTTCAGAGGGAAATGCGTGCTGTATCTTGGGTACGCACCCGACCCCTGAAGAGCTGGACGAGGTCTTCGAACACTGATTGGTATATTGTTATATTGTTATATAAGTGTGTGTTTTCTGTAAACTGTAGCATTGCAACAAAATCAAATAAAAATAAAATATTAAAAAAAATAACAATAGGGGTGGTAGGAGAGGAAAGATTAAAGTATTCAGTGAGAATCCACAAGGTCTTCTCTGAACACTATTTTTTCTTCTTCGAGGATGTGGGTCCCTTCAATCAAACCAGTGGTGGTACCCCTATATATATATATATATATATATATATATATATATATATATATATATATATATATATATATATATATATATTAATATATATATATATATATATATATATATATATATTAATATATATATATATTAATATTAATATATATATTATTAATAATATATATATATTATGGTTCCAAGGGGTTGTCATAGCCAGGGGGTGGTAATGGGCGACGAGCTCCCATGACCTATAAAATGCTCCTATATGGCATGCGTCTCAAATAGCCTCTGACAACCAAGTCCAACTCCTGGCCTGCACGGGTGGCTTAGTCTTTAAGTCCGGCGGAACTGCTTTTACCGACAGGAGAAGGGGCGAGGGCGTGCCTCTGGCGCCTTAAAACCAGCTGCTCCGGGTAGATGGGACTCGATAGCCTGGGAAGGCAGCCCATCTAGGGGAAGGAAAACCCTGATTTTAAACCTCCGCTGCCTTGCGGCCATACCCTTTTCTGGGAAAGGCTTCAGGAGTCAACCTCGAGGAAAAATCCGGAGTTGGAGCCCCTAAGGCAGTTCGTTGTTGACGTCGACCTCGTTCTGGCAGCTCCTGCGACGTTGCTGGAACCATGTGTATTGGCATTTGCCTTTCTATTGGATAATTTCAGCAACGTGGAGAGGGGGGATCTGCTGCATGGGTAACAGCTTCTCCTCCATATCTACCTACCCAGGCTTTGCGCCCTGGAGAGGACACTCCAGCTTCGCCTCACAGCGTCGAACCAACACGGGAAGCGACAGTCTACCGGTTTTAAGTCTTCTGCTCGATTGGCGAAGAGTGTGACGCCAGGGGTTGCTTCTGACGGTGGGAGGGGTCATCGTGCCCCACTGGGCAGCTACCGCCCGCCTCAAGCTGGGCAAACCCCAGCCAATAAGGTGTTGCCTCGCCACGGTCCGTTAACCTCACTGGGTGCGTGGGGTTTAGGGTGAAAACCGACAAGCGGCCCGACAACTTTGCACCAAGCAATACCATACCCAAAAGAAAATATCAACTGCCCTAAAGCTGGGCACATGGAACGTCAGGACACTGACACCAGGTTTCTCTGACGACCTGCAAGAAATCAATGACGCCCGAAAAACAGCAATCATCGATAGGGAGCTGAGCAAACTGCAGATGGATATTGTTGCTCTCCAAGAGACCAGGCTCCCTGGATCAGGATCTGTGAGAGAGAGGACCTTCTCTTTCTTCTGGCAAGGAAAACCACCTGATGAGACCAGAGAACATGGTGTGGGATTTGCCAGTCAGGAACGCACTGTTGGGATACATTATGCCACCGATGGGGGAAACCGAACGAATTCTGTCTCTGCAACTGCACTCCCAAACAGGACCAGTCAATGTAATTAGTGCATATGCACCAACCCCCAGCAAGGCAAAGGAAAAATTCTACGATGACCTCAACAGAGTCATAGCGAGAATCCCTGTAAAGGAGCCACTGTTCATCCTCGGCGACTTCAACGCCAGAGTGGGTGCCGAGCACAACATTTGGCCCACTTGTCTGGGTCAATTCGGCATAGGGAGGATGAATGAGAACGGGCAACGTCTGCTAGAACTCTGCTGCCTTCATGGTCTCTGTGTCACCAACACGTTCTTCGGCACAAAGCCTCAACACCGAGTATCTTGGAGACACCCCAGATCCAAGCACTGGCACCAGCTTGACCTGATTCTTACCAGGCGTGCAAGTCTACCCAGCGTCAAGATTACGCGTAGCTACCAGAGTGCTGTCTGTGACACCGACCACTCCCTGGTCTGTAGCAGGGTCAAGATGCAACCAAAGAAGATTCATCACTCGAAAAGGCGGGCAGACCTCGCATCGACACCACTAGACCCGAAACCAGGACAAGGTGAAAGATTTTGCACGAGTGCTCGAGGAAGCTCTCCCTGGCCCAGCCGGGGTCACTGCCTGTAAAAGATGGGAGCACTTCAGAGACGCTGTGTTCAACGCTGCCATTTCCACCTTTGGCAAGAAGACCAGCAGGTCGGCTGACTGGTTCGAGGCTCACTCGAAGAGATGACACCTGTCATTGAAGAGAAGAGAAACGCCTTGGCAGCCTACAAAGCCTGCCCAAGTCAGCGCAACTTACAGATCCTTCGGGCCATCCGCTGCAAAGTACAGCAGAGCGCCAGGCGATGTGCCAACAACTATTGGCTCCAGCTCTGCTCCCAGATACAGACTGCAGCGGATACAGGCAATGTAAGGGGAATGTATGACGGCATCAAGCAGGCCCTCGGCCCAATCCAGAGGAAGACCGCTCCTCTGAAATCTGCCACTGGCGAGGTGATTCAGGACCAGACACTGCAGCTGAAGCGCTGGGTCGAGCACTACTCTGACTATACGCCAGGGACAATGTGGTCACCGAAGACGCCCTGAGCGCCATTGAGTGTCTGCCTGTGCTAATGGAGCTCGACAGCGAACCGACCCTCGAAGAACTCAGTGATGCCCTAGACTCCCTTGCTCCTGGTAAAGCTCCTGGCAAAGATGGCATTCCTGCTGAGACTTGAAGTGCTGCAGAGGTAGCCTGCTCATGGAGCTGCATGAAATTCTCTGCCTCTGCTGGGAAGAAGGAGAGGTGCCACAGGACATGAGGGATGCCAACATCGTCACGCTGTATAAGAATAAAGGTGACAGGGGCGACTGCAACAACTACCGTGGAATCTCCCTCCTCAGTACTGTCGGAAAGCTGTTTGCTCGAGTCGCATTGAAGAGGCTCCAAGTACTTGCAGAGAGAGTCTATCCCAGAATCACAATGCGGATTCAGAGCTGACAGGTCCACAATCGACATGGTCTTTTCCCTCAGACAACTGCAGGAGAATGCAGGGAACAGAAGCAGCCACTCCTTCATAGCTTCATAGATCTGACGAGGGCCTTCGACCTCGTCCAGCAGGGATGGCCTGTTCAAGATCCTCCCCAATT
>WNGS01039125.1:7756-33455 GCA_020271785.1 Procambarus virginalis
ATCATCCATTGATTGGTCTTCCTCTTCAAATAATTCTTTCCTGCCTCTACTCTTCACAAGCCGTCTTGTAGAATCGGCTCTTATACACCAAGTACCCAACATGAACATGAGTCCTGGCTTTGTTGTGGACTCTTCCCTTTCACAGTACATACTCGAATGCTCTAATCTTTCTAACAAACAGACTTAACATAAGCTTACCCCTTCCATTTATCTTTCTTTCTCTTTCTTTTCTTTCTCTCTTCTCCTAGGCTCCCTTGCTATCCTCTTCTTATTCCTATTACTTTTCCTTCGGTGGTTAAATGGGAGCTGCCTCGTATGGCCAATAGGCCTTCTGCAGTTCTCATTATTATCTATTCTCTACACCTTACTTTCCTCCTCACCTCTCTCTTGCCTATTTATTCACCCGTTATCACTCCTATCACAAGCGACTTGAGAATGGCCAGGACGGACCGAAACGTCGTCGTCCCTTCAACTCTAGTGTGTGGTCTGGTCAATATTAATCTTACTTTTTCGGTTAGAATCCCTCACATGGCAGAAGAGAGCATGGAATAGCATCTACATGGAATACTTCGAAACTGTTCTTCTTCCTTCTATTGATACTCGTCCCTCTCTCTGGCTTCGCTATGTTGATGACATTTTTGCTTTATGGCCTCATGACCTTAATCTTTTCCAGCCTTTCCTCGCCTCTCTTAACAATCTGGCTCCTTCTATCCATTTCAAAAGTTGAGTGGGAATCTAATTCCCTCCTTCCTTTTCTGGATGTTCATGTTCACAGCTCTGTGTCTGGGTTCTCTTTCTCTGTCTACCGTAAACCCATGCACAGTGGCATGTACATTCACTTCTTTTCTACCATCCTCCTTCTGTTAAGAAAAATGTCCTCGTCTCTCTCTTTCCTCCGCGCTCTACGCATCAGCGACCCTCAGTTTCTTTTCTGTTCTGAAATTTCCTTTATCTACAAATCATTCTCTCGCCTTGGTTATCCTTTGCATTTCATCAACTCTGCCTACTCTCAAGCTAAACGAAATTTCTTTCATCCTAAACCTGCTTCCAACAGTAGTAGCACTGTACTATGCCTTCCCTTCATATCTGAACTCAAAACTTTTACCATACCTTTCGTCCTCTTGACATTAAACTCGCCTTTCGACAAACTAACACACTTCGTAGCAATCTAGTTCACACTGCTCCTCCTGCTTCAAATGCTGGTGTCTACTCTATTTCCTGTTCATCTTGTCCTCTCCAATACTTTGGCGAAACTGGCCGTACACTGAATGACAGACTTAAAGAACACAAGAGAAGTGTTAAGTCTGCAGACACTAACAATGCTCTCTTCTGCCATGTGAGGGATTCTAATCATCATCCATTGATTGGTCTTCCTCCAAATAATCTTTCCTGCCTCTACTCTTCACAGACGCCGTCTTGTAGAATCGGCTCTTATACACCAAGTACCCAACATGAACATGAGTCCTGGCTTTGTTGCTGTGGACTCTTCCCTTTCACAGTACATACTCAAATGCTCTAATCTTTCTAACAAACGTGACTTAACATAAGCTTACCCCTCCATTTATCTTTCTTTCTCTTTCCTTTTCTTTCTCTCTTCTCCTACGCTCCCTTGCTATCCTCTTCTTATTCCTATTACTTTTCCTTCGGTGGTTATAATGGAGCTGCCTCGTATGGGCCAATAGGCCTTCTGCAGTTCTCATTATTACTACTATTCTCTACACCTTACTTTCCTCCTCACCTCTCTCTTGCCTATTTATTACCCGTTCTCTACCTCCTCATCACAAGCGACTTGAGAATGGTCCAGGACGGACCGAAACGTCGTCGTCCCTTCAACTTCTAGTGTGTGGTCTGGTCAACATACTTCAGCCACGTTATTGTGACTCATCGCCTGCGTAAGATTATAATTCCTAACAACGAATGTTCTCTCAATTTTCCTTATGTTTGTTTTTACTGATGACGGTAAATGAAAAATCAATTCTCCAAAATTCATTCTTTATTTCTTAGTCTGACGCGACACTTGATCGCGTTTCGTAAAACTTATTACATTTTCAAAGACTTTAGTTACACACACACAGAACAACTATCACTGAACAGAGTTTAAACAGCTTTTCTTTTTTATACCTGCAGGTTTAGTTACCTGACTTTAGTTACACACACACAGAACAACTATAACTGAACAGAGTTTAAAAAGCTTTTCTTTTTTATACCTGCAGGTATAAAAAAGAAAAGCTGTTTAAACTCTGTTCAGTTATAGTTGTTCTGTGTGTGTGTAACTAAAGTCTTTGAAATGTAATAAGTTTTACGAAACGCGCTCAGTGTCGCGTCAGACTAAGAAATAAAGAATGAATTTTGGAGAATTGATTTTCATTTACCGTCATCAGTAAAAAAAAACATAAGGAAATTGAGAAAATTCGTGTTAGAATTATTAATCTTACTTTTTCGGTCATATTAATAACATATGTCTACAGGAAAGACTCTACCCAAAATATACTAATATACATATTATATAATATATATATATATATTATATAATATTATATATATATATATATATATATATGCTTACGTATAAGAGAGAATATACGTAAGTATATTCTCTCTTATCTCTGTCCTGTGTAGGCCAGATGTTTAGGGCTAGTCTCACGGACCTTTACATGGTGATTTGTGAATGTTTGGTGAGTGGCATATGGTGGTTGGAGTCCGACCCTCATGCCCCTCTTTAAGAGGGATCGGCTCTTATTCCGTTCCCAGCAATTTACATGAAATATGAAATGGTAGTTTGGTTGTCCACAGTCGTCAAACAAATTTTACGGCTGTTAACGACAAGTTGAAATACACAAACACACACACACACACACACACACACACACACACACACACACACACACACACACACACACACAACACACGCTCCCCATCTCCCCTCCCTGTCACCCCAACACACACACCTTCCCTGTCACCACCACCATAATACCTTTCTCATCTTCCCTATCACTATATCTATCATCCCTGTACACTGTCCTCCTCACTTATCAAAAGGCTGCACCCAGTATGCAATATGTCATCTAAACATACGCTTTGCAACTCATTATCTGAATCCGCACTTTTTTTTTATTAATTCCTTAGGTACATCTGCATTAGTGCAGCTACCCTAGACTATATGAAGTGGAGTACAGTGTGTCAAAAAAGCTAACTAGTTGATGCTAGAAAATCCCCATCACGCAGGATGGTTAGTCATACAGAGGCATGTGATGAGCAGTCTGCACTGGCAGATTCCGGATGCATTTTGAAGATATCATCAACACAAGATTGAATAAGGTAGCAGTGGTAATCAAGGTCACCATCTCGCAGGATGGTTAGTCATACAGGGCCATATGTTTAGTAGCCTGCACTGGCAAATTTGGGTACACTGTGAGGATATCTTCAAGAATACGGGAGTGAATAAAGTAATTGCAAAGCTCCAGGTACCTCATGCCAACTGGTCTGAAAGGTCTAATAACTGGGCATTCAGTGATGTAGTGCGGGAGATCGTGCCGTAGTTCCTGCTCACAGAGTTTGCAACTGGAGTGCTCAGGATTGGGAGATCCGTCACCTGCAGCCACCTGCCACAGGTAACGGTAACCCAACCTGATCCTTGCAACCACTGTGTCGCACAGTCTAGTGGACGTTTTGTGCTGCCCATAGATGTAGGTTTCAGATCTAAACAAATCATAGTTTTTTATACTAGTACTTTCAGGTCGTTGGGAGTCAGTAAGTTCTTTTCTATCAGATCTGAATGTTTGGATCAATACAGTTTTGACAGCAGAGATGGGGATACCAAGATCTAAGTCAACTTCAAACTTGTTACAAGCTAATTTGGCTGCAATGTCTGTTTCATTATGATGGGTTATATTTATGTGTGAAGGTATCCATACAAAGGAAATTCGAGACCCTTTACTCTGTGCATCAATTAGGTCATTTATAATTGGGAGTATGAGGTTCTTGCTATCGATCTTCCAAGAGAAGTTTTCGATTGCTTGAAGAGCAGACTTTGAATCACAGAATATTATTTCTCCTCCAATGTGTTTTAATGTACTGGTAGTTAAGTGTAATGCTGCTAGTTCTGCTTGTGTGGAGGTCAGCCAGTTGTTTAACCTGACACTGACAGTCTTTGTGCAAATATTATTTCTATAAAACCTACATGCTGCTGCAGTCCGTCCAGTAGAGGATTGGACTGAGCCGTCGGTGTAGACACAGTGCTCGTGAGATCTTAAACCCTCGATGGAGGAGGCAATTGTTTCAAGAGTGACAGCTTTGAGAAGAGCAAGATTCTCATTATCTTTCTTGGTGACAGGTGTGTATGATACTTGAATGGTGGGGTACAGATAAAGAGGAATATCAGAGACAGGTAGATTGCACTTAAAAGGGATGTTAAGTATGAGGAGATTGTAGGCATTGTTCCTCAGCCATTTATCATAAAAGGAGTGAGTTGGTATATCGGCACCGGTCAATAGGGTGTTAACAGCACTAAATAATTTGTCTCTGAACAATGCAGGAGATGTAGGGTCTCTCATGACTTTAAGGCAAAAGGTGGTGTTGACTTGCATTATTCTCTCTTGTATGGTTGGAAGCTTCAGTTCTTCCCTCATGTTGATGATTCTTGTGCATCTTGGGGCACCAAGAATTATCCTCATGGCCTCATTCTGTACTACTTCAAGTTTGTCCAACACAGAGGAGGGGAAATTAACATATTTCAATGAATGTTAAACTCTGCGGACTTTGCGTCGTATATTTCACAGCCACCGACTTCGTGTTGTAGGTATATCTTGAGGTTATCTTGAGATGATTTCGGGGCTTTTTTAGTGTCCCCGCGGCCCGGTCCTCGACCAGGCCTCCACCCCCAGGAAGCAGCCCGTGACAGCTGACTAACACCCAGGTACCTATTTTACTGCAAGGTCAGGCTGAATAGTCAAGACTGAATGCATTATTCCACTCTACCTGCCGCTCAGTTTTGGTGATGTTCACTCTACCTTCCAGTTAAGTGGTTCCCATAGCCTTTTACGTGTCATTTCTCCTTTTCCCACCACGTTCTCACCTGTGGACCCCTTCAGTCCATTTCTGACCTGTACTCACCTAATTGTGCTTGCGGGGGTTGAGCTTTGGCTCTTTGGTCCCGCCTCTCAACTGTCAATCAACTGGTCAATCAAACTGGCTTGTGTACAACAAGCCCTACAGTGTTATTATGTGTTATTCTAAGTTAGAACAGCATGTAATGATAATAGATGATAACAGGAGACATTGAGTTTAACACTCCTGAGGGGTTCTTATTTTGTTAAAGAGTACAGTTAAACACATAGGCCCATTGACCCCTGTGGAATTCTTATGTGAACCCGGTTGGGAACCACAAGGTCTGGTCAATTTTGGGGCTGTCTGCTCTACCTGGTAGACAGTTCTTGGGCTGTCTGCTCTACCTGGTAGACAGTTCTTGGGGCTGTCTGCTCTACCTGGTAGACAGTTCTTGGGCTGTCTGCTCTACCTGGTAGACAGTTCTTGGGCTGTCTGCTCTACCTGGTAGACAGTTCTTGGGCTGTCTGCTCTACCTGGTAGACAGTTCTTGGGCTGTCTGCTCTACCTGGTAGACAGTTCTTGGGCTGTCTGCTCTACCTGGTAGACAGTTCTTGGGTCTGTCTGCACTACCTGGTAGTCAGTTCTTGGGCTGTCTGCTCTACCTGGTAGTCAGTTCTTGGGCTGTCTGCTCTACCTGGTAGACAGTTCCTGGGCTGTCTGCTCTACCTGGTAGACAGTTCTTGGGTCTGTCTGCTCTACCTGGTAGACAGTTCCTGGGCTGTCTGCTCTACCTGGTCGTCAGTTCCTTGGCTGTCTGCTCTACCTGGTAGTCAGTTCCTGGGCTGTCTGCTCTACCTGGTCGTCAGTTCCTTGGCTGTCTGCTCTACCTGGTAGACAGTTCCTGGGCTGTCTGCTCTACCTGGTAGACAGTTCCTGGGCTGTCTGCTCTACCTGGTAGTCAGTTCCTGGGCTGTCTGCTCTACCTGGTAGTCAGTTCCTGGGCTGTCTGCTCTACCTGGTAGTCAGTTCCTGGGCTGTCTGCTCTACCTGGTAGTCAGTTCTTGGGTCTGTCTGCTCTACCTGGTAGTCAGTTCTTGGGTCTGTCTGCTCTACCTGGTAGACAGTTCCTGGACTGTCTGCTCTACCTGGTAGACAGTTCCTTGGCTGTCTGCTCTACCTGGTAGACAGTTCCTTGGCTGTCTGCTCTACCTGGTAGACAGTTCCTGGGCTGTCTGCTCTACCTGGTAGTCAGTTCCTGGGCTGTCTGCTCTACCTGGTAGACAGTTCCTGGGCTGTCTGCTCTACCTGGTAGACAGTTCCTGGGCTGTCTGCTCTACCTGGTAGTCAGTTCCTGGGCTGTCTGCTCTACCTGGTAGTCAGTTCCTGGGCTGTCTGCTCTACCTGGTAGTCAGTTCCTGGGCTGTCTGCTCTACCTGGTAGTCAGTTCCTGGGCTGTCTGCTCTACCTGGTAGTCAGTTCCTGGGCTGTCTGCTCTACCTGGTAGTCAGTTCCTGGGCTGTCTGCTCTACCTGGTAGTCAGTTCTTGGGTCTGTCTGCTCTACCTGGTAGTCAGTTCCTGGACTGTCTGCTCTACCTGGTAGACAGTTCCTTGGCTGTCTGCTCTACCTGGTAGACAGTTCCTTGGCTGTCTGCTCTACCTGGTAGACAGTTCCTGGGCTGTCTGCTCTACCTGGTAGACAGTTCTTGGGCTGTCTGCTCTACCTGGTAGACAGTTCCTGGGCTGTCTGCTCTACCTGGTCGTCAGTTCCTTGGCTGTCTGCTCTACCTGGTAGTCAGTTCCTGGGCTGTCTGCTCTACCTAGTAGTCAGTTCCTGGGCTGTCTGCTCTACCTGGTAGTCATTCCTGGGCTGTCTGCTCTACCTGGTAGTCAGTTCCTGGGCTGTCTGCTCTACCTGGTAGTCAGTTCCTGGGCTGTCTGCTCTACCTGGTAGTCAGTTCCTGGGCTGTCTGCTCTACCTGGTAGTCAGTTCTTGGGTCTGTCTGCTCTACCTGGTAGTCAGTTCTTGGGCTGTCTGCTCTACCTGGTAGACAGTTCTTGGGTCTGTCTGCTCTACCTGGTTGTCAGTTCTTGGGTCTGTCTGCTCTACCTGGTAGACAGTTCTTGGGTCTGTCTGCTCTACCTGGTAGTCAGTTCTTGGGTCTGTCTGCTCTACCTGGTAGACAGTTCCTGGACTGTCTGCTCTACCTGGTAGACAGTTGTTGGTCTGTCTGCTCTACCTGGTAGTCAGTTCTTGGTCTGTCTGCTCTACCTGGTAGACAGTTCCTGGGCTGTCTGCTCTACCTGGTAGAGAGAGCCATCCGTGCGAGATAAAGTTGATCATGTGTTGTGTGGAGTGCTCGATCGTGTCGATGGTTCGTCTTAAAGATGCAGGGACAAGATGTCTCCATTCTATTTTGAGATGTGTGGTTAGAAAGCAGACTTGTTGAGAGCAGCTGTCAGGGAGGTGCTTGAGGGGCTGTAAGGTGCTTGCCTAATCTTGCGGGTAATTTGCGGTGATTCCGAGGATCAACGTCCCCCGTGCTCCGGTCTCTGACCAAGGCTTCCTGGTCGGTGGTCTGATCAACCAGACTGTTGGACGCAGTTGCAAGCAGCCTGACATACGAATCATAGCCTGGTTCATTAGTTATCCTTTTGATAACTCGATATCAAAACTGATGTATGTATAGATATATATAGTAGTGGTAGGCATCCTTCAGTCTAAGACTATGGAGTTGCTAAAGCCTGGGTAGGTAGATATGGTGGAAAAGCTGTTACCCATGCAGCAGGTCCCCCCTCTCCACGTTGCTGAAATTATCCAATAGAAAGGCAAATGCCAGTACACATGGTTCCAGCAACGTCGCAGGAGCTGCCAGAACGAGGTCGACGTCAACAACGAACTGCCTTAGGGGCTCCAACTCCGGATTTTTCCTCGAGGTTGACTCCTGAAGCCTTTCCCAAAAAAGGGGTATGGCCGCAAGGCAGCGGAGGTTTAAGATCAGGGTTTTTCTTCCCCTAGATGGGCTGCCTTCCCAGGCTATCGAGTCCCATCTACCCGGATATATATATATATATATATATACTTTTATGTCTCATCTACTCTGACAGGGTAAGATGTAGAAAGATGTAGAAACTAGTGTGCTATTAAGCACTTAAACCCTGAAGGTGATTAAAGTGCTTTTACAAGCTCAGGTTATATAGTTACATCACATGTATAATTGATACATCAACATATATTGGATCAATCAGTTATCGATAACTCAATAACTTTTGATAACAAAACAGAACTCGATGAACTCTGTTCATCGAGTTCTATTTTGAACACCGTGCGAGGCCAGCCAGTTATGCCCCTTATGTGTTTCGGAAGCGTGTGTTGAACAGTTTCGGGTCTATAATGTTCACAGAGTTCTCTCTCAGTCAACACTTTTTGCTCCTCTGCTTATCATCGGGACTGTTCTGCACATCCTGCCATGCCTCCGGGTCTCATGTGGTGTTATTTCCGTGTGTAGATTTGGAACCAGTCCCTCTAATATTTTCCAAGTGTAAATTTTATGTATCTCTCCCGCCTGCGCTCTAGAAAATAAAGATGATTAAACATAAAAATGTTTAATCAGTCCCAATAATTGTTATTTTTTTTCTGAATTCTAACAGTAAAGGATCTTTGCACGCTCTCCAAGTCAGCATTTTCTCCACCTTTGAATGGGGCTGTTATTGTGCAGCAGTACTCCAGCCTAAAGAGTCCAACCACTTGGGCTGAACGGTAGAGCGACGGTCTTGCGTCCTGCAGGTCGGCGTTCAATCCCCGACCGTCCAAGTGGTTGGGGCACCATTCCTTCCCCTCGTCCCATCCCAAATCCTTATCCTGACCCCTTCCCAGTGCTATATAGTCGTAATGACTTGGTACTTTCCCCCTGATAGTTCCCTTCCCTTCCACCCTAAAGAGCACTAGTGTTTTGAAATGCAGACGATCAGTGCTTCTGTGATGTGTGGTGATGTGGGCCCCCACCAGCCTGGCCCCTGTGGTGATGTGGGCCACCACCAGTCTGGCCCCTATGGTGATGTGGGCCACCACCAGCCTGGCCCCTGTGGTGATGTGGGCCACCACCAGCCTGGCCCCTGTGGTGATGTGGGCCACCACTAGCCTGGCCCCTGTGGTGATGTGGGCCACCACTAGCCTCGCCCCTGTGGTGATGTGGGCCACCACTAGCCTGGCCCCTGTTCTGATGTGGGCCACCACTAGCCTGGCCCCTGTGGTGATGTGGGCCCCCACCAGCCTGGCCCCTGTGGTGATGTGGGCCCCCACCAGCCTGGCCCCTGTGGTGATGTGGGCCACCACCAGCCTGGCCCCTGTGGTGATGTGGGCCCCCACCAGCCTGGCCCCTGTGGTGATGTGGGCCACCACTAGCCTGGCCCCTGTGGTGATGTGGGCCACCACCAGACTGGCCCCTGTGGTGATGTGGGCCACCACCAGCCTGGCCCCTGTGGTGATGTGGGCCACCACCAGACTGGCCCCTGTGGTGATGTGGGCCACCACCAGCCTGGCCCCTGTGGTGATGTGGGCCACCACCAGCCTGGCCCCCTGTGGTGATGTGGGCCACCACCAGCCTGGCCCCTGTGGTGATGTGGGCCACCACTAGCCTGGCCCCTGTGGTGATGTGGGCCACCACCAGCCTGGCCCCTGTGGTGATGTGGGCCCCACCAGCCTGGCCCCTGTGGTGATGTGGGCCACCACCAGCCTGGCCCCTGTGGTGATGTGGGCCACCACTAGCCTGGCCCCTGTGGTGATGTGGGCCCCCACCAGCCTGGCCCCTGTGGTGATGTGGGCCACCACCAGCCTGGCCCCTGTGGTGATGTGGGCCCCCACCAGCCTGGCCCCTGTGGTGATGTGGGCCACCACTAGCCTGGCCCCTGTGGTGATGTGGGCCCCCCACCAGCCTGGCCCCTGTGGTGATGTGGGCCACCACTAGCCTGGCCCCTGTGGTGATGTGGGCCACCACCAGCCTGGCCCCTGTGGTGATGTGGGCCCCCACCAGCCTGGCCCCCTGTGGTGATGTGGGCCACCACCAGACTGGCCCCTGTGGTGATGTGGGCCACCACCAGACTGGCCCCTGTGGTGATGTGGGCCACCACCAGCCTGGCCCCTGTGGTGATGTGGGCCACCACCAGCCTGGCCCCTGTGGTGATGTGGGCCACCACCAGCCTGGCCCCTGTGGTGATGTGGGCCACCACTAGCCTGGCCCCTGTGGTGATGTGGGCCACCACCAGCCTGGCCCCTGTGGTGATGTGGGCCCCCACCAGCCTGGCCCCTGTGGTGATGTGGGCCACCACCAGCCTGGCCCCTGTGGTGATGTGGGCCACCACTAGCCTGGCCCCTGTGGTGATGTGGGCCCCCACCAGCCTGGCCCCTGTGGTGATGTGGGCCACCACCAGCCTGGCCCCTGTGGTGATGTGGGCCCCCACCAGCCTGGCCCCTGTGGTGATGTGGGCCACCACTAGCCTGGCCCCTGTGGTGATGTGGGCCCCCCACCAGCCTGGCCCCTGTGGTGATGTGGGCCACCACTAGCCTGGCCCCTGTGGTGATGTGGGCCACCACCAGCCTGGCCCCTGTGGTGATGTGGGCCCCCACCAGCCTGGCCCCCTGTGGTGATGTGGGCCACCACCAGACTGGCCCCTGTGGTGATGTGGGCCACCACCAGACTGGCCCCTGTGGTGATGTGGGCCACCACCAGCCTGGCCCCTGTGGTGATGTGGGCCCCCACCAGCCTGGCCCCTGTGGTGATGTGGGACACCACCAGCCTGGCCCCTGTGGTGATGTGGGCCCCCACAGCCTGGCCCCTGTGGTGATGTGGGCCACCACCAGCCTGGCCCCTGTGGTGATGTGGGCCCCCACCAGCCTGGCCCCTGTGGTGATGTGGGCCACCACCAGCCTGGCCCCTGTGGTGATGTGGGCCACCACCAGCCTGGCCCCTGTGGTGATGTGGGCCCCCACCAGCCTGGCCCCTGTGGTGATGTGGGCCACCACCAGCCTGGCCCCCTGTGGTGATGTGGGTGTTGGGACCAAGATGGATATGAGTAAATTAGTTACGCTCCCTCGAAGTATGAGGCTGGGGGAAGCATTTATGGATGAGTATATGAATGGATGAGTATAGCAGCGGTTATGGCACGGAGACAGAGGAGACATACTGGGACACCAGCATGCCAGGATCCTCTTGGGTGCGTCCTCCAGTCGTGTGAGGCTGGCGGGACTTCAGTGACCTGTGGTTGACTGAAAATGGATAGCGGAAGTGAGTCTTGCAGCTAAGGCACAATGAGGAGCTATAGAGGAGGGCCAGAGGGCACGTCGCAGACCTGGTGGGACAGGAGATGGCATATTGGCTCAAGCAAGTAGGGGAAGCTGTTCTGATCCCCCGAGGTGTGCCGAGCGTCTTGACTGAGGAGCCGTCGACCCAACGCCAGGGTGACGTGTGAAGGAGGTACCTTGAGGTTACCTTGAGGTGCTTCCGGGGCTTAGCGTCCCCGCGGCCCGGTCGTCGACCAGGCCTCTTGGTGGTAAAGCGAATGGTAAAAGGATGTAAAACTCCACACTCATTGTAGCAGGGCCAAGCCGCCGGTGGATTTCCTGAGTTCATATCGCGAGTGGTAAATGTGTACATGATGACCTGCTAATATAAGGGAATATATGATATACTGGTGACATATACGTATAAGAGTATAACATTGGCTGACGCCAGTCCGGGTCCTGCGGTGACGTAGTTCTGGACACACTTTCACCCTCTCTCTCTCTCCACCACACCCCTCACGACCATCCCACTTCACCTTCCCCTGGCCTCCCTCAAACACCTGTTTGTACCATCATCACCATCCCTGTTCCTGACTAGCCTACATCCCCATCCCCCCCCCCCCCCCCGCCGCCTATAGCCCTAACTACCTGCTCACACCCACAATAGCCATGATATAGTATGCGACGAAATATATTAAACATTGATGTATATTATACTAAAAGAGATAACCTGCGGTGCCCGGAGCTGTTTGTCACCCCCCCCCCTCCACCTCCTCTCTCACACAATATCACTAATAAGACTGTAAGAACTTTTCCTGTACCATACCTTTGTTGATCTCCAGACACTAACACACAAATCACAAAGTCTAAGGACATAACACCTAACAAAAAAGAATTGCAGTATGGCGAGAAATAAACAAAAAAAAAATAAAAATAATAATCACTCCAATAATACTATGCGAGATTCGTCGTCTGGGTCGCTTGGGAACTGTGTCACTCTTTTCATTGATGCCAATCATCGACCCGCCCATGTCGGGCATGTACCCAACAGCAATACCTGTGAAAAAATGGTGAGACTAGCCTTAAGTATCTGGCCTCCATCGGAACAGACAGATACACTCTTATTTGTAAATATTGATTAAGAGCGACAAGATTATTTGAAAGGAATATGGTTATCCTATACTTTCATATTGATAAACTCACCTGTAGACACTGAAGGCAAGATCTTACAGGTGGCAGGTAAGCACTGATAAGTGTGAGATGCAAGCACTAGACATTGTGCAGAACAAATAAGTCAAGTACTAATGTTATTTCCCTACAACGAGGTGAACGTAAGATTTTTTGAGAAAGTTCATGTAATGCAAAAGCTTATCCCAGCCCATTATCAAAATCAAACGCTCAGTAATTTTGCCGTCAAACTCTCTGTTTATGAATGAAAAACAGTTCACACTGACTCACAGCTGAGAACGTTCGAACTTTTCTCGAACAGTGCTTCACTTACTATGTTCGAACCACACCGCCATTAATACATAACCCACGTACTCTAAATATAAATTACACAATGTGACACAATGTTTGTCCCTAGACTGTGTTATTTTCGAATTGTTTATGCCTCCAAGGAATAGCCAATAGTTATTATTCACCGCAAACTTTGCTCTGAACTTTGCTTTAGACAGCTTAGAGACGTATTTAGAGCTGTAACAATTGGTTACAGCTCTACCCTCTGCTAATTTTCGTGAGGCTAGCCACAAACGTCTGGCCTCCAATTTTGGACAGACAGACAGAAAGACAGACACACAATCTTATAGTATAGATTAGATCAGAAAAATACCTGTTTTGAATAACCAGCATATTAAACCTGATGAATGCCTCCTTGAAAGTCGGCCGCTGGATGAACGAGCCTAGCCTGAGGATGCATTCTTACCGAGTGTAAACCCGTCGTTATGCTGCCGTTCGTACGCTTGTCTGCAAGCTTGCGAAATCAATAAATTGTGCGCATGATGACGTATGATTTAATGAGATGCGCACAACCTTTATTGAAAATTGTGTAACTTGTGAACACAAGGACAAACTACAGAAGGTATATGGTGCCAGGCCGTGCCTGCTTGTACTGCCCGCATGATTCATAAATATTAGAAATATTATTATTTATTTGATTTCAAATGGTCATTTACGCGGGGTTAAATACAACATTGTATATATATGACATTATAACTGCCTCTGGGCTTGATAACCGGGCATCATCGCTGTCATAATCATTCGCCATAAAATTAGCATACAATAAAATTGGGTTTAGGCAGTTAGGAAGGGAGAGCCTCGGATTATAAGCTGTACATTATCGCCTAATTAGAGCTCTAATGTGCAGTTTGCAGTGTGCATGCTTGCAACCGCCGGCTCTGTGCATAATGACCTTGTCTATTAGTGGGAGAAATGAAGACATGGTTTAAATAATAATATCAACTCTCATTATTAATTGTGATGAATATAATAAAATATTAACAGTAGTGAAGATATACTTAAATATATGTACTTCTATACCTAGGTAAATATTGGTTTAGAAATAGGGTTGAAGGTGTATGGGGTCAAACAACCTGGTTACGTATTAAACGTGGGATCGTTGAATGGTTTGAAGAATAGATTATACATATATGAATGATTTAGTTCGGATGGATATCAGTAGCTGCTGCCTCGTGTAGGCCAATAAGTCCTTTGTAATTTCCTTAATTGTTTAGTTCTTAAGGAACCCTTCCAAACCAAGGGGGGGGGGGATACTGCGCCAATGACTCAAACTTTCTCTCGTCAATCTTGTCCTGTTCTCACCACCTCTCTCAAGGGCAGGAGAGATGTGGCGGACACACAGGTGTGCAGAGACCACACGTGTGCAGAGACCACAGGTGTGCAGAGATCACAGGTGTGCAGAGACCACAGGTGTGCAGAGACCACAGGTGTGCAGAGATCACAAGTGTGCAGAGACCACAGGTGTGCAGAGACCACAGGTGTGCAGAGATCACAGGTGTGCAGAGACCACAGGTGTGCAGAGACCACAGGTGTGCAGAGACCACATACTTCTCGCTTAAACGCTTACAGCACGTTGGTCACTGGCACCATCTCATAGACCATAACATCCAATTATAGGTATTTTACGTGTAGCACATCATTCAGTAACATCATTCAGTAACAGCCTCTTATTAATAACATCGTACAACAACGTCCTACGATAACATTCGCCAGTCTCCAAAAGACTTCTCTAAAAGACAATTCTAGCATCTCTCTGGCTCATCTGTTTCTAGAATGGACGGAAGTTTCTCAAACTGCCGTCCGTTCTAGTTCTATTACGTGAGTTGATGCCTGTAAGGATGTCAACTCTCTGGTATGAAGATCATCTAATATATGAGATGGCAACCAAGAAGTTCAGCATGTTCCATATATATATATATATATATATATATATATATATATATATATATATATATATATATATATATATATATATATGCCTGGGGGACCATTCAGGCTTGTTCGCATTTGTGTTGCTCACGTGGCCCGACACAATAAGGTGGTTTGATAAAATAACTATGCCCAAGATTACCATGAAGGTGCCGTCGGGATGATGGGCAAATAGCCTCGGCTACCATCATCTTTTGTACGGTCACTCCACAATATATATATATATATATATATATATATATATATATATATATATATATATATATATATATATATATGTAAAGTTGCTGTTGCTCAGCAACGCGTGTGCATTGCTGAGCAACAGCAACTCTTCCCTGTCTCCCAGTCCTCCCACCGTTTTCCCCTCCCCCATCTCCTCGTCCTCCCTACCATTCCCACCCCTCTCCCATTCCCTTGTCCTCCTCTCCATCCCCCACTTCCCTGTCCCTTGTCCTCCCCCACCAATCTCCATTCCCCTGTCCCCCTCGTCCCCACCATCCCCCACTCCCGTCCCTTGTCCTCCCCCACCAATCTCCATTCCCCTGTCCCCCTCGTCCCCACCATCCCCCTCGTCCCCACCATCCCCCACTCCCGTCCCCTCGTCCCCACCATCCCCCACTTCCTCGTTCGATGCATTCCTAAATGATCTGATGTTCCTATCACTGAAATATAAGAAAAAGAATTAAAAAACGAAATGAACACAATGATAAAATAACAAAATAAACAATACTCTCGAAATGAACGGTATGGTAAACAACACAGCTCAATTCCAATGCAATGTCGCACAAAATATTTAAATCAAAATGAAAATAAATCAATCTATGATAATTCAATTTATCAATGAAATCAGAAACATTGAAATGGAATCGAAACATATTTAGTATAGTGTAAGTTGCTCTTACGTGCAACAGATGGCGCTGTTTTTTTGTTAATCATGTTTTTACCTGTCACAGGTCTGGCATCTTTTCTTATACTCACGAAATGAACGGTATGGTAAACAACATGGCTCAGTTCCAATGCAATGTCATACAACATAATTAAATGCAAATTAAAATAAATCGAAATGTATGAAAATTTAATTTGACAATGCAATCGAAAACATTGAAATGGAATCATACCATATTTAGTATACCATGTGTGGCTCTTACGTTTACGTGGAACAGATGGCGCTGTTTCTTAAAAATAATACCAAATTTACCTGTCACAGATGTGGCATCTATACTTATACTTACGAAATGAATGATATGGTAAACAACACAGCTCAATTGCAACACAATTTCATACAAAATAATTCAGTAAAAATTTAAATAAATCGAAATCTATGAAAATTTAATTTATCAATGCAATCGGAAACATTGAAATGGAATTCGTAGCATATTTAGTATAGTGTGCGTGTAGTATTACATGCAACAGATGGCGCTGTTTTTTAAAAAAAAAACATGTTTTTACCTGTCACAGGTGTGGCAACTACTTAGTAGGTATATAAAAACACGCACATATTCAAATGGAACGTTGTGTCAGAATTTCAAAGCAATCGGTGAAGAACTTTGTGAGATTACAGCGTGTGTTGCTCTTACGTCCAACAGATGGCACTGTTTTTCAAAAAAGAATGTTTTTTCCTGTCACAGGTGAGGCATGTATAAAGTAGGAATATAAAAACACACGCCTATTCGAATGCAACCTCGTGTCAAAATTTCAAAGTAATCGATAAAGAGGTTTCGAAGATTTCTCTCACATGAAAAACACAGTTTTCAAAATAAGCATGTTTTTTCATTCACAGACTTGACATCAATATAGTATGTATATAAAAACCCGCTCAGATGTGAATGGAAAGTTGTGTGAAAATTTTAAAGCAATCGGTGAAGAACTTTCGGAGATTAGCGATTTTGAACAAACGAACATTTTTATTTATACAGATATGTTCTAGGGCTGATAATGCCATATTTGTTGCATAAGATTTAACGCACTTGGTGAGATTAATAGCATAAGTGGCAAGCCAGGAGTTGGGCTACCACATTCTATACGCAACTGATAAGAGTCCGAATGGTAGTGGTTAGCAACCAGGTTGTAATATCATAAGGTGTTGAAATTTACATACTTATGCATTGTATGTGCATGTTTTATATATGTGTTCTGTGTTTTGTTGTTGTATGTAATGTTTGTAATGAACAGGTGTTTGCCCTTGTCCTAGTGAGGCTTCCCATGAAGAAAGAGAGAGAGAGAGAGAGAGAGAGAGAATGAAAGCACCACAGCTGTGGATAGGGTAGAACTGAATAATACTTAAAGAAAGGGGATTGAGGAGATCATACCAACCGAGGAGAGCGTGGGGAGTCACGGTGGCTCGAGTGGGTGTGTGCACATAACAACGAGGCTAGTGATGGAGCCGCATCCCCTAAATATGTGACGCTGAGCCCCTCTCCAAAAGCAAGAAGCGTGCAGGGTGATCTCCCGATTAAAGAATAAGCGCTCTACAGAGGTTTCGGAATTTTGGGTTGGTTGTCCGTAAGGAAGGACGAATAACCGACCGACAACAATAACATAATAACAGGTACCAACAGTGATTCAGACAGGTACCAACAGTGATTCAGACAGGTACCAACAGTGATATGCAGACAGGTACCAACAGTGATATACAGACAGGTACCAACAGTGATATACAGACAGGTACCAACAGTGATACAGACAGGTACCAACAGTGATACAGACAGGTACCAACAGTGATACAGACAGGTACCAACAGTGATATACAGACAGGTACCAACAGTGATATACAAACAGGTACCAACAGTGATTCAGACAGGTACCAACAGTGATATACAGACAGGTACCAACAGTGATACAGACAGGTACCAACAGTGATATACAGACAGGTACCAACAGTGATATACAGACAGGTACCAACAGTGATATACAGACAGGTACCAACAGTGATTCAGACAGGTACCAACAGTGATATACAGACAGGTACCAACAGTGATACAGACAGGTACCAACAGTGATACAGACAGGTAACCAACAGTGATATACAGACAGGTACCAACAGTGATACGGACAGGTACCAACAGTGATACAGACAGGTAACCAACAGTGATATACAGACAGGTACCAACAGTGATACAGACAGGTACCAACAGTGATACAGACAGGTAACCAACAGTGATATACAGACAGGTACCAACAGTGATATACAGACAGGTACCAACAGTGATATACAGACAGGTACCAACAGTGTTATACAGACAGGTACCAACAGTGATATACAGACAGGTACCAACAGTGATACAGACAGGTACCAACAGTGATACAGACAGGTACCAACAGTGATACAGACAGGTACCAACAATGATACAGACAGGTAACCAACAGTGATATACAGACAGGTACCAACAGTGATATACAGACAGGTACCAACAGTGATACAGACAGGTACCAACAGTGATATACAGACATGTACCAACAGTGATATACAGACAGGTACAAACAGTGATATACAGACAGGTACCAACAGTGATATACAGACAGGTACCAACAGTGATACAGACAGGTACCAACAGTGATATACAGACAGGTAACAAACAGTGATATACAGACAGGTACCAACAGTGATATACAGACAGGTAACCAACAGTGATATACAGACAGGTACCAACAGTGATATACAGACAGGTACCAACAGTGATATACAGACAGGTACCAACAGTGATATACAGACAGGTACCAACAGTGATATACAGACAGGTACCAACAGTGATATACAGACAGGTAACAAACAGTGATACAGACATGTACCAACAGTGATATACAAACAGGTACCAACAGTGACATACAAACAGGTACCAACAGTGATATACAAACAGGTACCAACAGTGATATACAAACAGGTACAAACAGTGATATACAAACAGGTACAAACAGTGATATACAAACAGGTACAAACAGTGATATACAAACAGGTACCAACAGTGATACAGACAGGTACCAACAGTGATACAGACAGGTACCAACAATGATACAGACAGGTAACCAACAGTGATATACAGACAGGTACCAACAGTGATATACAGACAGGTACCAACAGTGATACAGACAGGTACCAACAGTGATATACAGACATGTACCAACAGTGATATACAGACAGGTACCAACAGTGATATACAGACAGGTACCAACAGTGATATACAGACAGGTACCAACAGTGATACAGACAGGTACCAACAGTGATATACAGACAGGTAACAGTGATATACAGACAGGTACCAACAGTGATATACAGACAGGTAACCAACAGTGATATACAGACAGGTACCAACAGTGATATACAGACAGGTACCAACAGTGATATACAGACAGGTACCAACAGTGATATACAGACAGGTACCAACAGTGATATACAGACAGGTACCAACAGTGATATACAGACAGGTACCAACAGTGATATACAGACAGGTACCAACAGTGATATACAGACAGGTAACAAACAGTGATACAGACATGTACCAACAGTGATATACAAACAGGTACCAACAGTGACATACAAACAGGTACCAACAGTGATATACAAACAGGTACCAACAGTGACATACAAACAGGTACCAACAGTGATATACAAACAGGTACCAACAGTGATATACAGACAGGTAACCAACAGTGATACAGACAGGTACCAACAGGAACAGTGACACCAGCGGCGTAACATACCGAGCCCGGACGTAAACAGTACAACAACAGTGGCCGTCAACAGGTACACAACAATACCTGAGAAGTTCGCCTGTGGCCCTCGTCCAGGCGACTCAGTATAACACAACACCCCAAAGTTGGATTCAATTTCTGAGTTGACAGCGCCCGTGGGAACGCCACCTGGGCCCGGTCATCACTGTTTCAGCCTTCTCTTATTTCTCCTTCCTCGCTCTCCTATCTCCTCTCCTCTCCTCTTCAAACTCTCCCTCTGTTTCCATTGTTGACAACGCCCATGTGTATACCTCCTGGTGTTTTAAAACAGTGTGGGCAATAGGGGGTGTAGGGACGGGAGGGAGGGGGCCGCTGTGAGTGATCGTTTCGCTAAGAATTTGTAAACATTGGCAGAGTCGCAAGCGAGCCATCTATCGGGCAAGTGGGGAGACTTGTGTCCGGGACACTGTGAACGTATTTGCATACTTTTCCCTTCCTCGCTGTGCTTGGGCGACACGTCTTTCTTGCCGCTCGTGTGAGGAGGATTCAACTCTATCTTGTCTTTCGTGTGTCGAGGGCCCCAGTCTTCCTCTGGGATAAGGTGGACCAAATACTATCTTAATTGGCTCTTGTATGAGGGGGAGTCAACACTATCTTGCCTCTTGTGTGAGGGGGAGTCAACACTATCTTGCCTCTTGTGAGGGGGAGTCAACACTATCTTGCCTCTTGTGTGAGGGGGAGTCAACACTATCTTGCCTCTTGTGTGAGGGGGAGTCGACACTATCTTGCCTCTTGTGTGAGGGGGAGTGAACACTATCTTGCCTCTAGTGTGAGGGGGAGTCAACACTATCTTGCCTCTTGTGTGAGGGGGAGTCAACACTATCTTGCCTCTAGTGTGAGGGGGAGTCAACACTATCTTGCCTCTTGTGTGAGGGGGAGTCAACACTATCTTGCCTCTTGTGTGAGGGGGAGTCAACACTATCTTGCCTCTTGTGTGAGGGGGAGTCAACACTATCTTGCCTCTTGTGTGAGGGGGAGTCAACACTATCTTGCCTCTTGTGTGAGGGGGAGTCAACACTATCTTGCCTCTAGTGTGAGGGGAGTCAACACTATCTTGCCTCTTGTGTGAGGGGGAGTCACACACTATCTGCCTCTAGTGTAAGGGGAGTCAACACTATCTTGCCTCTTGTGTGAGAGGAGTCAACACTATCTTGCCTCTTGTGTGAGAGGAGTCAACACTATCTTGCCTCTAGTGTGAGGGGAGTCAACACTATCTTGCCTCTTGTGTGAGGGGGAGTCAACACTATCTTGCCTCTAGTGTAAGGGGAGTCAACACTATCTTGCCTCTTGTGTGAGAGGAGTCAACACTATCTTGCCTCTTATGTGAGGGAGAGACAACACTATCTTGCCTCTTGTGTGATGAGAGCCAACCATTTATAAATGTGTTTTGTCCTGTTCATCCACAGATAAAAATGTGGGCAGGGTTCACTATATGGGGATGCCATAGACGCGCTTATATAGAGACCAGTAACGCCATATATATATATATATATATATATATATATATATATATATATGTTGTACCTAGTAGCCAGAACGTCATACTCGGCCTACTATGCAAGGCCCGATTTCCCTAATAAGCCGAGTTTTCCTGAATTAATATATTTTCTCTAATTTTTTTCTTATGAAATGATAAAGCTACCCATTTCATTATGTATGAGGTCAATATTTTTTTATTGGAGTTAAAATTAACGTAGATATATGACCGAACCTAACCAACCCTACCTAACCTAACCTAACCTATCTTTATAGGTTAGGTTAGGTTAGGTAGCCGAAAAAGTTAGGTTAGGTTAGGTTAGGTAGGTTAGGTAGTCGAAAAACAATTCATGAAAACTTGGCTTATTAGGCAAATTTGGCCTTGCATAGTAGGCTGAGAAGTGCGTTCTGGCTACTAGGTACGACATATATATATATTTTAAGGCACCATTACATTTAATATTCTAACACAACAGCGCCGTAATTCTTCGTAACATGTGAAAAATTTTTTACCTGGGCTTTACGAATTAATGTAAATACTGTAATGCGCTAAAACAGTCTATGTTTAAGCAAGTCTAATTAACGTGAGGTTGTTCAACACCGGACCCAAGATTTAATATGGATTCTGTAATCATAAATGTCGAGTCCGTATTGATAGCTCTTAATTTGAGCAGGGTAATACGTCGGAGAGCGATGTGTGTTTCGATGTATATATATATACCATGCTTCAGTGTATATATATATATATATATATATATATATATATATATATATATATATATATATATATATATATATACCATGCTTCAGTGTATATATATATATATATATATATATATATATATATATATATATATATATATATATACCATGCTTCAGTGTATATATATATATACCATGCTTCGATGAATATATACCATGCTTCGATGTATATATGTTTTCATAAATATACATGCTCAGAGGTAAGCCTAGCCTACGTTTATACATATTTAGAGAAGCTAATCGATAATATATATATATATATATATATATATATATATATATATATATATATATATATATATATATGACTCCCAAGCAGTCATCGATAACTCTGATTCCATGCAAGAGTTTTATGTACATATTTTATGTGCAAATGTAAAATGAATATAAAAATGTGTATCAGTAGGGAACATGACACTTTCATACTTTTTGTTGGGGCATTCGTGCCCCTGGTGCTGACTCGTTGTTTGACCACCGACAGGATAGTTTAGCCATCACGCCACCTTCCCTCCTGGCAGGGAAGGTGGCTGATGTTTGCCAGCAACCATACGATCAACTTTTTAGTCAGCTCAAAAGCTCTTCTGGGGTTAAGATCTAGTTCCTGAGGACTTGCTAAGGCGGCTCATTAAGAGTTGTGGTGTTATTGTATCGTATTGTACGTTATTGTATCGTGTTGTACGTTATTGTATCGTGTTGTACGTTATTGTATCGTGTACGTTTATTCTTTGTTGTTGTTGTTGTCAGTGTCCGAGTCATTGAGTTGGAATTAATGCTTTTATTTGGAATGTTCATATTTTTATTTTATTGTGATTTATAAATCGCGTGTACAAAGTCAGTTGTATTGCTGGTGTTGAAGTAATTTTTATTTTGTTTTATTTGATTTGACTTTTTGGTTTTTTACTTTGGATTTTGACTTTCTCAAGTTCCCCGTATGTTTCCTCCCGACATTGACCTGGAGGGGGGTGGGGGAGGGTCGTAAATGTAGGGGGAGGGAGTGGGAGGGTAAGGGGCTGAAGGGAAGGGGGGTAGAGTGGGGAGGGTCGGTGTATTTCCTGTTGTATATCATACATCCTTTCACCAAGCATCGGGGCGATATCCCATAATAAAACTGGATGCCTAGTCACGGCACGACTAAATGTTGCATTTACGAACAGAGTTCAGTGGAACCTTTGTTCCAATGACGGTGTTCGAACTAGGCTCATTTGAGCCCTCACTCTAATGTTCCATCAATTCTCACGCTCGTTTGAACACATTCACCAGTGTTCCTGCTGGGTACAGGTTCGTTTGAACCTTTGTCCACTCCCCCCTACGAACAAATACACTATCAGGGGCCTAGGCTTGTTTGAACCCTCGTCCCCCTCACCATCCGAACCCAATTTCGCAGTTTCAATTACGTTTCCTGGCGTCCCAATAAACGCTCCCTTTGGCAACATGCAAAAAGCAATCAACGAGGCCTTAATGAATTCTTCTCATTTACAGTTTATCACAAGTGTTTATTCGCGCCTCATTTCTCAGATAACACAATAAAGAGAGAAATGTGCTGGAAAGGTGGAGTTCCTGCTGGCTTCCTCCCGACATTGACCTGGGGGGGGGGATGGTTGAAGTTGTAGGGGGAGGGAGGGGGTGGGTAAGGGGATGGAGGGAAGGGGGGTAGAGGGGGAGGGGTGTGGGAGGAGTGGGGAAGGGATGAAGGGGGGGGGCTGGGAGTGGAGGGGAGGGGGCGGGTATTCTGTAGGGCTGACTTGTAACATTTTGTATTTTTATATCATTCGAGAAAATATTCATGTCTTTTTCACGTTTTTTTTTTCAGAGATTGTTCAGCTTTGTTTACTTAGGTGTATACGATACAAGATACATTTTTGTTTAGTTTTTTTTGTAATATGCCGTGTTTGGGTTGCCTGAGGGAGGATACCGTGACGCCATGACTGTTGGTTCTGGCCTCTCGTAAAGCCAGTCCTAACACTCGCCGCCGCTACAGGAGGATCTCCATGACTGGTTCTGGCCTCTCGTAAAGCTACTCCTATCATTCCCCCGTCGCTACGGTGCGGCGGGGGGGGGGCTGTTCAAACCATACTCTGGGAAGGAAAAGTCATGTAAAAGACATGGGAGGGCATTATCAAGGGAAAGCGCCTAGCCATTACGACTATATAGCACTGGGAAGGGAATAGGATAAGGATTTAGGATGGGACGGAATGAAAAGAATGGTGCCCAACCACTTGGACGGTCGGGGATTGAACGCCGACCTGCATGAAGCGAGACCGTTGCTCTACCGTCCAACCCAAGTGGTTGGGCAAAGATTGGAGTGACTGTGTCGGAAGGTCTTACTTTTAAAGAACACAATAAAGCAGCTGTCACAACTGAAAGAAAAATGGCAGTGTGGATAACAAGAACCTTTCAAACAAGATATGCCATACCAATAATGTTACCCTTCAAGACATTAGTGCTCCCTTGAAATTCGCTGCACAATAACAGCCCAATTCAAAGCAGTTGCTGACGTGGAGAGCGTGTGAAAATCATTTACTGTTATCATTTACTCACTGAAACCTCTAATTATTGGGACTGCTTACAATTATTAAATCTGTATTCTCTAGAGGGAAGGCGGGGGAGATACATAATAATTTACACTTGGAAAATACTAGAATGACTGGTTCCAAATCTGCACACGGAAAATAACACCACATGAGATCAGAGGCATGGCAGGAAGTGCAAAATAGCCCCCGTTGACGAGCTGAGGTGCGACAGGTACGCTGAAAGTGACCTATTAATATCAAGAGCCCATGACTTTTCATCACTCTCCCTCTACACAAACGGGAAAATAAACTGGCCGACCCTTCACGGTGTTCAGGAAAGAACTTGGCAAACACCTCCATAGGAGACCTGATCAACTAGGTTGTGATTCATACGTAAGGCTGCGAGCAGCCGCGTCCAATAACCTGATTGACCAGACCACCAAGAGGCTTGGTCAGGGACCGGGCCGTAGAGACGTTGATCCTCGGAATCATCGAGAGGAAAGGTAAGGTATACCTATATGAGATGGTATCCATACAAGGATACACGATATCACAGCGACTGATAACAGTATGAGAGAACAGTTTCAGGACGGCAGACTCCAAGTTGTGAAACGTTTGAGCATATCGCGGTTCATGGGTTAAGCTGCGAGTGTTGGTGACCCAGGACACAGGTTCAATCCCACTGTCCTGCTCCAAAGATTTTCCCGTACAAAGGGTGTTTGAAAACCCTCGCTCCGTGCATGGATCAGTTTAGGTGTTGTTGGTGTTAAGGCGACTGTGTACTGAGGTGGGTGAGTCCTCAGGTGCTTGATGACTTGGCTTAATAGTCACTGAACAGTATCTTATCTCCAGTGTATTGGAGGGCAATGGTAGCAAGGTTCCCCTCACCTTCCCCTCGCCAGAGTCCCCTTACTTTAACCTTACCGTTCAGCACTAACACTTGTGCTGGACGGTAGAGCAGACGGTCAAGCTTCATGCAGGTCGGCGTTCATTCCCCGACCGGCCAAGTGGTTGGACACCATTCCTTCCCCATCCCATCCCTAATCCTTGATCCGACCCCTTCCGTATGATAATAGTGGTAATGGCTTGGCGCTTTCCCCTTGATAATTCCCTCCCTCCGTACTGGGGTCCCCACAGCAGGGTCCTGCTTGATAACCTGGTTGATGGGGTTCTGGGAGTTCTTCTACTCCCCAAGCCCGGCCCGAGGCCAGGCTTGACTTGTGAGAGTTTGGTCCACCAGGCTGTTGCTTGGAGCGGCCCGCGGGCCCACATACCCACCACAGCCTGGTTGGTCCGGCTCTTGGAGGAAACAGTCTAGTTATCTCTTGAAAATGAAATGAGGGTCCCCTCACCTTCCCTCACAGCAGGGATCCTCACTTTCCCCACCTGTAGTTTACTTGTGGTCGGGTTCGAGAGAATTTCTAGTATCGCATTCCGGCCTGAGGCCAGGTG
>WNGS01039125.1:40105-56566 GCA_020271785.1 Procambarus virginalis
CAAGGGCCGTGTTGAGGGTTCGAACCTCATCACGGCCCTTGGGGATTTGTTCATCTGATGCCTCACGCTATTGTGATTGTGTGTGAAATGATATTTATTCATATTGACTGAGTAATGAAGAATATAGAGGCAGACAGGAGCAGACTGGCTGCACATACAACACATTATACAATAGAACAATACAGCTAAACAAAAATGCTGAACGATACCGTAATGAAAATCATATTTTCTTGGATGTATTAATAATAATGACATGAATAACAATGTTATTGAGCACTATATATAATAATCATAATTGCAATGGCTAAATACAAAATAAATATTAACTTTTGCAGTATTTGTAATAAAATATTTTTATCAACGTAATATATAATGATACTTAAGCTAATAATAATAATATATTTGCTGTAATTGCATGTTTAACAATAATTATATTCATTATACAGAATATGTAATATTAATAGAAATACAAATAACATGTATGTCTCGTATTTTCAGGTGTGTATTCAGTCAGCTTGGGTGACGTCATCACGAGGCCTACACCAGCACACATGTGTCACTTGAGACTACACCCAGGTGTGTACCCCGTCCAGTGTGTACTCAATACCTACGTAACATAAGGGCCGCAATACAAGTCTATACAACAGAGGGAAACTAATCCGGTTTGGCATGTTTTCCTGCGCGTTGTAAGGAGAGCTTGAACACTGTGGCTGAGGTACACACACACACACACACACACACACACACACACACACACACACACACACACACACACACACCACACACACACACACACTTCTGTGTGTGTGTGTGATGCTTCTGTGTGTCAAGGTGGTGCTGCAGGTGTGGGGTACAGTGTTGCTGTACCTTGTGTGTCATGGTAGTGCTGCAGGTGTAGGGTACAGTGTTGCTGTTTCTTGTGTGACACAGGTGTGCTTGACAGACTCGTCAGCAACATTGTACCTCTCCAATAAGCGTAATACTTCATGGGCTTTTTTTTTTTTTTTACTCATGACCGACCTTAACCTTAACCTAACCTATCGACTCACGCATAGAAAACGGGAATGTTTATGAGCCGCTATGATGTATAAGGTAATTATCGGGAGAAACCACTATAAGCCATTACGACTATACAGCCCTTGGGAGAGGATGTAGGATTTAGGATCGGGCGGAGAACGGGGTGGAACCCCCGATCTGCGACCCGCCATTTCTAATGGCAGCCATTTGTCAAGAGTCCAGGAAACAGCGGCTGTTGGCCTCGGTACATCACTGTCAGTTCAGACCTTAAAGAAGCTTATGGTGTATTGTGCCTGGCCAGGCGTGAAGGGAAGAGGCAGTTTGGGAAACTCTGAGATTGGTCTGTTTCACAATGGGCCCGGGTCTACTGTGGGCGGGTAGCCGCTATAGTTCGGCCAAGGTTGATACCTGGTTGATGCCTGCTTGATGGGGTTCTGGGAGTTCTTCTACTCCCCAAGCCCGGCCCGAGGCCAGGCTCGACTTGTGAGAGTTTGGTCCACCAGGCTGTTGCTTATGTACAAGGCAATGTGAGTGAGGGGCGCGCGGGGGCACTAGTTCGAGCAGTGGCCTTGTTCCAAACACACAGAATTAGCGAAGTTATTTTGAGGTTATCTTGAGATGATTTCGGGGCTTAGCGTCCCAGCGGCCGGGTCCTCGGCCAGGCCTCTTTTTTTGGTCCGTAGCAGCTGTAGCAGCTGTCTAACTCCCAGGTACCTATTTACTGCTAGGTGAAGAGGTGCATCAGGGTGAAAGAAATTCAGCCCATTTATTTCCGCCTCCACCGGGGATCGAACCCGGAACCTTAGGACTACGAATCCCGAGCGCTGTCCACTCAGCTACCAGACCCTAGTGCCATTCACTAGGTGCCTTTGTCCCCTTAACTCATAACATATGTATTGCATTAAATCTTTGGTGGAGTATGTTAGTTAAGAGTTGTTGTTGTTGTTGTTTAAGTTTCGGTACCTGGAACAAAAAGTTCCAAGTAGCACGGGCTATGGTGAGCCCGCAGTTGTTAGTTAGTTAATAGAATGTTTCAAGACTTTATTTATGCAAACTAAATTGTTCAGTGATCTGAGAGAATGATCTGTTTATTCCTCCCATTGATTCATGGGTCTGTTAATGATATATAAATGCATAGCGGGTGATGATTAATCTTTCCTCGTCTTCACTATCCTCTCATAAGAGTCATTCACAATCCTCGCTATGCTAGAATATCCTACCTGGTGTAAAACAAAAAAAGTTATTTTTGTCTAATGAATATTTACGAAATTAATTACGAAATGATTGGTATCCAATCGCTGCATATATGACCGATGCGGTATAAGCAAGTTGGTAAGTAAGTAATCAAGTTCCCTGGCTGCAATCAGGGCACTTGATTGCTTGCCGTCCAAGTTGTTGAAGAGATTAAAGACCATGCAAGCGGGGCGGGCTGGAGCCTTGAAGGATGTACCACACAATTGTAGGTCACTGGATTAGTTCAACGAGGAGAGTTGTCTGTGCACTCAATAGCAGGCTGCTGATACGATATATATATATATATATATATATATATATATATATATATATATATATAAATATATATATATATATATATATATATATATATATAAATATATATATATATATATATATATATATATATATATATATATATATATATGTTGTAGAATATAACCGAAAAGGTAAGATTAATAATTCTAGCACGAATTTTCTCAATATTTCTTATGTTTTTCTTCACTGTTGAGGGTAATTGAAATATCAACTCTCCAAAATTCATTTTTATTTTTGGTCTGACGCCTAGAAGCGTTTCATAAGGGCTTCTTACATTCTCAAAGACTTGATTTCACTTAACACTACACTTATTATACACTTGATACACTGTGTATGATATATTTAACTTACATCATTGCTACTATTGTTAACGGTAAATTGTTAATAGAAAATGTATTGTTAATAGGAACGTTATCCTCACAGACAAAAATCAGAAAATACAATTGACAATTTACTATAAAGCCAAGAAAAACGGCCAACCTACTCATGAAAAACTCCCCAGACACCAAACAACGCCTTGAAGGAAACCAACGTCGTCTATGTCTTCAAATCCCCACTTGGGACTGTAAGCCCCAAAGAACTCAGTATATAGGCAAGACAACAACGTCTCTTTCCAGGCGATTAACAATGCATAAACAACAGGGCTCCATAAAGGAACATATAATCTCCTCTCACAACCATACCATCACCAGAGAAATCTTAACAAACAACACAGAAATTATCGATAGATATAGCGATAGCAGGAGGCTCGACAACAGCAAGGCACTACACATAAAAAGTCAACACTAGCACTCAACAGCCAATTAACGCATAACTACATTCTACCCACTTCAAGACCTCGTATGGGCCAATAGGCCCTCTGCAGTTGCTTTCGTTCTTATGTACCCACCTCACCCAAAACTTTTGTGTCACCTCACCCAACACGAATATGGAAGCAATGATGTAGGTTAAATATGTCATACACAGTGTATCAAGTGTATCATAAGTGTAGTGTTAAGTGAAAACAAGTCTTTGAGAATGTAAGAAGCCCTTACAAACGCTTCTAGGCGTCAGACCAAAAATATAATAAATTTTGGAGAGTTGATATTTCAATTACCCTCAACAGTGAAGAAAAACATAAGAAATATTGAGAAAATTCGTGGTAGAATTATTAATATTATCTTTTCGGTCATATTCAACAACATATGTTTACAAGAAAGACCGTTACCAAAATATCGTCGGTAATATATATATATATATATATATATATATATATTATATATATATTATAATATATATATATATATATATATATATATATGCTATGGTTTGATCTTAGATTCAGGAATAAAAAGACTGTGCTAAACTCAACAACACAGTGGCAACACCTTGTGTCTTCCTCTTGAAACCTACACTTTTTAGTTATAAATTTACCATCACTGTGTGGCTCTTTTGTGACGTGGTTGACTTGTGTTGCTGCTGCTGTTGTGTGACGTGGTATAGAGTGGTGTTGCTGGTGCTGTTATGTGACGTGGTATAGAGTGGTGTTGCTGGTGCTGTTATGTGACGTGGTATAGAGTGGTGTTGCTGGTGCTGTTGTGTGACGTGGTATAGAGTGGTGTTGCTGGTGCTGTTATGTGACGTGGTATAGAGTGGTGTTGCTGGTGCTGTTATGTGACGTGGTATAGAGTGGTGTTGCTGGTGCTGTTGTGTGACGTGGTATAGAGTGGTGTTGCTGGTGCTGTTATGTGACGTGGTATAGAGTGGTGTTGCTGGTGCTGTTATGTGACGTGGTATAGAGTGGTGTTGCTGGTGCTGTTGTGTGACGTGGTATAGAGTGGTGTTGCTGGTGCTGTTATGTGACGTGGTATAGAGTGGTGTTGCTGGTGCTGTTGTGTGACGTGGTATAGAGTGGTGTTGCTGGTGCTGTTATGTGACGTGGTATAGAGTGGTGTTGCTGGTGCTGTTATGTGACGTGGTATAGAGTGGTGTTGCTGGTGCTGTTGTGTGACGTGGTATAGAGTGGTGTTGCTGGTGCTGTTATGTGACGTGGTATAGAGTGGTGTTGCTGGTGCTGTTATGTGACGTGGTATAGAGTGGTGTTGCTGGTGCTGTTGTGTGACGTGGTATAGAGTGGTGTTGCTGGTGCTGTTATGTGACGTGGTTCCCTTATGACATTCACTGTCTCATAATGTCCGGCCACTACACATTTGCCGTAATAAACAGCCCCGCTACACGTTCAGACAAAAATAGAATTCCCCAGAGCTCGTTCTCGCAGCCTGTTCGTGAGCCGCAAATCCCTTAGCCGGATTTTGCCCTGACTGCAAGCAGGAGAGACAGCAAGGGTAATTTGCCCGTACCTTATCGTGGGCAGACAAGTCTGCTCGAGCGGCCAAACTGCAGTCTGTGCATCGTAAACATTGCAAGAGTCTGTAATTAGGATGTCACCTCAACATTGTTGTTCAGCTTTGCGGAGTATGGACTGGCCGTTTGGCGTGTGGGGGGAGGGGGGGGCGCCGGCAGCTGTTGCTAGTAGTTGAAATAGCTATTTATAATGCAAACAGCCAAACAGCATTCTAACTAAACTAAACGGGACACACACAGCCTATACCGAAGCCCTCGCAGTCACTTTAGCGAAGTGCTCGCTCAAGCAGATCGACGGTATACCGAGATGGTCGCTAAAGGCAATATTTCCCCGTCTGCCCCCCTCGCCCCCTTCCCCTCTGCTTTTTTCTTAAATCGGCGTCTGGTGAGCAGGAACCTGTTGTTACAAGTCACTGCCGGAACGCAAACTCACTGCCCCGATGGTCTGCGCGGCGGATAACATCGAAGCTCTTGTATAATTCCTCTCTCCTGTTTGTTTTTGTTTCCTCAAATTTGTGGCCTGCGATCTTGTTTTGCGTAAATTTTCTGTTTTGACGGGACTGAATTCTTTGTTGGGAACAGGTAGATTCCGGCGGGAAGGAAGGAAAGGACGGAAATTGAGAGGAAGATGGAGGAAGGAAAGGACGGAAATTGAAAGTGATGGAGTAGGGGAGAGGCACAAATTGAGGGAGAGAGATAGGAAGGGACGGAAATTGAGAGAGGAAGAAGGCCGTGGAAATTCTACGAGAGGGGTAGGGAGCGCCAGCGGAACAGAGAGAGACGAAGACCAGCAGTTATCATTGTGGTCCAGGACAAAATTCAGAAGCCGCCCGACCACACTGCTTGGTGTGGGCAGTGTAGCTGTTGTGTGGAATTCAGACCGCGGTGCCACAGACCAGGGCGCCACAGACCAGGGCGCCACAGACCAGGGCGCCACAGACCAGGGTGCCACAGACCAGGGTGCCACAGACCAGGGTGCCTCAGACCACGGTGCCTCAGACCACGGCGCCACAGACCAGGGCGCCACAGACCAGGGTGCCACAGACCAGGGCGCCACAGACCAGGGTGCCACAGACCAGGGTGCCACAGACCAGGGCGCCACAGACCAGGGTGCCACAGACCAGGGCGCCACAGACCAGGGTGCCACAGACCAGGGTGCCACAGACCAGGGTGCCACAGACCAGGGTGCCACAGACCAGGGCGCCACAGACCAGGGTGCCACAGACCAGGGTGCCACAGACCAGGGCGCCACAGACCAGGGCGCCACAGACCAGGGTGCCACAGACCAGGGCGCCACAGACCAGGGTGCCACAGACCAGGGCGCCACAGACCAGGGTGCCACAGACCAGGGCGCCACAGACCAGGGTGCCACAGACCAGGGCGCCACAGACCAGGGTGCCACAGACCAGGGCGCCACAGACCAGGGTGCCACAGACCAGGGCGCCACAGACCAGGGTGCCACAGACCAGGGTGCCACAGACCAGGGTGCCACAGACCAGGGCGCCACAGACCAGGGTGCCACAGACCAGGGTGCCACAGACCAGGGCGCCACAGACCAGGGCGCCACAGACCAGGGCGCCACAGACCAGGGTGCCACAGACCAGGGTGCCACAGACCAGGGCGCCACAGACCAGGGTGCCACAGACCAGGGTGCCACAGACCAGGGCGCCACAGACCAGGGCGCCACAGACCAGGGCGCCACAGACCAGGGCGCCACAGACCAGGGTGCCACAGACCAGGGTGCCACAGACCAGGGTGCCACAGACCAGGGTGCCACAGACCAGGGTGCCACAGACCAGGGTGCCACAGACCAGGGCGCCACAGACCAGGGCGCCACAGACCAGGGTGCCACAGACCAGGGTGCCACAGACCAGGGCGCCACAGACCAGGGCGCCACAGACCAGGGTGCCACAGACCAGGGCGCCACAGACCAGGGCGCCACAGACCAGGGCGCCACAGACCAGGGCGCCACAGACCAGGGTGCCACAGACCAGGGCGCCACAGACCAGGGCGCCACAGACCAGGGTGCCACAGACCAGGGCGCCACAGACCAGGGTGCCACAGACCAGGGCGCCACAGACCAGGGTGCCACCGACCAGGGTGCCACAGACCAGGGCGCCACAGACCAGGGCGCCACAGACCAGGGCGCCACAGACCAGGGTGCCACAGACCACGTCGCCACAGACCAGGGCGCCACAGACCAGGGTGCCACAGACCAGGGCGCCACAGACCAGGGTGCCACAGACCAGGGCGCCACAGACCAGGGTGCCACAGACCAGGGCGCCACAGACCAGGGTGCCACAGACCAGGGTGCCACAGACCAGGGCGCCACAGACCAGGGCGCCACAGACCAGGGCGCCACAGACCAGGGCGCCACAGACCAGGGTGCCACAGACCAGGGCGCCACAGACCAGGGTGCCACAGACCAGGGTGCCACAGACAAGGGTGCCACAGACCAGGGTGCCACAGACCAGGGCGCCACAGACCAGGGTGCCACAGACCAGGGCGCCACAGACCAGGGCGCCACAGACCAGGGTGCCACAGACCAGGGTGCCACAGACCAGGGCGCCACAGACCAGGGCGCCACAGACCAGGGTGCCACAGACCAGGGTGCCACAGACCAGGGCGCCACAGACCAGGGCGCCACAGACCAGGGTGCCACAGACCAAGGCGCCACAGACCAGGGCGCCACAGACCAGGGTGCCACAGACCAGGGCGCCACAGACCAGGGTGCCACAGACCAGGGCGCCACAGACCAGGGTGCCACCGACCAGGGTGCCACAGACCAGGGCGCCACAGACCAGGGCGCCACAGACCAGGGTGCCACAGACCAGGGTGCCTCAGACCAGGGTGCCACAGACCAGGGTGCCACAGACCAGGGCGCCACAGACCAGGGTGCCACAGACCAGGGTGCCACAGACCAGGACACAGTGTGCAGAGAATAAGTCCAATGTCGTCGCTCAAACAAATACCCAAACACAATAAAATGAGGGTAGGTCTACGAGGTCCTCCGTCTATAATAAGTCATAATGAGATATACACATTATGACAATACTTTGATCCTGGACCCTCAACAAGACCTTTTGATCCATCCTGGACCTTCACCAAGACGTTTCGGTTCGTCCTGGACCCTTATAAAGGCGTGTCATAACACGAATGAGAGAGGAAGTCAGTATAAGGAAGGAGGAAAGGTGAGAGGGAAGGATGCGAGAAGAAAGGAGGTGAGAGGGAAGCAGGTGTGTGGAGTAGCAAAGCATGAAAACTGAGTTAACATCAAAATAAAAGACTGATAAAGGCCCAACGGCAGCTATACGAAGCATGCAGGCAACGGAAGAGAAACACCTAAAGAAAAAGACACGAAACACAACAGAGTGGCGAAACAGAGCAGTTAAAAGATAGGAACAGAAGAGACAGGATGAGAGCACATGGCAAGAAGCAACAGCCATAAAATTTCTAAGGACTGAGGTTGATCATGTAGTGGTGAGAGGCAGCGGTAATGTTATAGTCACACGTGAGGCGAGTATAGCCGGCACTCTGGCACTCTGGGGTGTATTCCGAGTCGACAGGGCCACCAAGGTGCCACAGAACACGCTACACACGCTAATTCGACATATATTACCAATTATATTTCCTCATAGCCTTAGGAAATACTGTTGACGTGATGTATAGAGATGAGAGAGAATGATTGAGGGGTCGCGGAGTTGCTGGAGGACGCCTGGAAGACCAGCAGGCGACCCCGGGCCAAGACCCTGGTTCGCATGCTCTCTCAACCGAACTGGCGATCGTGCCTCGGTGAAACAAATAACACCAAGACGGGATTATAATGCTGGACACGCATGGTAATTATGCCGCTGGTGAGGGTTTAGTTGTTAATGGACGGTATTGGCCGGGAGAGAGACACCTCGGCCACTCCTCCCTTGTATGTGTGTGTGTGTGATTGTGTGGTGTGTGTGTGTGTGTGTGTGTGTGTGTGTGTGTGTGTGTGTGTGTGTGTGTGTGTGTGTGTGTGTGTACTCACCTATTTGTGCTTGCAGGGGTTGAGCTTTGGCTCTTTGGTCCCTCCTCTCGACTGTCAATCAACTGGTGTACAGGTTCCTGAGCCTACTGGGCTCTATCATATCTACATTTAAAACTGTGTATGGAGTCAGCCTCCACCACATCACTGCCTAATGCATTCCACCTGTTAACTACTCTGACACTGAAAAGTTCCTTCTAACGTTCCTGTGGCTCATGTGGGTACTCAGTTTCCACCTGTGTCTCCTTGTTCGCGTCCCACCAGTGTTGAATAGTTTATCCTTGTTTACCCGGTCGATTCCCCTGAGGATTTTGTAGGTTATGATCATGTCTCCCCTTACTCTTCTGTATTCCAGTGTCGTAAGGTGCATTTCCCGCAGCCTTTCCTCATAACTCATGCCTCTTAGTTCCTGGACTAGTCTAGTGGCATACCTTTGGACTTTCTCCAGCTTCGCCTTGTGCTTCACAAGGTACGGGCTCCATGCTGGGGCCGCATACTCCAGGATTGGTCTTACATATGTGGTGTACAAGATTCTGAATGATTCCTTACACAGGTTCCTGAATGCTGTTCTGATGCTAGCCAGCCTCGCATATCCCGCATTTGCTGCGTGCGTGCGTGTGTGTGTGTGTGTGTGTGTGTGTGTGTGTGTGTGTGTGTGTGTGTATGTGTGTGTGTGTGTGTGTGTGTGTGTGTGTGTGTGTGTGTGTGTGTGTGTGTGTGCGCGCGCGCGCGCGTGTGACTGTGACTGGGGATGGTGCAGTGATAAAGCACATGTCGACCTTGACAACATCCTTCTCATTAAAGGCAAAAAACACAGTGGCAACGCCGGCAGCAATCATCAGCGGAATATGTTTTACCAAGGCCAAGGTTATGGATGTGGAGGGCTCCGCACACCCTCAGCCTTGAAGATGTGCCAAGACTTGAGGGGTGTATTAAACCTTGAAGATGTGCCAAGACTTGAGGGTGTATTATGCCTTGAAGATGTGCCAAGACTTGAGGGTGTATTAAGCCTTGAAGATGTGCCAAGACTTGAGGGGTGTATTGAGCCTTGAAGATGTGCCAAGACTTGAGGGGTGTATTAAACCTTGAAGATGTGCCAAGACTTGAGGGTGTATTAAGCCTTGAAGATGTGCCAAGACTTGAGGGGTGTATTGAGCCTTGAAGATGTGCTGAACCTTAAAGATGTGCTGAACCTTGAGAGTGTGCTGACATTCAGTGGAATTCCACGCCGGTGCCCCGTACCGAAGCACAAGTAAGATATATGTCTTATCTTATATATATGTAGGTAGGTCTCTTATTTATCTCTGCATTATTTCCCCGGCCTCATTTCACCTGTTCCTATGACCTTGCATGCATTTGCATTGAAGTCTAGCAACCATCTGTCTGAACACACCTTCGCTCGTGCCTTAAAATAATGCCTTAAAAAGAGTCCCACATCACTGAGGACTCAGTGATTTGCTTGGGGCTTCCACCAATTCTCTCGGGATCCCATTTAAAGAATGTTCCATCTTCAAGTACCTTGGTCACTTACGTTAATGAGGAGATATGTGCAAGGTATTAAAAGTACCTTGGGTCATGGTAGCGCGAGTGTACAATACCACGAGGCTGTCCCCTAGTGTTAGGGGATGTGCAGAGCTCAGTGTTGGGGTGGGTTACCTGGGTGATTGTCAGGTGTATAATGTGTAGTTATACACAGTCATTCTCGTATTACTCTCATTGTGTAGTGGTATATCACTAGCAGTGTGTTGCCTTGCCAGGGTGTATGACTGGCTCTGTGTCACAGTATGACTGGTTCTGTGTCACAGTATGACTGGTTCTGTGTCACAGTATGACTGGCTCTGTGTCACAGTATGACTGGTTCTGTGTCACAGTATGAGTGGTTCTGTGTCACAGTATGACTGGTTCTGTGTCACAGTATGACTGGTTCTGTGTCACAGTATGACTGGTTCTGTGTCACAGTATGACTGGTTCTGTGTCACAGTATGACTGGCTCTGTGTCACAGTATGACTGGTTCTGTGTCACAGTATGACTGGTTCTGTGTCACAGTATGACTGGTTCTCTGGCAAAGAAAATGGGCTGAATATCCCGAGGCAAAGAAAATGAGATGAATAAACTAAATTCAATAGAACTTTGTAAATATATCCCAGACAGATGGGGTAAATATTCAAATAAAAAAATAAAATAAGGTATATATGCCAGATGCAAATAAGTAAAAGTTTTAACAATTAAAACATTTATTCTTTTAAACGTTTTGGATATTTTTGACCATATATTATTTTTCGTGCACCTGTTTTGGATGTATATTGATTAATTCCGCTTATATATTATTGCTTTGAATGGTCTAGGCTTTCATACTGATTAGTGGAGGAATGTGGAACACCTCTTCCTGGACCTGGTGGAGCCCGGGGACCTGGTGGAGCCCTGGGACCTGGTGGAGCTCCGGGACCTGGTGGAGCTCCGGGGACCTGGTGGAGCTCCGGGACCTGGTGGAGCTCCGGGACCTGGTGGAGCCCCGGGACCTGGTGGAGCTCCGGGACCTGGTGGAGCCCCGGGACCTGGTGGAGCCCTGGGACCTGGTGGAGCCCCGGGACCTGGTGGAGCCCTGGGACCTGGTGGAGCCCGGGACCTGGTGGAGCCCCGAGGACCTGGTGGAGCCCCAGGGACCTGGTGGAGCCCCGGGACCTGGTGGAGCCCTGGGACCTGGTGGAGCCCCGGGGACCTGGTGGAGCCCCGGGACCTGGTGGAGCCCCGGGACCTGGTGGAGCTCCGGGACCTGGCGGAGCCCCGGGGACCTGGTGGAGCCCCCAGGACCTGGTGGAGCCCCGGGACCTGGTGGAGCCCCGGGACCTGGTGGAGCCCTGGGACCTGGTGGAGCCCCGGGGACCTGGTGGAGCCCCGGGACCTGGTGGAGCCCCGGGACCTGGTGGAGCCCCGGGGACCTGGTGGAGCCCCGAGGACCTGGTGGAGCCCCAGGACCTGGTGGAGCCCCGGGACCTGGTGGAGCCCCGGGGACCTGGTGGAGCCCGAGGACCTGGTGGAGCCCCAGGGACCTGGTGGAGCCCCGGGACCTGGTGGAGCCCTGGGACCTGGTGGAGCCCCGGGACCTGGTGGAGCCCCGGGACCTGGTGGAGCCCCGAGGACCTGGTGGAGCCCCAGGACCTGGTGGAGCCCCGGGACCTGGTGGAGCCCTGGGACCTGGTGGAGCCCCGGGACCTGGTGGAGCTCCGGGACCTGGTGGAGCCCCGGTGACCTGGTGGAGCCCCGGGACCTGGTGGAGCCCCGGACCTGGTGGAGCTCCGGGACCTGGCGGAGCCCCGGGGACCTGGTGGAGCCCCAGGACCTGGTGGAGCCCCGGGACCTGGTGGAGCCCCAGGACCTGGTGGAGCCCCCGGGACATGGTGGAGCCCCGGGACCTGGTGGAGCCCTGGGACCTGGTGGAGCCCCGGGACCTGGTGGAGCCCTGGGACCTGGTGGAGCCCTGGGACCTGGTGGAGCCCCGGGACCTAGTGGAGCCCCGGGACCTGGTGGAGCCCCAGAACCTGGTGGAGCCCCGGGACCTGGTGGAGCCGCCGGGACCTGGTGGAGCCCCCGGACCTGGTGGAGCCCCGGGACCTGGTGGAGCCCCAGGACCTGGTGGAGCCCCCGGGACCTGGTGGAGCCCCGGGACCTGGTGGAGCCCCCGGACCTGGTGGAGCCCCGGACCTGGTGGAGCCCTGGGACCTAGTGGAGCCCCGGGACCTGGTGGAGCCCTGGGACCTAGTGGAGCCCCGGGACCTGGTGGAGCCCCGGACCTGGTGGAGCCCCGAGGACCTGGTGGAGCCCCGGACCTGGTGGAGCCCCGGGGACCTGGTGGAGCCCCGGACCTGGTGGAGCCCCGGGACCTGGTGGAGCCCCGAGGACCTGGTGGAGCCCCGAGGACCTGGTGGAGCCCCGAGGACCTGGTGGAGCCCCGAGGACCTGGTGGAGCCCCGGGACCTGGTGGAGCCCCGAGGACCTGGTGGAGCCCTGGGACCTGGTGGAGCCCCGGGACCTGGTGGAGCCCTGGGACCTGGTGGAGCCCGGGGACCTGGTGGAGCCCCGAGGACCTGGTGGAGCCCTGGGACCTGGTGGAGCCCCGGGACCTGGTGGAGCCCGAGGACCTGGTGGAGCCCCGGACCTGGTGGAGCCCTGGGACCTGGTGGAGCTCCGGGACCTGGTGGAGCCCCGGGCAGCGTGGCCAGGGGGGAGGTAATATACACAGAGTAGCACCTGAGGGGCGATGAGCTCCGGCTCTTGGGTCCCGGCTCTCTACAACTAATAGGCTATGTGTGTCGTGTCGACGTTTAGAGGTGTGTAGCAATTTTCCTGCACGACTTCACTACTTGATGCATCTCAAGTGATGGGCTCGGGTGGGGGGGGGAGAACTTGCTTTGGGGGTGAAGGGGCGAGGGGAAAGGAGGGGAGGGGCAGGAGGGGGAGGGGCAGGAGGGGAGGGGCAGGAGGGGGAGGGGCAGGAGGGGGAGGGCTCGTTACAGATAATTGCAGGTTCTTGACGGTCAAATTATCTCCTAACCTTCGTTCTTCGTATTGGGTCCATGACCGTGCTTCATTACCCCCCCCCCCTTCCCCACCTCCCCTCATCGTCTCCTCACCTTCACCTTCTCCTACCTTGTGTTGGCTCCAGGGATCAGTGTCCCCGCGGCCCGTCTCTGACTAGGCCTCATTATTGGGGATCTGGCCAACCAGACTGTTAGACGTAACTGCTAACTGCTCGCAGCCTGAAGTTTGAGTCATAGCCTGGTTGATCAGGTATTATTTGGAGGTGTTATCCAGTTTTCTCTTGAACACTGTGAGGGGTCGGCCAGTTATGTCCCTTATGTCCCTTATGTCCCTTATGTGTAGTGGAAGCGTGTTGAACAGTATCTGGCCTCTGATGTTGATAGAGTTCTCTCTCACAGTACCTGTTGCACCCTGCTTTTCAACGGTATTCTGCCTCCTGCCATGCCTCCTGGTCTCATAAGGTGTTATTTCTGCGTGCAGAATCCTCCTTACAACACCCCACCCCACCCCTCCACCTCACAGCCCCACTTCGCGACCCTCCACCTCAGAACCTTCCCACCTCACAGCTCTCCATAACCCTATCTCACCTACACACAACTCCTCACAGCTCTCCCTCTCACAACATGTGTCGCCGCCCTCCCCTCACCCCCCACCTCACATCCCCATGTTCCAAACCATTTTGGCCATGGACACCAGCGTCGTGGTCTGGTCCACAATATCTTAGGTCTTTAAGGGTGGGAACCCCACAGAAAGCTAATCTGTTATCAGATCATGAGTTTTGGCACGTTTTCCTCTCACCAAGTTAATAAGGCCATAGAGATGAGGCATAGGGGCCGATCCCGACCTTCACCTCCCCCACTCCTATGACCATCCCGTTGCACCCACCAGTCACCCTGCAAAGTTTCATGACCTCACCACGACGCATGTGCTCCCCTCACCACGGTACCAGGGTGACTCCCCTCCCCACTGGGTACCAGGTACATCCCCTCACCACTGGTACCTGGTACTTCCCTCTCACACTTGGTACCTGTACTCCCCTCACTACTAGTACCTGGTACTCCCCTCACCATTGGTACCTGGTACTCCCCTCCCCACTGGTATCTGGTACTCCCCTCCCCACTGGTATCTGGTACTCCCCTCCCCACTGGTATCTGGTACTCCCCTCCCCACTGGTATCTGGTACTCCCCTCCCCACTGGTATCTGGTACTCCCCTCCCCACTGGTATCTGGTACTCCCCTCCCCACTGGTATCTGGTACTCCCCTCCCCACTTGTACCAGGTACTCCCCTCCCCGCTGGTACCAGGTACTCCCCTCCCCACTGGTACCAGGTACTCCCCTCACACACTGGTACCAGGTACTGCTCCCCTCAGCCACTGGTACTCAGGTGCTCCCCTCACCACTTACCTGTACTCTCTCCACCCCACTGTGATGAACCTGGTGACTCACCTCCACCACTTACCTGGTACCCCTCACCACTGTTACCTATTCCCCCTCACCACTGGTCCATGGTACTCCCCTCACCAACTGGTACCTGGTACTGCCCCTCACCCACGGTACACTGGGACCGCTCCCCTCACCACTGTTACCTGGTACTCCCCTCACCATTGGTACCTGGTACTCCCCTCACCACTGGTAACTGGTTACTTCCCCTCACCAGCTGGGTACTTGGTACTCCCCTCACCACTGGTACGGTACTCACCCACACTGGTACTCCCCTCGACCACTGAGTGATACCTGGTACCTCCCCTCACCATTGGTACATGGTAATCCCTAACCAATGGTACTCGGTCCTCCCCCACTCACTGGTACCGGTACTCCCTCTCACCAACTGGTACCTGGTACTCCCCGCACCACTGGTTACCTGGTACTCACATGGTAACTGGTACTCCCCTCACCACTGTACCTGGTGACTCCCCTCACCTCTGGTACCTGGTACTCCCCTCACCACTGGTAGCCAAGGTACTCCCCTCACCACTGGTACAGGTCACTCCCCTCACCACTGCTACCAGGTACTCCCCTCCCCACTGGTACCAGATACTCCCCTCCCCACTGGTATCTGGTACTCCCCTCCCCACTGGTACCAGATACTCCCCTCCCCACTGGTATCTGGTACTCCCCTCCCCACTGGTATCTGGTACTCCCCTCCCCACTGGTATCTGGTACTCCCCTCCCCACTGGTATCTGGTACTCCCCTCCCCACTGGTATCTGGTACTCCCCTCCCCACTTGTACCAGGTACTCCCCTCCCCACTGGTACCAGGTACTTCCCCTCCCCACTTGTACCAGGTACTCCCCTCCCCACTGGTTGCCATTCGGCTACTCCCTCACGGCCCATGGTACAGCGTTCACGTTCCCCTTCCCCACTGGTACCCCGTCCCGTGTGATCCTTACCCTCAACACTGGGTACCGGACTCCCCTCCCCAGCTGGTACCTGGTACTACCCCTCACCACGCCACATTAACACAAACTCTGGCCATAAACGCTCCACCACTAAGACACACGTACACCACCCCCCCTGGCCACCTGTCACCTGCAACGCTCAATCTCGAAATTTATATTTTCGTCCGGCCGAATATGCGTCAGTTTAGACTTGCCGGAATAAAAATATAAGAACCAAAGAAAACCCAGACTTTTATTCAGCCTTGTACCGCGGCTCCACAAGTCTGAATGGCATATATTCATATATCGGTAGGAATGAAATGAGTTTTGGTCATATAAAAGACTTTTTGAGGGGATCCAAGACTGTCTTTGAAGTTGCAGAAGTGCGTGGCATTGATTGAAATATTCTTACTGCGCATGCGCTAATTGCGGTTCACCTGCAGTTCAGGTGGTTCCATGTATGACCAGGTGGTATATTATCAGGAATGAGCAGGTGGTACAGTACCAGGTATGACCCGGTGGTACAAGGGGATTCAACCGGGTCGCTACAATCTGTAGTGGACATCTGTGTCTCTCCTCTGTCCAAGGGTGGCGGCCAGGCCGCTTCGGACCAGAC
>WNGS01039125.1:57566-68065 GCA_020271785.1 Procambarus virginalis
AAATGGGCTGAATATCCCGAGGCAAAGAAAATGAGTGAATAACTAAATTCAATAGAAACTTGGTAAATATATCCCAGACAGATGGGGGTAAATATTCAAATAAAAAAAATAAAATAAGGTATAATATGCCAGATGCAAATATAAACGTTTTAACAATTAAAACATTTATTCTTTTAAACGTTTGGATATTTTTGACCATATATTATTTTTCGTGCACCTTGTTTGATGTATATTGATTAATTCCGCTTGTATATTATTGCTTTGAATGCTCTAGGCTTCACACTGATTATGTGGAGGAATGTGGAACACCTCTTCCTGGACCTGGTGGAGCCCTGGGACCTGGTGGAGCCCCGGGACCTGGTGGAGCCCCGGGACCTGTGGAGCTCCGGGACCTGGTGGAGCCCCGGGACCTGGTGGAGCCCCGGGGACCTGGTGGAGCCCTGGGACCTGGTGGAGCCCCAGGACCTGGTGGAGCCCTGGGACCTGGTGGAGCCCCGGGACCTGGTGGAGCCCCGGACCTGGTGGAGCTCCGGGACCTGGTGGAGCCCAGGACCTGGTGGAGCCCCGGACCTGGTGGAGCCCCGGGACCTGGTGGAGCCCGGGGACCTGGTGGAGCCCCGGGACCTGGTGGGAGCCCCAGGACCTGTGTGGCGCCACGGGACCTGTGGAGCCCCGGGACTGGTGGAGCCCAAGACCTGGTGGAGCCCCGGACCTGGTGGAGCCCCGGACATGGTGGAGCCCCGGACCTGGTGTGAGCCCCGGGACCGGTGGAGCCCTGGGACCTGGTGGACCCCGGGACCTGTGGAGCCCTGGGACCTGGTGGAGCCCCGAGGACCTGGTGGAGCCCTGGGACCTGGTGGAGCCCGGACCTGGTGGAGCCCCGAGGACCTGGTGGAGCCCCGGGACCTGGTGGAGCTCCGGGACCTGGTGGAGCCCCAGGACCTGGTGGAGCCCCGGGACCAGGTGGAGCCCCGGGCCTGGTGGAGCCCTGGGACCTGGTGGAGCCTCGGGACCTGTGGAGCCGCCGGACCTGGTGGAGCCCCGGGACCTGTGGAGCCCCGGGACCTGGTGGAGCCCCGAGACCTGGTGAGCCCCGGGACCTGGTGGAGCCCCGGGACATGGTGGAGCCCCGGGACCTGGTGGAGCCCCGGACCTGTGGAGCCCCGGGACATGGTGGAGCCCCGGACCTGGTGGAGCCCCGGGACATGGTGGAGCCCGGACCTGGTGGAGCCCCGGGACATGGTGGACCCCGGGACCTGGTGGAGCCCCGGGACCTGGTGGAGCCCCGGGACCTGGTGGAGCCCCGGGACCTGGTGGAGCCCCAGGGACCAGGTGGAGCCCTGGGACCTGGTGGAGCCCGAGACCTGGTGGAGCCCCGGGACCTGGTGGAGCCCCAGGACCTGGTGGAGCCCCGGGACCTGGTGGAGCCCCGGGACGGTGGAGCCCCGGGACATGGTGGAGCCCCGGGACATGGTGGAGCCCCGGGACCTGGTGGAGCCCCGGGACCTGGTGGAGCCCCGGGACCTGGTGGAGCCCCGGGACCTGGTGGAGCCCCGGGACATGGTGGAGCCCCGGGACCTGGTGGAGCCCCGGGACATGGTGGAGCCCCGGGACATGGTGGAGCCCCGGGACCTGGTGGAGCCCGGGACATGGTGGAGCCCCGGGACCTGGTGGAGCCCCGGGACATGGTGGAGCCCCGGGACCTGGTGGAGCCCCGGGACCTGGTGGAGCCCGGGACCTGGTGGAGCCCCAGGACCAGGTGGAGCCCCGGGACCTGGTGGAGCCCCGGGACATGGTGGAGCCCCGGGACCTGGTGGAGCCCCGGGACCTGGTGGAGCCCCGGGACCTGGTGGAGCCCCGGGACCTGGTGGAGCCCGGGACCTGGTGGAGCCCGGGACCTGGTGGAGCCCGGGGACCTGGTGGAGCCCCGGGACCTGGTGGAGCCCAGGGACCTGGTGGAGCCCGGGAGACCTGGTGGAGCCCAGGGACTGGTGGAGCCCGGGAGACCTGGTGGAGCCCCGGGACCTGGTGGAGCGCTGGGACCTGGTGGAGCCCCGGGACCTGGTGGAGCCCAGGACCTGGTGGAGCCCGGAGACCTGGTGGAGCCCCGGGACCTGGTGGAGCCCGGGACCTGGTGGAGCCCTGGGCTGCATGGCCAGGGGGGAGGTAATATACACAGAGTAGCACCTGAGGGGGCGATGAGCTCCGGCTCTTGGGTCCCGGCTCTCTACAACTAATAGGCTGTGTGTGTCGTGTCGACGTTTAGAGGTGTGTAGCAATTTTCCTGCACGACTTCACTACTTGATGCATCTCAAGTGATGGGCTCGGGTGGGGGGGGGAGAACTTGCTTTGGGGTGAAGGGGCGAGGGGAAAGGAGGGGAGGGGCAGGAGGGGAGGGGCAGGAGGGGGAGGGGCAGGAGGAGGAGGGGGCTCGTTACAGATAATTGCAGGTTCTTGACGGTCAAATTATCTCCTAACCTTCGTTCTTCGTATTGGGTCCATGACCGTGCTTCATTACCCCCCCCCTTCCCCACCTCCCCTCATCGTCTCCCTCACCTTCACCTTCTCCTACCTTGTGTTGGCTCCAGGGATCAGTGTCCCGCGGCCCGGTCTCTGACTAGGCCTCATTATTGGGGATCTGGCCAACCAGACTGTTAGACGTAACTGCTAACTGCTCGCAGCCTGAAGTTTGAGTCATAGCCTGGTTGATCAGGTATTATTTGGAGGTGTTTATCAAGTTTTCTCTTGAACACTGTGAGGGGTCGGCCAGTTATGTCCCTTATGTCCCTTATGTCCCTTATGTGTAGTGGAAGCGTGTTGAACAGTATCTGGCCTCTGATGTTGATAGAGTTCTCTCTCACAGTACCTGTTGCACCTCCGCTTTTCAACGGGGTATTCTGCACATCCTGCCATGCCTCCTGGTCTCATAAGGTGTTATTTCTGCGTGCAGAATCCTCCTTACAACACCCCCCCCCACCCCTCCACCTCACAGCCCCCTTTCGCGACCCTCCACCTCAGAACCTTCCCACCTCACAGCTCTCCATAACCCTATCTCACCTACACACAACTCCTCACAGCTCTCCCCTCTCACAACATGTCTCGCCGCCCTCCCCTCACACCCCACACCTCACATCCCCATGTTCCAAACCATTTTGGCCATGGACACCAGCGTCGTGGTCTGGTCCACAATATCTTAGGTCATTTAAGTGTTGGGAACCCCACAGAAAGCTAATCTGTTATCAGATCATGAGTTTTGGCACGTTTTCCTCTCACCAGTTAATAAGGCCATAGAGATGAGCATAGGGGCCGATCCCGACCTTCACCTCCCCCACTCCTATGACCATCCCGTTGCACCCACCAGTCACCCTGCAAAGTTTCATGAGTCTGGTCCGAAGCGCCTGGCCGCCAACCTTGGACAAAGAGAGACACACAGATGTCCACTACAGATTGTAGCGACCCTTTGAATCCCCTGTACCACCTGGTCATACCTGGTACTGTACCACCTGCTCATTCCTGATAATATACCACCTGGTCATACCTGGAACCACCTGAACTGCAGGTGACGCAATTAGCGCATGCGCAGTAAGAAATATTTCAATCAATGCCACGCACTTCTTCAAAGACAGTCTTGGGACCCCTCAAAAAGTCTTTATATTGACCAAAACTCATTTCAAATTCCAACCATATATGAATATGCCATTCAGACTTGTGGAGCCGCGGTACAAGGCTGAATAAAAGTCTGGGTTTTCTTTGGTTCTTATATTTTTATTCCGGCAAGTCTAACGACGCATATTCGGCCGGAACGAAAATATAATTTCGAGATTGAGCGTTGCAGGTGACAGGTGGCCAGGGGGGTGTCGTGTGTCTTAGTGGTGGAGCGTTTATGGCCAGAGTTTGTGTTAATGTGCGTGGTGAGGGGAGTACCAGTTACCAGTGGTGCGGGGAGTAACAGGTCCGTGGTGCGGGGAGTAACAGGTCCGTGGTGAAGGAGTACCTGGTACCAGTGGGGAGGGGAGTACCAGGTACCAGTGGGAGGGGAGGACCTGGTACCAGCGGGTGAGGGGAGTACCTGGTACCAGCGGGGAGGGGAGTACCTGGTACCAGTGGGGAGGGGAGTACCTGGTACCAGTGGGGAGGAGTACCTGGTACCAGTGGGGAGGGGAGTATCTGGTACCAGTGGGGAGGGGAGTACCTGGGTTACCGGTGGGGAGGGGAGTACCTGGTACCAGTGGGGAGGGGAGTACCTGGTACCAGTGGGGAGGGGAGTATCTGGTACCAGTGGGGAGGGGAGTACCTGGTACCAGTGGTGAGGGGAGTACCTGTACCAGTGGTGAGGGGAGTACTCGGTTCCAGTGGTGAGGGGAGCACCAGGTACCCTGGTGAGGGGAGTACCAGGTACCAGGGGTGAGGGGGAGTACCAGGTACCATGGTGAGGGGAGTACCAGGTACCAGAGGTGAGGGGAGTACCAGGTACAAGTGGGGAGGGGAGTACCAGGTACCAGTGGGGAGGGGAGTACCTGGTACCAGTGAGGAGGGGAGTACCAGGTACCAGGGGTGAGGGGAGGACCAGGTACCATTGTAGGGATTACCATACGGTGGTGAGGGGAGTACCAGGGACCAGTGGTGAGGGGAGTACCAGGTACCAGAGGTGAGGGGCGTACCATGGTTCCAGTGGTGAGGGGAGTACCAGGTACCAATGGTGAGGGGAGTACCAGGTACCAGTGGTGAGGGGAGTACCTGTTACAGTGGTGAGGGGAGTACCTGTACCAGTGGGTGCGGGGAGTACCTGTACCAGGTTTGGGAGACCAGTACCAGTGGTGAGGGGAGTACCAGGTACAAGTGGTGAGGGGGGAGTTACCAGGTACCATGGGTGAGGGGAGTACCAGTACCAGTGGTGAGGGGTGCACCAGGTACCAGTGGTGAGGGGATAGACCTGGTACCAGTGGGGAGGGAGTACCTGGTACCAGTGGGGAGGGGAGTACCTGGTACCAGTGAGGAGGGGAGTACCTGGTACAGTGGGGGAGGGGGGAGTACCCGGTACCAGTGGTGAGGGGGTAGTACCTGGTACCAGTGGGGAGGGAGTACCTGGTACCAGTGGGGAGGGAGTACCTGGTACCAGTGGTGAGGGGAGCACCAGGTACCAGTGGTAGAGGTGAGTACCAGTACTAGTAGTGAGGGGAGTACCAGGTACCAGGGGTGAGGGGGGACCAGGTACCAGCATGGTGAGGTGAGTAGCACCAGGTACACAGTGGTGAAGGGGAGACCTAGGTACCAGTGGGGAGGGGGAAGTATCCAGAGATCCAGTGGGTTGAGGGGAGTACCTGGTACCAGTGGGGAGGGGAGTACCTGTACCAGTGGGTGAGGGGAGTATCCTGGTACCAGTGGTGAGGGGAGATACCTGGTACCAGTGAGGAGGGAGTACCGTCTGTGTAGGGATCCTAGTCCGAGTGAGGGGAGTACCAGGTACCATGTGCGAGGGGAGTACCAGGTACCAGTGGTGCAGGGGAGTACCAGGTACCAGGGTGAGGGAGAGCACCAGGTTCCAGTGGTGAGGGGAGTACCAGGTACAGTGGTGAGGGGAGTCACCAGGTACCAGTGGTGAGGGGAGTACCAGGTACCATGGTGAGGGGAGTACCAGGTAACCAGTGGTGAGGGGAGCACCAGGTACCAATGGTGAGGGGAGTACCAGGTACCCGTTGAGGGGGTACCACTGGAGGGGAGTCACCGGTATCCAGTGGTGAGGGGAGTACCGGTACCAGTGGTGAGTGGAGTACCAGGTCCAGTGGTGAGGGGGAAGTACCAGGTACCAGATGGTGAGGGGAGTACCTGGTACCCATGGTGAGGGGAGTACCAGGTACAGTAGTGAGGGGAGACCAGGTACCAGATGATGAGGGGAGTACCAGGTCCAGTGGTGAGGGGAGTACCAGGTACCAGCATGGTGAGGGGAGCAAGTACCAGGTACCAATGGTGAGGGAGAGTACCGGTACCAGTGGGAGGGGAGTACCTGGTACCCAGTGGGGAGGGGGTACCTGGTACCAGTGGTGAGGGGAAGTACCTGGTACCAGTGGGTGAGGGGAGTACCTGGTACCAGTGGGAGGGGAGTACCAGGTACTAGTAGTGAGGGGAGTACCAGGTACCAATGGTGAGGGGAGTACCAGGTACTAGTAGCGAGGGGAGTACCAGGTACCAATGGTGAGGGGAGTACCAGGTAACAGTGGTGAGGGGAGCACCAGGTACCAGTGGTGAGGGGAGCACCAGGTTCCAGTGGTGAGGGGAGCACCAGGTACCAGTGGGTGAGGGGAGTACCAGGTAGCATTGGTGAGGGGAGTACCAGGTACCAGTGGTGAGGGGAGCACCAGGTACCAGTGGGAGGGGAGTACCAGGTACCAGAGGTGAGGGAGTACCAGGTTCCAGTGGTGAGGGGAGCACCAGGTACCAGTGATGAGGGGAGCACCAGGTACCAGTGATGAGGGGAGTCACCAAGGTACCAGTGGTGAGGGGAGTAACAGGTACCAGTGGTGAGGGGAGCACCAGGTACCAGTGTGAGGGGGAGTACCAGGTTACCAGTGGTGAGGGGAGCACCAGGTACAAGTGGTGAGGGGAGTACCAGGTCCAGTGGTGAGGGAGGGAGTACCAGGTACCAGTGGTGAGGGGAGGCACCAGGTACCATGTGTGAGGGGGAGTAAGCCAGGTACCAGTGGTGAGAGGAGTACACAGGTTCCAGTGGTGAGGGGAGCACCAGGTACCAGTGGTGAGGGGAGTACCAGGTACTAGTAGTGAGGGGAGTACCAGGTACCAGTGGTGAGGGGAAGTACCAGTAGCCAGTGGTGAGGGGAGTACCTGGTACCAGTGAGGAGGGGAGTACCAGGTACCAGAGGTGAGGGGGAGTACAGTTCCAGTGGTGAGGGGAGTACCAGGTACCAGAGGTGAGGGGAGTAGTACCAGGTCCAGTGGTGAGGGGGAGTACCAGGTACCAGGGTGGGGAGGAGTACCAGGTACCAGGGTGAGGGAGTACCAGGTACCAGTGAGGAGGGGAGTACCAGGTACCAATGGTGAGGGGAGTACCAGGTACCAATGGTGAGGGGAGTACCAGGTACCAATGGTGAGGGGAGTACCAGGTACCAATGGTGAGGGGAGTACCAGGTACCAATGGTGAGGGGAGTACCAGGTACCAGTGGTGAGGGGAGAACCAGGTACCAGTGGTGAGGGGAGTAACAGGTACCAGTGGTGAGGGGGAGTACCAGGTACCAGTGGTTAGGGGAGTACCAGGTACCAGAGGTGAGGGGGAGACCAGGTACCAGTGGTGAGGGGGGAGTACCAGGTACCAGGGGTGAGGGGGAGTACCAGGTACCAGGGGTGAGGGGAGGACCAGGTACCAGTGGGAGGGGAGTACCAGGTACAGTGGTGAGGGGAGTACCAGGTACCGGTGGTGAGGGAAGTACCAGGTTCCAGTGGTGAGGGGAGTACCAGGCACCAGTGGTGAGGGGCACCAGGTACCAGTGTTGTAGGGGAGTACCAGGTACCAGTGGTGAGTGGAGTACCAGGTACCAGTGGGAGGGGAGATTACCAGGTACCAGTGGGTGAGGGGAGCACCAGGTTCCAGTGGTGAGGGGAGTACCAGGCACCAGTGGTGAGGGAGTACCAGGTTCCAGTGGTGAGGGGAGTACCTGGTACAGTGGTGAGGGGAGTACCAGTCCAGTGTGAGGGGAGTACCAGGTACCAGTGGTGAGGGGAGCACCAGGTACCAGTGGTGAGGGGAGTACCTGGTACCAGTGGTGAGGGGAGTACCAGGTACAAGTGGTGAGGGGAGTACCAGGTACCAGTGTGAGGGGAGTACCTGGTACCAGTGGTGAGGGGAGTACCAGGTACCAGAGGTGAGGGAGTACCAGGTACCAGTGTGAGGGGTAGTACCAGGTACCGTGGTGAGGGGAGCACCAGGTTCCAGTGGTGAGGGGAGTACCTGGTACCAGTGAGGAGGGGAGTCAGTACCAGTGTTGAGGGGAGCAACCGGTACCAGTGGTGAGGGGATAACCAGGTACCAGTGGTGAGGGAAGTACAGGTACCAGTGGTGAGGGGAGTCCAGGTACCAGTGTGAGGGGAGTACCAGAGTACAGGGGTGAGGGGAGTACCAGGTACCAGTGGTGAGGGGAGCACCAGGTACCAGTGGTGAGGGAGTACCTGGTACCAGTGAGGAGGGGAGTACCAGGTACCAGAGGTGAGGGGGAGCACCAGGGTACCAGTGTGGGAGGGGAGGGGGGAGTACCAGGTACCAGTGAGGAGGAGTACCAGGTTCCAGTGGTGAGGGGAGTACCAGGTACCAATGGTGAGGGGAGTACCAGGTACCAGAGGTGAGGGGAGTACCAGGTACCACGTGGTGTGAGGGAGCACCATGTACCAGTGGGGAGATGAATGTTGTTTGCTATTCATTGTTTTTTTTTCATCAGTGGTCTCATCTGTAGGTTGCGGTCAAGTGAAGTCACTCTTGATTTATTACGATAGAATAGTGTTGATTTGGTGGGTATATATACTATATATATATATAGTATATATATATATATATATATTATATATATATATATGATATATATATATATATATATATACCAATGAACTGTTAAAGTGTTGGAGAGCTGGAGACACAGGTAGAAGTTGGAAACACAAATGACCTACAATTATGACTGTGGAACACAGTTATGTAGCGAGAGTTGTGAACAAGAGGAGTGAACCAGACGAAGCAGAAGCGGCCAGTTGTGTCACAACCTCAAGAGCACCTACGACAGAGTACACACCACACACACACACACACACACACAACACACACACACCACACACACACACACCACACACACACCCACGGGGCAATAGGTATGAAGTTGGCTCTGGAGCTAAAGACCATATTCTCCTTGATGACGTCTGTTCCTCCCCCCCATCACCCTTATTGGCCATCCACCCTTCCTGTCCACCGTCCCAGAATTACAATATGGTTGTGGCGTTCCTTCGTTCGCTAGTCAACGTTCGCTAGTCAACGTTCGCTAGTCAACGTTCGCTTGACAACGTTCGCTAGTCAACGTTCGCTTGACAACGTTCGCTAGTCAACGTTCGCTTGACAACGTTCGCTAGTCAACGTTCGCTAGTCAACGTTCGCTAGTCAACGTTCGCTAGTCAACGTTCGCTTGACAACGTTCGCTAGTCAACGTTCGCTAGTCAACGTTCGACAGGACAACGTTCGCTAGGCAACGTTCGCTAGTCAACGCTCGCTAGTCAACGTTCGCTAGTCAACGTTCGCTAGTCAACGTTCGCTAGTCAACGTTCGCCAGACAACGTTCGCTTGACAACGTTCGCTAGTCAACGTTTGCTAGACAATGTTCGCAAGACAACGTTCGCCAGACAGCGTTCTGGCGAACGCTGGAGCCCCAGGGCTGGAGCTGGAGCCCCGACGTTGTCAAGCGAACTTTGACAACGTTTCGCTAGACAACGTTCGCTAGACAACGTTCGCTAGTCAACGTTCGCCAGACAACGTTCGCTAGACAACGTGCGCCAGACAACGTTCGTTTGACAACGTTCGCTAGACAACGTTCGCTAGACAACGTTCGCTTGACAACGTTCGCTAGACAACGTTCGCTAGATAACGTTCGCTAGTCAACGTTCGCTAGACAACGTTCGCTTGACAACGTTCGCTAGACAACGTTCGCCAGACAACGTTCGCTAGACAAAGTTCGCTAGATAACGTTCGCTAGTCAACGTTCGCTAGACAACGTTCGCTTGACAACGTTCGCTAGACAACGTTCGCTAGACAACGTTCGCCAGACAACGTTCGTTTGACAACGTTTGCTAGACAACGTTCGATTGACAACGTTCGCTAGACACGTTCGCCAGACACGTTCGCTAGACAACGTTCGCTAGACAACGTTCGCTAGACAACGTTCGCTCCGCTCTCCTTAGTGACCTTACCTTGAGGATACTTGAGTGCTTCCGGGCTTATCGTCCCCCGCGGCCCGGTCATCGACCAGGCCTCCTGGTGCTGGACTGATCAAACCAGGGGCTGTTGACGCGGCTGCTCGCAGCCTGACGTATGAGTCACAGCCTGGTGATCAGATATCCTTTGTAGGTGCTTATCCAGTTCTCTCTTGAACACTGTGAGGGGTTGCCAGGTATGTCCCTATGTGTAGTGGAAGCGTGTTGAACAGTCTCGGGCCTTGATGTTGATAAGAGTTCTCTCTCAGAGTACCAGTTGCACCTCTGCTTTCACGGGGGTATTCTGCACATCCTGCCATGTCTTCTGGTCTCACGTGACGTTATTTCTGTGTGCAAGTTTGGGGCCAGCCCCTCTAATATTTCCACGTGGAAATTATTATGTAGCTCGCCCGCCTGCGCTCAATGGATTACAGATTTAGGCTCTTTAGTCGGTCCCCATAGTTTAGATGTTTTACCGAGTGGATTCTAGCAGTAAAGACTCTCTGCACGCTCTCCAGGTCAGTGCAATTTCACCCGCAGTGAAA
>WNGS01039133.1:0-10109 GCA_020271785.1 Procambarus virginalis
GAAAAAGTTAGGTTAGGTTAGTAGGTTAGGTAGTCGAAAAACAATTAATTCATGAAAACTTGGCTTATTAGGCAAATCGGGCCTTGCATAGTAGGCTGAAAGTGCATTCTGGCTACTAGGTACGACATATATATATTATATATATATATATATATATATATATATATATATATATTATATATATATATATATATATATATATATAGTAGTAGTAGGCATCCTTCAGTCTCGGGAGACTATGGAGTTGCGCTCTGGTTGTCAATCCTGGTGCAGCGTCTGGTGTGACTGATGAGGCCAATCCGAGAGTGGCAGTCCATCCCACACCGAGCACAAACGAAGTCCGATTCTGGTCTGTCTTCCTGGCTACTGGCTTTCCTTCTCTGTCTCTTTGCCTCCGATTCCTTGGCAAGTGACTCCTCGAACTTGGAGAGACCTCTTTGAACAGACTGCCTCCAGGCTGAACGGTCTGCAGCCAGTGTCTCCCATATAGCAAGATCGACGTCCATGGCTTTCAGGTCCCTCTTGCATACGTCTTTGTACCGTAGCTGGGGCTTGCCTGTTGGACGCTTTCCCTGCATCAACTCTCCGTACAGGAGATCCTTGGGGATCCTGCCGTCGCCCATTCGCACAACGTGCCCGAGCCAGCGCATTCGTCTCTGTTTCAGCATTGTGTACATGCTGGTGATTCTTGCTCTCCCCAAGACGTTGTTGTTTGTCACCTTGTCCTGCCAGGTGATGTCCAAGATGTGTCGAAGGCAGCGCATGTGGAAGGCATTCAGCTGTCTTTCCTGACGGGCGCGGAGTGTCCAAGACTCACTGCCATAAAGGAGAGTGCTCAGGACACAGGCTCTGTAAACCTGAATCTTAGTATACTCAGTCAGCCTATTGTTGGCCCACACTCTCTTTGTCAGTCTGGACATGGTAGTAGATGCCTTACCGATGCGTTTGTTTAGCTCCGTATCAAGAGAGAGGGAGTCAGAGATTGTGGAGCCCAGGTACACGAAGTCGTGAACGACTTCCAGTTTGGAATCGGAGATGCCGATGTCAGGTGGGGAGTCCACTCCTTGTCCCATGACTTGTGTTTTCTTCAGGCTGATGGTGAGTCCGAAAGCCTGAGAGGCCTCGCTGAAGCGGGTCATGAGCCGTTGGAGGTCTTCGGCTGAGTGGGCAGTGACTGCTGCGTCGTCGGCAAAAAGGAAGTCGCGCAGACACCTCAGCCGAACCTTCGTCTTGGCTCTCAGCCTGGCGAGGTTAAAGAGTTTTCCATCCGACCTGGTCCGGAGGTAAATGCCTTCCATGACAGATCCGAAGGCGTGCCGCAGCATAACTGCGAAGAAAATCCCGAATAGGGTTGGAGCCAGTACGCAGCCCTGCTTTACTCCACTTCGGATGTCAAAGGCGTCTGATGTTAGTCCATCAAAGACCACGGTGCCCCTCATGTTCTCATGGAAAGATCTGATGATGCTGAGGAGCCTGGGTGGGCATCCGATCTTGGGGAGGATCTTGAACAGGCCATCCCTGCTGACGAGGTCGAAGGCCTTCGTCAGATCTATGAAGGCTATGAAGAGTGGCTGCTTCTGTTCCTTGCATTTCTCCTGCAGTTGTCTGAGGGAAAAGACCATGTCGATTGTGGACCTGTCAGCTCTGAATCCGCATTGTGATTCTGGATAGACTCTCTCTGCAAGTACTTGGAGCCTCTTCAATGCGACTCGAGCAAACAGCTTTCCAACAGTACTGAGGAGGGAGATTCCACGGTAGTTGTTGCAGTTGCCCCTGTCACCTTTATTCTTATACAGCGTGACGATGTTGGCATCCCTCATGTCCTGTGGCACCTCTCCTTCTTCCCAGCAGAGGCAGAGAATTTCATGCAGCTCCATGAGCAGGCTACCTCTGCAGCACTTCAAAGTCTCAGCAGGAATGCCATCTTTGCCAGGAGCTTTACCAGGAGCAAGGGAGTCTAGAGCATCGCTGAGTTCTTCGAGGGTCGGTTCGCTGTCGAGCTCCATTAACACAGGCAGACACTCAATGGCGCTCAGGGCGTCTTCGGTGACCAAGGTTGTCCCTGGCGTATAGCTCAGAGTAGTGCTCGACCCAGCACTTCAGCTGCAGTGTCTGGTCCTGAATCACCTCGCCAGTGGCAGATTTCAGAGGAGCGGTCTTCCTCTGGATTGGGCCGAGGGCCTGCTTGATGCCGTCATACATTCCGCTTACATTGCCTGTATCTGCTGTAGTCTGTATCTGGGAGCAGAGCTGGAGCCAATAGTTGTTGGCACATCGCCTGGCGCTCTGCTGTACTTTGCAGCGGATGGCCCGAAGGATCTGTAGGTTGCGCTGACTTGGGCAGGCTTTGTAGGCTGCCAAGGCGTTTCTCTTCTCTTCAATGACAGGTGTCATCACTTCTGAGTGAGCCTCGAACCAGTCAGCCGACCTGCTGGTCTTCTTGCCAAAGGTGGAAATGGCAGCGTTGAACACAGCGTCTCTGAAGTGCTCCCATCTTTTACAGGCAGTGACCCCGGCTGGGCCAGGGAGAACTTCCTCGAGCACGCGTGCAAAATCTTTCACCTTGTCCTGGTTTCGGGTCTTAGTGGTGTCGATGCGAGGTCTGCCCGCCTTTTTCGAGTGATGAATCTTCTTTGGTTGTATCTTGACCCTGCTACAGACCAGGGAGTGGTCGGTGTCACAGACAGCACTCTGGTAGCTACGTGTAATCTTGACGCTGGGTAGACTTGCACGCCTGGTAAGAATCAGGTCAAGCTGGTGCCAGTGCTTGGATCTGGGGTGTCTCCAAGATACTCGGTGTTGAGGCTTTGTGCCGAAGAACGTGTTGGTGACACAGAGACCATGAAGGCAGCAGAGTTCTAGCAGACATTGCCCGTTCTCATTCATCCTCCCTATGCCGAATTGACCCAGACAAGTGGGCCAAATGTTGTGCTCGGCACCCACTCTGGCGTTGAAGTCGCCGAGGATGAACAGTGGCTCCTTTACACGGATTCTCGCTATGACTCTGTTGAGGTCATCGTAGAATTTTTCCTTTGCCTCTGCTGGAGAAGTCAGGGTTGGTGCATATGCACTAATTACATTGACTGGTCCTGTTTGGGAGTGCAGTTGCAGAGACAGAATTCGTTCGGTTTCCCCCATCGGTGGCATAATGTATCCCAACAGTGCGTTCCTGACTGCAAATCCCACACCATGTTCTCTGGTCTCATCAGGTGGTTTTCCTTGCCAGAAGAAAGAGAAGGTCCTCTCTCTCACAGATCCTGATCCAGGGAGCCTGGTCTCTTGGAGAGCAACAATATCCATCTGCAGTTTGCTCAGCTCCCTATCGATGATTGCTGTTTTTCGGGCGTCATTGATTTCTTGTAGGTCGTCAGAGAAACCTGGTGTCAGTGTCCTGACGTTCCATGTGCCCAGCTTTAGGGCAGTTGATATTGTGACGATAATCTCTTCCCAGAGATTGAGCCTGCTATTTCCTTATTCATCCCGTTCTCTACAATATGCAAGATACGTTTTATAGTGGCTTAACGTATATATCAAGACAGCCACACGCACCTGCAACTCCCTCCTTCCCCCCCACTTCTGCACACCTGGTCGACCTGCCAACTGCTGCTCCCAGCCAAACTAGCGACTTGCGGCCGTCCTGCGTTCTCATTGGCCGCTACCCCAACACACCACTTCCGCTCCACGCCAATCACATTCCACGCCAGTCATTGTTGGAGTCCCTTGCAGCTCTGCCAGCCAGAATATATCTCGTGCTCCTGCTGTGAACACCTAATTTGACCCACCTCGTGTGATCAAAATAGAGGTTCATAGCTTGCGCATATATTCCCAGCATCATTTATCTTTGTTAACGTAACCAGTTCCCCCCTTTTCAATTTGTTATATCTTTTTATGTGTTTTACTTTTACATTATTATAAATGCCAAGAAATTGTCTTTATTTTATTTTGTTTTCTAGATTAAGTAAAGTGCATTTTTTATATTTTGTGTTTTCGTGTATCTTACCTTACCACAGATTATCAGACAAGCAGTCACCTTTTTTTTTTCCTTTTTTTTATAACTAACTTGTATGTGGCGCAGCATTGACATCTGCTATTTGGAAAACTGCCGACCACCATTTCCAACACGTTACCGTCACATATAATTGGGGGCCTGTCCACGGAGCTTCACTCAGGTAGTGGTAATTGTGGTAAGCGTACTTGGCTTTCAATTCCCTTGCTTTTATTATTTACATTAATCATTTTTTATTTCTATGGTGCTGTGTATATTGTGCATTACGGAATAGCATATGGTGAGTGTGAGACAACTTTGGATTACGTGGTGACTGTAGGCCGCAGTCATACTCTTAATTGGTCGTCTCCCCCTTCCGTGTTATTATCCGTGTTTAACATCTTTTGTCCCCAGATATTTCTCACATTTTTGACAGATTATCACATAGGTACCCTGGTACTGTGGTCTGTCTCCGGGTCAATAGCACCTAAGTCCTGCAATCCGACTCTAGGAGGAAAAAGAGGGCTTTAGATCCTCTAGCACGAACTATTATTGGCGAATTGGGACCTCGCCGATAGTTCTCGTCACCAGTTGACACTCGCACCCCTACTCGTCGGTCAGACTGATGGTATTTACCCAAGGTAGGGAATTGGCGTTCTTTCTTTTGAGCACAAAGTTCGCTAATTCTGTAAATACCATATTCAATTTCAGTGGGTACCTTTGCTTATGTTCTATAGTGACTTGGCAAGGTATGACTACATTTTTTGGACTACCTCATTTATTTTGAAGCCATTTAGTGTTTCACTTGTCTTTTAAACTCAGTTTCCACTAATTAGTAGGATTTTCTTGCCTTTATCCTCCCACAGTGAGTACCAGGTACAAGATTTCCTGCGACCTTATTCATTTACCATCTTGAATTAACTTTAATTATTAATAATTCCCCACAGGATAGGTATCAGTTGCCACGTTTCCTGTTTCTGACATTCACCATATTCTCACTGTATATTCGTGTCTCCTTTATTTTGCTATATTTTCACAATGTTTCGCCTACAAGCTTTCAAGGCAAATCCAGAAGGTGAAATAGAGAAATTGCGTCACGCTAGAAGGGTCGAATTGATAACTCTTGCACACGAGTATCAATTGGAAGTTCCACCTGGCGCCAACAAATATACCGTAAATAATATAATTTTAGATCATCTTTTGGATGAAGGGAAGATAGATTCTGATACTCATGAACAATACACTATTTCAGATAAACATGACTTGACAGAAATAAAACTCAAGTTAGAACTTGCTAAGATCGAGCGGGAGCAACAAAAGGAAGCAGCTGCAATCAGAAAGGAAGAACAAGAACGTGAAGCTGCAATCAGAGAACGTGAAGCTGCCAGTCCGGAAGGAAGAAAGTCAAAGAGAGGCCGCACTGAAGAAGAAGAAAGTGAACGTGAGTTGGCCTTATACAAACAGCGACTCGAGATGCAACGTGACCACGACAAACGACAGGCAGAAGCAGCTCTAGAATGTCGTGACCGAGAACTCACGAGGGACGCTGCACACCAAGCTCAACTCCAACAAGCGGCAGCTAGTCTTCCTCCCAGTTTCAATGTCTCCCATGCAAGTAAGTTAATGCCCCCGTTCATAGAAACGGAGGTTGATGTGTTTTTCACCACTTTTGAGACCCTTGCTGATCAACTTAATTGGCCTGACGACCAATGGGCTACCCTTCTCCGAGTACATTTAACAGGTAGAGCAGCAGTCACACTCAGCACTTTGGCATCAGAAAACGACTACACCACCTTGAAGCAAGCTGTGTTGGACGCCTACCTTCTCTCCACCGAAAGCTATCGACGAAAGTTTCGTGACTACGTCAAGGCAAGTACCACCACCTTCTTAGAATTTGCTAACACCAAACGAAGATATTTCATGAAATGGCTGGAGGCAGCACATGTCTCTACTTTTTCAGAGCTTGTCAACCTCATACTGGTTGAAGAATTTTTGAGACGTGTACCTCCTCCTGTCCGCCTATACTTAGCAGACAAAGAAGAGACGGATTTGGTGAAGTGCGCGAAGTCAGCTGACACTTACAGCCTCATCCACCGGCTGACACCAGAACCTACCAGCAAGAAGTCTTGGTACAGTTACGAGAAAGCGAGCCCAGATCAAGGTACCTCTCAACTGTACTGCAGGTATTGTCGACTATATGGACACACCATTGACAAATGTGGTAAGTCCCAATCTAAAGGTAACATCGAACCTCCTAAGTCTAAACCTACTCACCCTAAGTCCGGTAAGCCTGTAATGAATGTTGGTGTTCATGCTAATGATCTCTCTCTCTTTAGCAAGCATCTATATCCAGGAACTATCTCTACCCACGGTTCAGATTCAGAGGGACGTTTTGGACTTAAGATCCTGCGGGACACAGCGGCTCTACAATCGATCGTCTTGAAATCAGCTGTGCCCAACGTCGCCTACACAGGAGAGACTGTATTCATCACTGACCTTACTGCTACAACTCCTTATCCCCTTGCCAGAGTTTACCTAGATTGTCCCTTCGTGACCGGTGAAGTCCAAGTCGCCGTCAGGGAAAAGCCTTTTCCCATGCCTGGAGTGCAACTTCTCCTGGGCAACGACTTGGCAGAAGACCAACAACCAAACAACCTGATCGTCAAGGACATATCCGAGGTAAGCAACTCTGTGTTGGATAACCCGATTTTTGAACATGTTCCAGCAAAGGTTCAAGAGAGTGATGAAGGTTCTCCTCCTGTTATGGTGACCACCCGTGCTCAAGCTGCACGACCACAGCCAGCTGACTCTACTGCTACCGCTGTCCCTCAGGACCCTTCGAAACTACCCCCTAACCTGACCGCTGTGGAGTTCCGTAAGTTACAGAGAGATGATCTTACCTTGACACCATTATTCTTTCAGGCTGAAACCCAATCCGACAGTGTTCCTGGGTTCTTTATGGAGAACGAAATACTCTATCGCAGGTATAGACCCAGTAAACTGAAGGACGAGGACGATTGGGCAGACGTTGAACAACTAGTGATTCCTACCAGCCTGCGGCCCACGATTCTACACCTGGCCCACGGCGCTTTGTCACACTACGGGTTCAACAAGACTTACCATGGAATTCGACAAGACTACTACTGGCCAGGTATGGTAAACGACGTCAAGAATCATGTCAAATTATGCCACGTGTGTCAGTTAGCCGGGAAACCGAACGTTTCCATTCCCAGAGCACCACTGATACCCATCCAGGTGCCTGAGGAACCGTTCCACAAGCTTATTATTGACTGTGTTGGTCCTTTGCCTCGGACCAGTGCAGGCAACGCCTATATCTTAACCATCCTGTGTCCTACCACCAGATTTCCGATAGCAGTTCCAGTGAAAAATATTACGGCTGCTACAGTGGTGAAGAATCTACTGAAAATCTTCACCCAGTATGGATTTCCGAGGGAGATTCAGAGCGACTGTGGCACCAACTTCACCAGTGATCTCTTCAAACGGACTCTGGAGGAGTTCAACATCAAACAGGTACTGTCCAGCCCCTATCATCCTGCTTCACAGGGTTCTCTCGAGCGTAGTCATCAAACCATCAAGGCACTCTTAAAAAAGTTTTGTAATGAGACCTCAAAGGATTGGGATAGGCAAATTGATCTCATCATGTGTATTTTCAGAAGTCTTCCCAACGAGTCACTAGGAGTATCTCCTTATGAGATGCTCTACGGACGTAAGTGCCGTACACCTCTCAAGGCTTTCAAGGATTCTCTACGTGATGCCACCTTCAGTGAGCATCAGAATGTGCCCCAGTATCTTCAAAATCTCCGACACATTCTAGAGAGGGTCCATTCCTTTGCCAGCAACAACCTACAGAAAGCCCAGGAGAGGATGAAGACTCGTTACGACCAGCACTGTAAAGTAAGGAAGTTTAAACCAGGAGACTTAGTGCTTGCCTATTTCCCTATCCCAGGTTCTCCTTTACAGAACAGGTTCTCAGGACCCTACCGTGTTAAGGAGTGCCGGAACAACTTCAACTACGTTCTCGAGACCCCCGATAGGCGGCGGAAGACCCAGCTGTGCCACATCAATCTACTCAAGCCCTACCATGGGGTTCCTCCCACTGTGTTAACCAATTTCACCTCATTTACAGGTCCATACAGCCACAGTGAGACCTTCCCTGCTTCTCCTTCCGAAAGCACTGACACTGAGACAGCGCTTTCTAATTCGGAAATCCTTACTGACCTTCACCATCATTTTCAACACCATAATTGTGCTCCTCTATCATATTCTAATACTTCTCTCGCCTCGCCAGATATCAAGTCTCCCATCCTCCATAGCGACGCCAGTGGTACCGGCAACGTGGGTGACCTGGTACAACGAGGCGAAGAGACTCTACATACCAACTACCATAAACGACACCACGAGCAACAAGGAGCTACTCGTCGTCCTGAACAGGCAACACTTTGCTCCATACCAGCAAAGTACTCAGTCCACCACCATCTACATGGACCACAACCATCTTCATTTCCTACAGACAGCCCAACTCAACCATCGACTACTTCTATAATGGGCTTGCCAGCTACATCATTTCACCTCAAGATTGCCACACCCAGGAGTCTGACTACATCATATCAGACACCCTCTCCCACTCTACCTCCCGTGAACGTGACTCAACCAGAACCGCAGGCTTCGGGGGAGAGTTGTGACGATAATCTCTTCCCAGAGATTGAGCCTGCTATTTCCTTACTTCATCCCGTTCTCAACAATATGCAAGATACGTTTTATAGTGGCTTAACGTATATATCAAGACAGCCACACGCACCTGCAACTCCCTCCTTCCCCCCACTTCTGCACACCTGGTCGACCTGCCAACTGCTGCTCCCAGCCAAACTAGCGACTTGCGGCCGTCCTGCGTTCTCATTGGCCGCTTACCAACACACCACTCCCGCTCCACGCCAATCACATTCATCGCCAGTCATTGTTGGAGTCCCTTGCAGCTCTGCCAGCCAGAATATATCTTGTGCTCCTGCTGTGAACACCTAATTTGACCCACCTCGTGTGATCAAATAGAGGTTTATAGCTAGCGCATATATTCCCAGCACCATTTATCTTTGTTAACGTAACCAGTTCCCCCTTTTCAATTCGTTATATATTTTTACGTGTTTTACTTTTACATTATTTTAAATGCCAAGGAATTGTCTTTATTTTATTTTGTTTTCTAGATTAAGTAAAGTGCATTTTTAATATTTTGTGTTTTCGTGTATCTTACCTTACCACAGATTATCAGACAAGCAGTCACTCTTTTTTTTTCCTTTTTTTTATAACTTAAATGTATGTGGCCCAGCATTGACATCTGCTATTTGGAAGACTGCCGACCACCATTTCCAACACGTTACCGTCACAATATATATATATATATATATATATATATAATATATATATATATATATATATATATATATATATATATATATATATATGTATATATGTATATGTCGTACCTAGTAGCCAGAATGCACTTCTCAGCCTACTATGCAAGGCCCGATTTGCCTAATAAGCCAAGTTTTCCTGAATTAATATATTTTCACTAATTTTTACCTATGAAATGATAAAGCTACCCATTTCATTATATATGAGGTCAATTTTTTTTTATTGGAGTTAAAATTAACGTAGATATATGACCGAACCTAACCAACCCTACCTAACCTAACCTAACCTATCTTTATAGGTTAGGTTAGGTTAGGTAGCCGAACAAAAAGTTAGGTTACGTTAGGTTAGGTTGGTTAGGTAGTCGAAAAACAATTAATTCATGAAAACTTGGCTTATTAGGCAAATCGGGCCTTGCATAGTAGGCTGAGAAGTCCGTTCTGGCTACTAGGTACGACATATATATATATATATATAGAATAGATATATATTATATTAATTAATATATATATAATATATATATATATATATATATATATATATATTATATGCTCTACCCGGGTCACATTGCTATAACATTGGTACTCTTTCTGGTGCGAGAGAAGGAGAAAAGACTGCTCCTCCTACTTTGATGTGATCAGCCACACCACATAGTTACTTAATGGTTGAATCGCGCTGTAGTCGTGTATAAGGATACCTT
>WNGS01039137.1:0-17858 GCA_020271785.1 Procambarus virginalis
TTACTGAGAGCCGGCGATGGGTCACATTTTGCCCCCCCCCCCCTGCCGTTTTAAAATATATCACAAACATCTTAAATTCGACCCTTGACCCATATTTTGGAGCTAAATTCTGGCTCTCTGCACGTATTCGCAGGTTTGAGATTACGAATTTTTATACCGAAATATGCAAATTACTGAAAGCAGCGATGGATTACATTTTTCCCAACCAAACCTCCCTGCAGTTTTCAAAATATCCCAAAATGCCGAATTCGACGCTTCAGCCAAATTTTGGAGACAAGTTCTGGCTCTCAGTACGTATTCGCAGTTCGAAATTACGATATTTTATACCGAAATATGCCAATTACTGAGAGCGGCGATGGGTCACATTTGCCCGAACCCTCCCTGCAGTTTTCAAAATATCCGAAACATCCCAAAATCGACCCTTGAGCCATATTTTGGAGCCAAATTCTGGCTCTCTGCAATGTTATTCGCAGTTTGAAATTACGACTTTTATACCGAAAATATGCCAATTACTGAAAGCAGCGAGGGATCGCATTTTGCCCAAACCCTCCCTGCAGTTTTCAAAATATCCCAAACATCCCAAATTCGACGCTTGAACCAATTTGGAGCCAAATTCTGGCTCTCTGCACGTATTCGCAAGTTTGAAATTACGAAATTTTATACCGAAAATATGCCAATTACTGAGAGCGGCGATGGGTCATATTTTGCCTAAATCCCAAATGTAGTTCAGCAATTGGCATATTTTCGGTTTAAAAGTCGTAATTTCAAACTGCGAATACATGCAGAGAGCCAGAATTTGGCTCCAAAATATGGCTCAGTAAATTGCATATTTTCGGTATAAAAATTCGTAATTTCAAACTTCAAATACGTGCCGAGAGCCAGAATTTGGCTCCAAAATATGGCTCAAGCGACGAATTTGGGATGTTTGGGATATTTTGAAAACTGCTGGAGGGTTTGGGCAAAATGTGACCCATCGTCGCTCTCAGTAATTGCATATTTCGGTATAAAAATTCGTAATTTCAAACTGCGAATAAATGCCGTGAGCCAGAATTTAGCCCCAAATATGGATCAAGCGTCGAACTTGGGTGTTTGGAATATTTTGAAAACTGCAGGGAGGGTTTGGGCTAAATGTGACCCATCGCCGCATTCATAATTGGCATATTTTCGGTATAAAAATCTTAATTTAAAATGCGAATACTACAGAGAGCCAGAATATGGCCTCCAAAATATGGCTCAAGGGTCGCATTTGGCTGTTGGGATATATAAAACTATATATAGGGTTTGGGCTAAATATGATATCGCCGCTTTCAATAATTATTCTTTGCCTTGTGTGGGGGTTGAATGTAGACACAGATGTTGGTTCGTTGATTTATTGGCTAAGGCAACAAGATATATATCTGGCCAGCCGAGGTCCTCACTACTGTGGGTCTGTGGAGCTGACTGACTACCGCAAGCATGGCTGGTGACTGAGAATCTGGCATGACGTCAGAGGCCTACTCGGCTGTGATTGGTTATGTTCCAACTGGCGGGGAATTTGAATATAACACCGCTCGGACACGCTACCAAGTCGACGTCCCTTGTCGACAAGCTCTGGCTAGCTATATAGTTACAATAATACTGAAAGGACCTCGGTGGCATTCAATAATGGCTTACATGTGAAAATTGCATAATAAAACATTGAAAAAGATCAGGTGTGCGTAATACTAGCATCTTGGCATATGCACCAAAAAAAAATTTTGAACATAATAGGTGAAAATCATGGTAACAATGCTTTGATTCAACCAGAGTATGAAGAACATGTGTATGTCTACTTGTCAGATATGAACAATACAACTCAAGGTATTGCCTAAACAAAATTATTAACATGTGTCAATGGCATGTGCTTGAAACAATACAAAATTAAACAATTATTACATTAATGAACAAAATTCTGACCTAACAACCACAAATGAATTTTAAGATTAGATAATGATTTTTTTTTCTTTTTTTTTTTCTTTTCCAATGTACAATATATATTTACAAGACCAATGTACAATATATTTAATTTGCAATATATTTACAAGTATATACAAGACCTGGAACAAGAAGACTAACATCTGCGTGATAGCAGTCAGGATTCACTGGCCTCAATGTGGTTGCTAGAACATTAATGAAATCTTTATGACAAGCACTGTAAAAAAAAATTACAAATGGCAGTAGACTTAACAATGGCATTTAATTTGTAACAAAATAAAATTGAGAAAACATGATCATACAATATATATATATTGGTAATAATAAGACACATGTGGTGGAAATACTGCAAATGAATTTTGCAAAACAAAACAGAATAACTGCAGAGTGCACTTAATTGTAAATTCTGCGGATATCTACACCTAGCTCATCCAGAGCACTATACAACTCTGGCTCTGACTGAGGATCAGGAACAGATGAAACTGCATGTGACAAACTATCATCTTGAGGGATAACCTCGTTATCATCTAGCCAATGGACATGTGGTGAGTGCACGGTTGAAACGAGGGGTCTAGATCTAAGATTATAAGTGCTAGTATGGGGTTGCTGAACATCAAGTGGTCTGTCAACCACAGAAGGTGGTGTCCCAATAGGAGTATCTGTCTGGGTAAGTTCATTGTCATCTTCCTCATCAGTCTCGTCAACAGTCATTTTAGCTAACTTCATATGGTCTAAATGCTCATTTATATACTCTCCCTGTACTAAATTTTTCAATCTATACTTGTTACCTTTGATAAGCTCGATTACCTTATATGGACCCAAAAATTTCTTAGTTAACTTATACATAGGACCAGACCTGTGTTGGTTAAGTATCATTACTACAGATCCAATAGTTATTTTACTGGGTTTAGCTCGTTCATTCCTTGCTCGAGTGAACTCGGCTGTAGCTTTGGACAATTGTTCTCGTATTTTCTTGAATACTAGTTGCATTTGTCTACGCTTTACTTGAACAAAATCATCTACGTTATATAAGGGAGTAGGAGGTACGTTAATCAATTCATTAGGGAGGATCTTATCTGTACCATAAAGAATAGCGTGAGGTGTGTCACCTGTAGAAACATTAATCGAAGAATTTATAGCACACTGAATTAAGGGTATAAAATCATCCCAATTGTTGTTATCAAAATTCAAAGTGACTCTCAAGGCATCTAAAACTTTCCTGTTAGTACGTTCAGCGAGTCCGTTACTTGCCGGATGATAAGGCATGATGCTACATTTTTTAATGTTATATAAATCACACAAGCTAGTTAAAATACTATTACTGAATTCTGGACCATTATCTGAAAGGATTACTTTAGGCATACTATATCTACAAATTATGTGGTCATGGAATGCACTGGCTATAGTTTCTGCTGTTTTGTTCGGGATAGGAACTAGTTCGCAAAATCGTGAAAAATTATCGACCATTACAAGCAAATGTTTGTTCCCTTTCTCTGTTTCCGCAAAATTTGTCAATAAATCCATCGATACTCGTTCCCAAGGAGCTTTAGTTGTTGGGTACATCTGAATTGGATTAGGTCCTGAAACATGTCCCTTGTGCTGTAGGCAAGTTAAACATCTATCAACATAATGAGTAATGTCCTTAGCCATTTTTGGCCAAAAATACTTTAATCGACCTTGTTGGAGTGTACGATCCTTTCCTGGATGTGCACTTGCAGGAGCATCATGGATAATTTTTAACACAGTAGGTACCAAGACAGCTGGAACAACTAACTGACAACATTTCCTCGGGGCTGTCCCTAGCTTTACTACTCTACACAGTAAATTGTCTAACATAACTAGTTCTTTCAATGGTACTGGCGGTTTATGAATCGGGCGAGTGTCTTGCTTAGTCAAAAATTTAATGACGGGTGCCCATATGGGGTCTCTGTTCCGTTTCTACTACTGTAGCATCTAATGCTGGGTAATTTAACTGAATCGCAGCTACGTGTCGAGAAAACGCATCGGCTACAACATTTTGCTTTCCTGGAATATATCCAAATGTGGGATTGAATTCTTGAATTGTGAGCAAATATCTAGCAAACTTTCCAACTGGATTCTTATTTTTGAACAAGGGAATTAGTGGTTGGTGATCTGTAAGAACATGAACTGGGTAATTGTAAATTGTATCTCTGAAATGTTTAAGTGCCCAGACAACTGCTAAGGCTTCTCGTTCTGTTGCGCTATAATTTTTCTCTTCTTTAGATAATGTACGGCTAGCATAAGCTATTGCGTGATCTCTGTGACCTTCTGTTTGAAGTAATGCAGCACCTAAACCTATGTCACTAGCATCTGTAACCAACGTAAAAGGTTTAGAAAAATCTGGGTACCTAAGGACAGGTGACGAAATCAAGGCTGCTTTGAGTTTTTTGAATGACTGATCCTGGGCCTCTCCCCAAACAAAGGGTTCATCTTTTCTTTGCAACTTGTAAAGTGGAGCGGCTATAATAGAGAATCCAGCAATAAATGAACGATAAAATCCTACAAGACCTGTGAACTGTCTTACGGCTTCTGCGGTACGAGGTGTTGGAAAATCACGGGCAGCAATAATTTTTGATTCATTCAATGTAATACCTGAAGGTGTAACTGTATGACCTAGGAAATTAATCTTCTCTTTTAAAAATGAACATTTTGCAAGCTTTATTTTTAAATTAGCTTCAGCGAGCTTTGCAAGTACTTTTTCAAGGTTCTGGAAATGAGTCTGAACATCTTGCGACATGATTATGAGATCATCAAGGTAAACTAGAAGTGTACTTCCTATCAATCGACGAAATAGATTTGTCATGAGCCGTGAAAAAGTTATTGGACTACTCCGCAAACCAAATGGCATTCTTTTGAAATGAAAATGACCATTGGGAGTACTAAAGGCTGTCAATTGTTTACTTTCTTCATCAAGGGGGATTTGCCAGAATCCCTGCAATAAATCTAACGTTGAGAATACTTTATTACGACCAATACTTTGCAACAAATCATTTAGAACTGGAAGTGGGAAACGATCAGGTATTGTTACTCTGTTAAGCTTTCGATAATCGATTACAGGTCTCCAAGTCCCATCTCGCTTTGGTACAAGAATCAATGGAGCGTTCCATGGTGAATTACTCGATTCGATTACATCACTCTGTAGCATTTCCTCTATAAGTCTATCGGCTTCTGCTCTCTGAGAATGGGGAAGACGGTACGCTGGTACATAAATAGGGGTAGTTCCTTGTTCAAGTGGAATTTTATGTGTAATAAGAGGAGTGAGACCTAACTTTTCTCCTGGTAGGGCGACAACGGCTCTATTTCTGTTCAAAATTTCCAAAAGTTGAGCCACAGAGTCAGGAAAATCAGTAGGACTGAGGTGTTGCGCTTGCACCTCTGGCTGAGATCCTTGTTCTCCTGGCGTGAGAGTACAAACAGTATGATCCATGGAGACATCATCCACAACTCGCACCGGTAACGAGTAATGGGCAAAATCTACAACATGGGTACCAGACTGGAGATGGATGTCGGCATTACTAGTGTTTGCAATAAATAATGTAACAGTACCGTCCTGCACTGTGTGCCAGGAGGGTTCAACAAACGTACCATTCACTTTACACGTTTCACTTTCCGCAATCACATCCGACAACTCAGGCACTCCCTGAACCTTAACTCTTATTCTGGTGAGAGAATGAGAGTGCAGCACAGTGTCAGTAGCCGTGGAACCACTGACTTCAGAGATGGAAGCTGCCAGGCGAGCAAGACAACGAGAATCCGTTAGGGCGTCCCCTTCCAGAAGATCCCGATACTCACTCTCCTTAACAACTGCACCACTACGATGCTTCAATCGAGTGCCTATTTTCTCGGGTATGCTAACACGACAATGATCTGACAAACCTACGCTAGCAAGGCGGGTGTCAACGAAATTGACGTAGTCCGATTGAAGATTGAACTCATAGCCCTGTCGATACATGCTACACAAGGGTATGACGTGGTCTTTGATACTTATGTTCCAACGATGGGGAAACAATGCAATATTTTCATCAATCATGGTGTACAGACCTAAGAGAATGTCACCAGGGAAATGAATAATGTCAACAACTAAACATGTTATAGACAATGTGACATCATTGAACTTGAGTGGGAGGTCAATTTCACCCTGAACTTTTACTTTATTTCCTGAAATACCACTTAGAAAAGGTATGTGTGACTGTTTTAAAGTAGTAGGGTGCTTACTTGCAATATCTCTAAGAGCTGAGGGCTTGACAATATTAATTTTTGCACCTGAATCAAGAAAAACTTTTAAAACTCTACCATGTACAATGGCTGATACAAGGGGACCATCACTTGAGACTGGACAAGTTACTACTTTCGACTTATGTTGTCTGGGATATCTGCGTCTTGTCTGGGTTAAATGTACTGTGGTTCCGTCAACATCTACAACTGGTCTAGAGTCAGTGTCCTCCTCTGTCAAGTGTCCAAATCTGTTTTGGGTAGCTACTGAATACACAGGGAGGGCATTAGGATTGGCTAGCTTGAATTGGTTAGCGGATGGCCTTGGGGGTTTCCCGACGACATGGAGTGAACATTCTGAACTCCAGCATTCTGCGACTGAGTATTATAATTTGAAGTTGCATTATAGTTGGGCTGGGAGTTGTAATTACGAGGGTTCTGATAATGTCTTGGACGCTGTGAGCCTCGCCAAGACTGACCGTGGGAGTTACGAGGTGGAGATGCCCTTTGCCTAGCTCTACAATCCGCAGTGTGGTGACCGACTTGCTTATGGTACTTGCAATATGGTAGCCTAGAATGATTAGATTGACGAGGGGACCGAGAGAATTGTCTAGGAGGTGATGATCTAGGTGCGGACCAACAGTCCCTTGCGATGTGGTTACTTTTACCACAATGCCAACATGAGGAAGCGGATGGTTGTGGACTATGGCGTTTCGGCAATTTATGAGGCGGCGAATTTGAATTTGACTGGGGGCTACGAGCATGGGTGCGGTTCCGCGACCAAGAGTTTTGAGAATTTGTGGAAGGCTGCTGAGAGCTTGTTACTACATTTACAGTATCAGAGGGTGGCAACAGTTGAGCACTTCGGGGAGCTAGTTTATCGGCAGCATTGTTAATGGCTTCAAACACTTCACCAATTTCATGTTTAACACCAAAATTTTGTTGCTCAACGATTGGCTTAGTATGCTCGGGGGCAAAATGCATTAAAGTACCAAACGCTATCATTTTAGCCATAGACTCAGGGGACAGATTGTCGTCTTTATCTAACCAAGTCGAATTATTCATAGCCGACACTAAGGCATAAAGATACTGATCGAGACGGCTAGTAAACGCATTAAACGACTCACCAGGCTGCATGGTGGCATTGGCAATTTTCTTGACTAACCTATACGGGTCAAGGTCTCCTTTATTAACAAAGCGACGGCGAAAGAAATCTTTAAATTCAGACCAAGACTGGAGGCTAACAATGGCTTTCTCATCAACAACGAAACGTGCATCACCTCTGGTTGTGTCTACAGCTGACCGTGCAATTGCCAAGTATTCGGCATCAGTAGGCTTAGAAAAACGTGCAACTGTTTTCGCTTCAACCTTACTAAACCAAGATTCTAAAAGGCGCGATTCGCCAGCAAAAAGAGGAATAGCCATTTCCTGAGCTGATCTCTGGCCATTAGGATGAGCAACTGCTCCTGTTAAGTCTGAGGGAGTTTCAACAGTGGTAGGCATTGTTACAGCCGTGGAATTAATATTTGAACGCAGATTATAAGTAAGCGCACCTGGCATCAGATATAGTATACACAAAAATAAACACTCAAAAAAATATCAACTTTGCTAAAGTAAAAAAAAAATTGGCAGAAATAAAATTATTAAATTAGGCTAGGCAAGAAAATAATTAAGAACAAGCAAATTGTGAATTAATCTTAGCAATCTTTCATTAAAAATGACTGGAATTAGATGTATGTAAATTAATTAAACCAGACTAAGCACACCAATTTAGAATAAAAACTGGAAAATGCAATTGCAAAATTTCATTAAAAAGATTCAACACAACAAGTGGCAATGCATGAAAAATGGATTTAGCAAAAACAAATTGCACACAGGCACATGGGTAACATGTTATTGTAAAAGTGTAAAATAAAATGCTTAAAGGAAAAAATTTCAAGGTTAGGTCTGGAGAAATATCAGAATTTTTCTATGTTCAATTGTCTATGGAAATTTCAAAAATAAATTTCTATTATGCAAAATATACTACTAGAAACAATTATTTCTTTCTTCTCTGGAATTTGAATTTACCAATAACACTAGTAGATCACTTAATATTCAAATCAATGACTGTGAGAAGCAGGAATGTTGAAATCACACAAGAAAACTGTGGGCATGGAGTACTGGACCCAGCTCCAATATTTAACAAGTCACTGAATGGACAATTCACAGGATATTATGGATATTATTTACGTTAAACTTCATTAAAACGTAGTACACGATATATTATCTCGTGACCACTTAACTCAGGGCTGCAGGATTTACAATATAACAGTGGCCAAATACCAAACGACGACGAGACGTGTGAAGAGGCACATGTGGGGCGTGTTTACATCTGGTACGATGGCGACGCTCCTAGCGGCGGTTGCACGAAGCTGGGGGACCCCACAGTAACACGAAGATGGGAGCACGAAGATAAATTCTGAGATGACGATATTGTGTCGATGGCCGTGGAGGAAACGCGATTTGCCAGGCCGAAGTTCACACAAAATGATGTAGCAGGGGCTGGTGGTGATGTGGCAACGTGGCGAGGCGTCGATGTGGCAACGTGGCGAGGCGTGTGTGTGGTGGCGACACTTAGTCAAACAATTGCAGGCCACCAATATTCTCAAGGAACAATAAAACACATACGCTGATCAGTTGATGTGATAATGACTGACGACGATTGCAGTAGCTTGAGCACTCACAAAGCTTGATACTGTCAGCTTGGGTGGTGGTGGAGGTGGTTCCCACGTGGCGCGAGATTCAAAATGTCTCGCGCGAATTACTCTCCCCTTCGCTGATGAAATTTCATTCTCTCTTGCAAATATTGTGCCTTACTTTTGAAATCGTTGACCTAGAGTAGTGGCTGATAGCAGGACCCCGGACTGGTACAATAATTGATGCTGGGTGGCAGGATGGTGGCGTATGGAGGCGGTGGTGGTGGAGGCGGTTGCACGAGGCGATGCTGGGTTAACTTGAATTCCCAGAAAAAAAATTTCTAGGTCCCACTGCTGCTACCAGTATTCTTTGCCTCGTGTGGGGGTTGAATGTAGACACAGATGTTGGTTCGTTGATTTATTGGCTAAGGCAACAAGATATATATCTGGCCAGCCGAGGTCCTCACTACTGTCGGTCTGTGGAGCTGACTGCCTACCGCAAGCATGGCTGGTGGCTGAGAATCTGGCATGACGTCAGAGGCCTACTCGGCTGTGATTGGTTATGTACCAAACTGGCGGGGAATTTGAATATAACAAATTGGCATATTTTCGGTATAAAAATCTTAATTTAAAACTGCGAATACGTACAGAGAGCCAGAATTTGGCTCCAAAATATGGCTCAAGGGTTGAATTTGGGATGTATCGGATATTTTGAAAACTGCAGGGGGGTTTGGGCGAAATTTGACCCATCGCCGTTCTCAGTAATTGGCATATTTTCGGTATAAAATGTCGTAATTTCAAACTGCGAATACGTGCTGAGAGCCAGAATTTGGCTCCAAAATATGGCTCAAGGGTCGAATTTGGGATGTTTGTGATATATTTTAAAACTGCAGGGGGGTTTGAGCAAAATGTGACCCATCGCTGCTCTCAGTAATTGGCATATTTACGGTATAAAAAGTCATAATTTCAAACTGCGAATAAGTGCAGAGAGCCAGAATTTGGCTCCAAAATATGGCTCAATCGTCGAATTTGGAATGTTTGGGATATTTTGAAAACTGCAGTGGGGGTTTGGGCAAAATATGACCCATCGCCGCTCTCAGTAATTGGCATATTTACGGTATAAAAAGTCATAATTTCAAACTGCGAATACGTACAGAGAGCCAGAATTTGGCTCCAAAATATGGCTCAAGGGTTGAATTTGGGATGTTTCGGATATTTTGAAAACTTCAGATGGGTTTGGGCAAAATGTGACCCATCGCCGCTCTCAGTAATTGGCATATTATCGGTATAAAAATTCGTAATTTCAAACTGCGAATACGTGCAGAGAGCGAGAATTTGACTCCAAAACATGGTTCAAGCGTCGAATTTGGGATGATTGGGATATTTTGAAAACTGCAGGGAGGGTTTGGGCTAAATGTTATCCATCGTCGCTTTCAGTAATTGGCATATTTTCGGTATACAAAGTCTTAGTTTAAAACTGCGAATACGTGCAGAGAGTCAGAATTTGGTTCCAAAATATGGCTCAAGGGTCGAATTTGGGATGTTTGTGATATTTTTAAACTACAGGGGGGTTTGGGCAAAATGTGACCCATCACCGCTCTCAGTAATTGGCATATTTTCGTTATAAAAATTCGAAATTTCAAACAACGAATATGTGCAGAGAGCCAGAATTTGGCTCCCAAATATTGCTCAAGCTTCAAATTTGGGATGTTTAGGATATTTTGAAACTACAGGGTGGGTTTGGGCAAAATGTGACCCATCGCCGCTCTCAGTAATTGGCATATTTTCGGTATAAAAATTCGTAATTTCAAACTGCAAATACGTGCAGAGAGCCAGAATTTGGCTCCAAAATATGGCTCAATCATCGAATTTGGGATGTTTTAGATATTTTGAAAACTGCAGTGGTGTTTGGGCAAAATGTGACCCATCGCCGCTCTCAGTAATTGACATATTTTCGGTATAAAAATCGTAATTTCAAACTGCGAATACGTGCAGAGAGCCAGAATTTGGCTCAAAAATATGGCTCAAGCGTCCCATTTGGAATGTTTGTGATATTTTAAAAACTGCAGGGGGGGTTTGGGCTAAATGTGAATCATCACCGCTCTCAGTAATTGGCATATTTTCGGTATAAAAATCGTAATTTCAAACTGAGAATATGTACGGAGAGCCATAATTTGGCTCCAAATATGGCTCAAGCTTCGAATTTGGGATGTTTGGGATATTTTCAAAACTGCAGGGTGGGTTTCGGCAAAATGTGACGATCCATCGCTCAAGCTTCGAATTTGGGATGTTTGGGATATTTTGAAAACTGCAGGGTATTTTCAAAATGCGATCCATAAAAATATCGGTAATTTTTCAAACTGCGAATACGTGCAGAGAGCTAGAATTTGACACCAAAATATGGCTCAAGGGTCGAATTTGGGATGTTTCGGATATTTTGAAAACTTCAGTGGGGTATGGGCAAAATGTGACCCATCGCTGCTCTCAGTAATTGGCACATTTTCGGTATAAAATTCGTAATTTCAAACTGCAAATACGTGCAGAGAGCCAGAATTTGGCTCCGAAATATGGTTAAAGGGTCGAATTTGGGATATTTGTGATATATTATAAAACTGCAGGGGGGTTTGGGCAAAATGTGACCCATCGCCGCTCTCAGTAATTTGCATACTTTCGGTATAAAAAGTCGTAATATCAAACTGCGAATACGTGCAGAGAGCCAGAATTTGGCTCCCAAATATGGCTCAAATGCGGCTGAAACGTCGAAATATGCAATAAAATCAGGGTTTCTCTCCTGAGAAATACGCGTAATTAATTGCAAATTCACATTAAATACATTATTTAAATCAACCATTCGTACCTCGTTACAATAGCGAGTAAGATATTGATTAGGAGAGAAACCCTGTTTTTATTGCATATTTCGACGTTTCAGCCGCATTAGAGCTGATGCGGAGTCTGATTAGAGCTAAAACAGCTCTAATGCGGCTGAAACGTCGAAATATGCAATAAAAACAAGGTTCCTCGCCTAATCAATGTCCTACTCGCTACTTTACCGAGATACAAATGGTTGATTGAAAATAATGTATTGAATGTGCATTTGCAATTAAATACGAGTTTGCATCATATATATCGTATATGTAGTGAATTCGATCACTACATGCGAGAGTGGGGGCTTACTCCCGCCGTTAACCCGTTGAACCTCCTCCAGTCTCTGGCAATGTTCTGGCACAGATAAAGCTCCAACGGGTAAACGGCGGGAGTAAGCCCCCGCTCTCGCATGTATTGAACGAATTCACTACATATATTCAGTCAAACAATCGTACCTCGTTAAAATAGCGAGTAATATATTGATCATGAGAGAAACCCTGTTTTTATTGCATATTTCGAGGTTTCAGCCGCATTAGAGCTGATGCGGAGGAGGCAACGGCAACTTGTCTGATTAGAGCTAAAACCGCTCTAATCCGACTGAAACGTCGAAATATGCAATAAAAAAAGTGTTTCTCTCCTAATCAATATCTTACTCGCTAATTTAACGAGATACGAATGGTTGATTGAAAATAATGTATTTAATGTGCATTTGCAATTAAATACGAGTTTGCATCATATATATCGTATATGTAGTCAATTCGTTCACTACATGCGAGAGTGGGGGCTTACTCCCGCCGTTGACCCGTTGAACCTCCTCCAGTCTCTGGCAATGTTCTGGCACAGATAAAGCTCCAACGGGTAAAGGGCTGGTGTAAGCCCCCGCTCTCGCATGAAGTAAACGAATTCACTACATATATTCAATCAAACAATCGTACCTCGTTAAAATAGCGAGTAATATAGTGATCATGAGAGAAACCCTGTTTTTATTGCATATTTCGAGGTTTCAGCCGCATTAGAGCTGATGCGGAGGAGGCAACGGCAACTTGTCTGATTAGAGCTAAAACCGCTCTAATCCGACTGAAACGTCGAAATATGCAATAAAAACAGGGTTTCTCTCCTAATCAATATCTTACTCGGTAATTTAACGAGATACGAATGGTTGATTGAAAATAATGCATTTAATGTGAATTTGCAATTAATTACGGGTATACATCAGATTTGTCGCATATATAGTGAATTAATAACAAAAAACTGACAATCCGTATCCAAGGAGAGAAACCCTGATTTTATTGCATATTTCGACGTTTCAGGCGCATTAGAGCTGTTTTTGCAGTACATCTTCTTTCTGTAACATACACGGAAAATCTGGAACATTTTAGTTAATTCTAATGAAAACACATTGATTTGTGTGATTTGAACGAATAATGGACTATCTCGTCGTTTTTCCCACGTTTTTAAGGATTGCCAGTTTATTGTTATTAATTCCTTACATATGCAACAAATCTGATGTATACGCGTAATTAATTGCAAATTCATAATAAATACATTATTTTCAATCAATCATTTGTATCTCGGTAAAGTAGCAAGTAGGACATTGATTAGGAGAGAAACCTTGTTTTTATTGCATATTTCGACGTTTCAGCCGCATTAGAGCTGTTTTAGCTCTAATCAGACAAATTACCGTTGCCCCAAATTCTGGCTCTCTGCACATATTCGCAGTTTTAAATTACGACTTTTTATACCGAAAATATGGCAATTACTTAGAGCGGCGATGGGTCACATTTTGCCCAAACCCCAACTGCGGTTTACAAAATATCCCAAACATCCCAAATTCGACGATTGAACCATATTTTGGAGCCAAATTCTCGCTCTCTGCACGTATTCGCAGTTTGAAATTACGAATTTTTATACCGAAAATATGCCAATTACTGAGAGCGGTGATGGGTCACACTTTGCCCAAACCCCCCTGCAGTTTTAAAATATATCACAAACATCCCAAATTCGACCCTTGAGCCATATTTTGGAGCCAAATTCTGGCTCTCTGCACGTATTCGCAGTTTTAAATTAAGACTTTTTATACCGAAAATATGCCAATTACTGAAAGCGGCGATGGATCACATTTAGCCCAAACCCTTCCTGCAGTTTTCAAAATATCCCAAACATCCCAAATGCGACGCTTGAGCCATATTTTGGAGCCAAATTCTGGCTCTCTGCACGTATTTGCAGTTTGAAATTACGTCTTTTTATACCGAAAATCTGCCAATTACTGAGAGCGGCGATGGGTCACATTTTGCCCCCCCCCCCTGCAGTTTTAAAATATATCACAAACATCCCAAATTCGACCCTTGAACCATATTTTGGAGCCAAATTCTGGCTCTCTGCACGTATTCGCAGTTTGAAATTACGAATTTTATACCGATAATGTGCCAATTACTGAGAGCGGCGATGGTTCACGTTTTACCCAAACCCCCCTGCAGTTTTCAAAATATCCGAAACATCTCAAATTCGACCCTTGAGCCATATTTTGGAGCCAAATTCTTGTTCTCTGCATGTATTCGCAGTTTGAAATTACGACTTTTATACCGAAAATATTCCAATTACTGAGAGCGGTGATGGGTCACATTTTGCCCAAATACCCCTGCAGTTTTCAAAATTTCCGAAACATCTCAAATTCGACCCTTGAGCCATATTTTGGATCCAAATTCTGGCTCTCTGCACGTATTCGCAGTTTGAAATTACGATTTTTTTATACCGAAAATATGCCAATTACTTAAAGCAGCGATGGATCACATTTTGCCCAAACCCACCCTGCAGTTTTCAAAATATCCGAAACATCCCAAATTCGACCCTTAAGCCATATTTTGGAGCCAAACTCTGGCTCTCTGAACGTATTCGCAGTTTGAAATTACGACTTTTTATACCGAAAATATGCCAATTACTGAAAGCAGCGATGGATCGCATTTTGCCCAAACCCTCCCTGCAGTTTTAAAAAAATCTCAAACATCCCAAATTCGACGCTTGAGCCATATTTTGGAGCAAAATTCTGGCTCTCTGCACTTATTCGCAGTTTGAAATTAGAACTTTTTATACCGAAAATATGCCAATTACTGAGATCGGCGATGGGTCACATTTTGCCCAAACCCCCTGCAGTTTTTAAAATATATCCAAACATCCCAAATTCGACCCTTGAGCCATATTTTGGAGCCAAATTCTGGCTCTCTGCTCGTATTCGCAGTTTGAAATTCAAATTTTATACCGAAAATGCCAATTACTGAGAGCGCCGATGGGTCATATTTTGCCCAAACCCCCACTGCAGTTTTCAATATCCCAAACATTCCAAATTCGATGCTTGAGCCATATTTTGGAGCCAAATTCTGGATCTCTGCACTTATTCGCAGTTTGAAATTACGACATTTTTAACGAAATATGCCAATTACTGAGAGCGGCGATGGGTCACATTTTGCCCAAACCCCTCTGCATTTTCAAAATATCCGAAACATCCCAAATTCGACGCTTGAGCCATATTTTGGAGCCAAATTCTCCTCTGCACTTATTCGCAGTTTGAAATTACGACTTTTTATACCGAAATATGCCAATTACTGAGAGCAGCGATGGGTCACATTTTGCCCAAACCCCCCTTGCAGTTTTAAAATATATCACAAACATCCCAAATTCGACCCTTGAGCCATATTTTGGAGCCAAATTCTGGCTCTCTGCACGTCTTCGCAGTTTGAAATTACGACATTTTATACCGAAAATGTGCCAATTACTGAGAGCGGCGATGGTCACATTTTGCCCAAACCCCTCTGCAGTTTTCAAAATACCGAAACATCCCAAATTCGACCCTTGAGCCATATTTTGGAGCCAAATTCTGGCTCTTTGTATGTATTCGCAGTTTGAAATTACTACTTTTATACCGAAAATATGCCAATTACTGAAAGCAGCGATGGATCGCATTTTGCCCAAACCCACCCTGCAGTTTTCAAAATAGCCCAAACATCCCATGCGAGAGTGGGGCTTACTCCTGCCGTTTACCCGTTGGATCTCCTCCAGTCTCCGGCAATGTTCTCGCACAGAGAAAGCTCCAACGGGTAAACGGCCGGAGTCACCCCCGCTCTTGCATGTAGTGAACGAATTCACTACATATATTCAATCAACCAATCGTACCTCGTTAAAATAGCGAGTAACATATTGATCATGAGAGAAACCCTGTTTTTATTGCATGTTTCGACGTTTCAGCCGCATTAGAGCTGATGCGGAGGAGGCAACGGCAACTTGTCTGATTAAAGCTAAAACCGCTCTAATCCGGCTGAAACGTCGATATATGCAGTAAAAACAGGGTTTCTCTCCTAATCAATATCTTACTCGCTAATTTAACGAGGTACGAATAGTTGATTGAAAATAATGTATTTAATGTGAATTTGCAATAATTACGCGTATACATCAGATTTGTCGCATATGTAATGAATTAATAACAATAAACTGACAATCCGTATCCAAGGAGAGAAACCCTGATTTTATTGCATATTTCGACGTTTCAGCCGCATTAGAGCTGTTTTTGCAGTACATCTTCTTTCTGTAACATACACGGAAAATCTGGAACATTTTAGTTAATTCTAATGAAAACACATTGATTTGTGTGATTTGAACGAATAATGGACTATCTCGTCGTATTTCCCACGTTTTTAAGGATTGCCAGTTTATTGTTATTAATTCATTACATATGCGACAAATCTGACGTATACGCGTAATTAATTGCAAATTCACATTAAATACATTATTTTCAATCAACCATTCGTACCTCGTTACAATAGCGACTAAGATATTGATTAGGAAAGAAACCCTGTTTTTATTGCATATTTCGACCTTTCAGCCGCATTAGAGCTGATGCGGAGGAGGCAACGGCAACATGTCTGATTAGAGCTAAAACAGCTCTAATGCGGCTGAAACGTCGAAATATGCAATAAAAACAAGGTTTCTCGCCTAATCAATGTCCTACTCGCTACTTTACCGAGATACAAATGGTTGATTGAAATAATGTTTTAATGTGCATTTTCTATTAAATACGAGTTTGCATCATATATATCGTATATGTAGTGAATTCGTTCACTACATGCGAGAGAGGGGGCTTACTCCCGCCGTTTACCCGTTAGACCTCCTCCAGTCTCCGGCAATGTTCTGGCACAGAGAAAGCTCCAACGGGTAACGGCGGAAATAAGCCGTTTATTTCAATGGTCACAATAAAATGGGTCACAATAAAATGTGACCCATCGCTGCTCTCAGTATATGGCATACTTTCGGTATAAAAATTCGTAATTTCAAACTGCGAATACGGGCAGAGAGCGAGAATTTGGCTCCAAATATGGCTCAAGCGTCGCTTTGGGAAGTTTGAGATATTTTGAAACCTGCAGGAAGGGTTTGGGCAAAATGTGATCCATCGCCGCTTTCAGTATTGGCATATTTTCAGTAATTGGTTACAGAAAAAGATGTACTGCAAAAACAGCTCTAACGCGGCTGAAGGAAAGCGAACTATCAGGGAAAGCACCAAGTCATTACGACTATATAGCACTGGGAAGGGGTCAGGATAAGGATTTGGGATGGACGAGGGGAAGGAATGGTGCCCCAACCACTTGGACGGTCGGGGCTTGAACGCCGACCTGCATGACGCGAGACCGTCGCTCTACCGTCCAGCCTAGCGGCTGAAACGTCGAAATATGCAATAAATCAGGGTTTCTCTCCTGGATACGGATTGTCAGTTATTGTTATTATTCATCACACATGCGACAAATAAGATGTATACGCGCAATTGATTGCAAATTCACATTAAATACAAAATTTCAATCAACCATTCGTACGTCGTTAAATTAGCGAGTAAGTATTGATTAGGAGAGAAACCCTGTTTTATTGCATATTTCGACGTTTTCAGCCGCATTAGAGCTGTTTTAGCTCTAATCAGACAAGTTACCGTTGCCTCGTCCGCATCAGCCTCTAATGCGGCTGAAACGTCGAAATATGCAATAAAAACAAGGTTTCTCTCCTAATCAATATCTTACTCGCTAATTTCACGAGGTAGAATGGTTGATTTGAAAATGTATTTAATGTGAATTTGCAATTAATTACGCGAATACA
>WNGS01039144.1:3657-51830 GCA_020271785.1 Procambarus virginalis
CCAGACAATGGGACACCATTGCACACCCTCAACCCCGACCACAAGTCCCAAAAGACCACAAGCAGGCCCACTGGGATAGCCCCATAATGGAAAAGACTGTCACAGCAATGATTGACAACGCTGATGAAGGGCAACTAGAGCAAGTGAGGGGTAATTTTACGTTTTTTCATCAAGTCCCTGTTAATATTGGAGAACACTGTGTCTATGCTTGATGCCCAAATTGCCTAAACACGGAAGTGAAGTTATACAACTTTAGAAAACTTTCCCACCAGGAGACTCGAACCCTAGCCAGCACAGAATCCTTCCAGCAACTGGCATAACAGGTACGCCTTTAACCCACTACACCATGCTCAGACCCCTAAAAGAGATGGTAATTTCGGGGTATTTCAACACCCCAAAGACTACCACCTCCCAAGGGCAACTAGAGCAAGTGAGGGGTCAATTTTACGTTTTTTCATCAAGTCCCTGTTAATATGGGAGAACACTGTGTCTATGCTTGACGCCCAACTTGCCTAAACACGCAAGCGAAGTTATAAAACTTTAGAACACTTTCCCACCAGGAGACTCGAACCCTAACCAGCACAGAAGCCTTCCAGCAACTGGCATAACAGGAACGCCTTTAACCCACTACACCACGCTCAGACCCCTAAAAGAGATGGTAATTTCGGGGTATTCCAACACCCCAAAGACTACCACATTCCAAGGGCAACTAGAGCAAGTGAGGGGTCAATTTTAAGTTTTTTCATCAAGTCCCTGTTAATATGGGAGAACACTGTGTCTTTGCTTGATGCCCAACTTGCCTAAACACGCAAGTGAAGTTATACAACTTTAGAACACTTTCCCACCAGGAGACTCGAACCCTAGCCAGCACAGAAGCCTTCCAGCAACTGGCATAACAAGTACGCCTTTAACCCACTACACCACGCTCAGACCCCTAAAAGAGATGGTAATTTTGGGGTATTTCAACACCCCAAAGACTACCACCTCCCAAGGGCAACTAGAGCAAGTGAGGGGTCAATTTATGTTTTTTCATCAAGTCCCTGTTAATATTCGAGAACACTGTGTCTATGCTTGATGCCCAACTTGCCTAAACACGCAAGTGAAGTTATACAGCTTTAGAACACTTTCCCACCAGGAGACTCGAACCCTAGCCAGCACAGAAGCCTTCCAGCAACTGGCATAACAGGTACGCCTTTAACCCACTACACCATGCTCAGACCCCTAAAAGAGATGGTAATTTCGGGGTATTTCAACACCCCAAAGACTACCACCTCCCAAGGGCAACTAGAGCAAGTGAGGGGTCAATTTTACGTTTTTTCATCAAGTCCCTGTTATATGGGAGAACACTGTGTCTATGCTTGACGCCCAACTTGCCTAAACACGCAAGCGAAGTTATAAAACTTTAGAACACTTTCCCACCAGGAGACTCGAACCCTAACCAGCACAGAAGCCTTCCAGCAACTGGCATAACAGGAACGCCTTTAACCCACTACACCACGCTCAGACCCCTAAAAGAGATGGTAATTTCGGGGTATTCCAACACCCCAAAGACTACCACATTCCAAGGGCAACTAGAGCAAGTGAGGGGTCAATTTTAAGTTTTTTCATCAAGTCCCTGTTAATATGGAGAACNTACTTTTGTATATCAATTCTCTCCCCATTAACGTAATCTATTTTCATGTTTATATTGTTTATTGTTTTTGCCAGTAAGCCAAGTTTTTACATTTATTTCAATTTGTGTTTTCTTATTGTTATTAAAATCCATATTTTTTATTATTGCTTTTCGTCTTTACAACCTTACCACAGATTACCAAATCACGCAGTCATTCTTTTTTTTCTCTTTTTTTTCCTTTTCTTTTTTTATATATTATGTGGCCCAGCACTGACACCTGCTAGTTGGAAGACTGCCGACCACCATTTCCAGCTCGTTACCGTCACAGCTGAAATAGGAGTTCTCCAAAACTCATTTTCGTAATTTCAGGGTGAAGAAAAGAGGTGAATTACTATAGAATGTATTGCACTTATTTATACAATTTGCACAACGTTTCGAATCTCCATGGTTCATTCTTAAGTGAAGAGATTTTACAATTCTGGTTGATTTTATACCCGCTTTGGATCAGGTGATAAGACAATAAAGGTGAAAATGTGGGGTGAAACATAGAACATAAGAATAGAGGTAACTGCAGAAGGCTTATTGGCCCATACGAGGCAGCTTGTATCTACATACAAAGATTAATCCAGTGTAATTGGCCTGTTATGTTGAACATTGTCTTCTGTGTTGGCATCGTTATGCTCTGGTCTTGTCCTTACTCTCATAGTGGGTAGAGTAAATAGTTCCGTGATTTGGGTGTTCATGGTGGGTTGTTCTATTCTTATATGAATTGCTTCAAGAATTTGTAATCTTCTTGCATCTTGGGTTTTGTCTATTATGCATGTATTTTTGTTCAACATTTCTCTTGTTAGGGTGATGTCATGAGCTTGTCTCATGTGATTCCTAGGGGCACCGGATTGAAGATGGCTGGTCAAACGCCTCGTCAGCTTGGTCGACGTCATACCTATGTACTTAGATTGAAGGTTACATCCTTCGTGGGGGCAAGTGTACATGTATACAACGCTTGACTACTGTAGAGGGTTCTTTGTCGGCTTCGGGCTGTTTTTGATAAGGAGTTCGGAAGTCTTCTTGGTTTTGTAGAGTATTATCAGGTTTATGTTTTGGTAGGAGAAGTGCTTCTTACTCCTTTACGGATTATTTCTTTCATTATTCTTTCCTCTTTTATATGTTCACTGTGCATGGTTCATTTGTAATATAATTTTATTGGAGGTATTGTGGTTTCTGTTCTAGGTTCTGGATTATACCAACGGTCCAAGTGTCTTCTTATAGCAGCGTTTATTTCCGCGTTGCTATATCCGTTGTTCACCAATACCTGAGTTACTTTTTCAAACTCTCTACTCACGTTGCTCCATTCAGAGCAGTGGGTAAGCGCTCGACGAATATAAGCATTGAGAACACTGGCTTTGTATCTTTGGGGGCACTCACTTCTACCGGTCAGGCATAATCCTATGTTGGTGGGCTTGGTATATACGTTGGTGCTTAAAGAGGTTCCAGTTTTTGTTATTAGTACATCCAAGAATGGCAGACAGGAGACTCGAACCCTAGCCAGCACAGAAGCATTCCAGCAACTGGCATAACAGGAATGCCTTTAACCCACTTCACCACGCTCAGACCCTTAAAAGAGATGGCAATTTCGGGGTATTTCAACACCTCAAAGATTACCACCTCCCTAGGGCAACTAGAGCAAGTGAGGGGTTACTTACGTTTTTCATCAAGTCCCTGTTAATATGGGAGAACTCTGTGTCTATGCTTGATGCACAACTAGCCTAAACACGCAAGTGAAGTTATACAACTTTAGAACACTTTCCCACCAGGAGACTCGAACCCTAACCAGCACAGAAGCCTTCCAGCAACTGGCATAACAGGTACACCTTTAATCCACTGCACCACGCTCAGACCCTTAAAAGAGATGGTAATTTCGGGGTATTTCAACACCTCAAAGATTACCACCTCCCTAGGGCAACTAGAGCAAGTGAGGGGTACTTACGTTTTTCATCAAGTCCCTGTTAATATGGGAGAACTCTGTGTCTATGCTTGATGCACAACTAGCCTAAACACGCAAGTGAAGTTATACAACTTTAGAACACTTTCCCACCAGGAGACTCGAACCCTAACCAGCACAGAAGCCTTCCAGCAACTGGCATAACAGGTACACCTTTAATCCACTGCACCACGCTCAGACCCTTAAAAGAGATGGTAATTTCGGGGTATTTCAACACCTCAAAGATTACCACCTCCCAAGGGCAACTATGGCAAATGAGGGGTCACTTACGTTTTTCATCAAGCCCCTGTTAATATGAGAGAATTCTGTGTCTATGCTTGATGCACAACTTGCCTAAACACGCAAGAGAAGTTATACAACTTTAGAACACTTTCCCACCAGGAGACCCGAACCCTAGCCAGCACAGAAGCCTTCCAGCAACTGGCATAACAGCTACGCCTTTAACCCACTGCACCATGCTCAGACCCTTAAAAGAGATGGTAATTTCGGGGTATTTCAACACCTCAAGGATTACCACCTCCCAAGGGCAACTAGAGCAAGTGAGGGGTCACTTACGTTTTTCATCAAGTCCCTGTTAATATGGGAGAACTCTGTGTCTATGCTTGATGCACAACTTGCCTAAACACGCAAGTGAAGTTATACAACTTTAGAACACTTTCCCACCAGGAGACTCGAACCCTAGCCAGCACAGAAGCCTTCCAGCAACTGGCATAACAGGTACGCCTTTAACCCACTGCACCACGCTCAGACCCTTAAAAGAGATGGTAATTTCGGGGTATTTCAACACCTCAAAGATTACCACCTCCCAAGGGCAACTAGAGCAAGTGAGGGGTCACTTACGTTTTTCATCAAGTCCTGTTAATATGGGAGAACTCTGTGTCTATGCTTGATGCACAACTTGCCTAAACACGCAAGTGAAGTTATACAACTTTAGAACACTTTCCCACCAGGAGACTCGAACCCTAGCCAGCACAGAAGCCTTCCAGCAACTGGCATAACAGGTACGCCTTTAACCCACTGCACCACGCTCAGACCCTTAAAAGAGATGGTAATTTTGGGGTATTTCAACACCTCAAAGATTACCACCTCCCAAGGGCAACTAGAGCAAGTGAGGGGTCACTTACGTTTTTCATCAAGTCCCTGTTAATATGGGAGAACTCTGTGTCTATGCTTGATGCACAACTTGCCTAAACACGCAAGTGAAGTTATACAACTTTAGAACACTTTCCCACCAGGAGACTCGAAACCTAGCCAGCACAGAAGCCTTCCAGCAACTGGCATAACAGGTACGCCTTTAACCCACTGCACCACGCTCAGACCCTTAAAAGAGATGGTAATTTCGGGGTATTTCAACACCTCAAAGATTACCACCTCCCAGGGCAACTAGAGCAAGTGAGGGGTCACTTACGTTTTTCATCAAGTCCCTGTTAATATGGGAGAACTCTGTGTCTATGCTTGATGCACAACTTGCCTAAACACGCAAGTGAAGTTATACAACTTTAGAACACTTTCCCACCAGGAGACTCGAAACCTAGCCAGCACAGAAGCCTTCCAGCAACTGGCATAACAGGAACGCCTTTAACCCACTGCACCACGCTCAGACCCTTAAAAGAGATGGTAATTTCGGGGTATTTCAACACCTCAAAGATTACCACCTCCCAAGGGCAACTAGAGCAAGTGAGGGGTCACTTACGTTTTTCATCAAGTCCCTGTTAATATGGGAGAACTCTGTGTCTATGCTTGATGCACAACTTGCCTAAACACGCAAGTGAAGTTATACAACTTTAGAACACTTTCCCACCAGGAGACTCGAACCCTAGCCAGCACAGAAGCCTTCCAGCAACTGGCATAACAGGTACGCCTTTAACCCACTTCACCACGCTCAGACCCTTAAAAGAGATGGTAATTTCGGGGTATTTCAACACCTCAAAGATTACCACCTCCCAAGGGCAACTAGAGCAAGTGAGGGGTCACTTACGTTTTTCATCAAGTCCCTGTTAATATGGGAGAACTCTGTGTCTATGCTTGATGCACAACTTGCCTAAACACGCAAGTGAAGTTATACAACTTTAGAACACTTTCCCACCAGGAGACTCGAACCCTAGCCAGCACAGAAGCCTTCCAGCAACTGGCATAACAGGTACGCCTTTAACCCACTTCACCACGCTCAGACCCTTAAAAGAGATGGTAATTTTGGGGTATTTCAACACCTCAAAGATTGCCACCCTCCAAGGGCAACTAGAGCAAGTGAGGGGTCACTTACGTTTTTCATCAGGTCCCTGTTAATATGGGAGAACTCTGTGTCTATGCTTGATGCACAACTAGCCTAAACACGCAAGTGAAGTTATACAACTTTAGAACACTTTCCCACCAGGAGACTCGAACCCTAGCCAGCACAGAAGCCTTCCGGCAACTGGCATAACAGGTACGCCTTGAACCCACTGCACCACGCTCAGACCTTAAAAGAGATGGTAATTTGGGGTATTTCAACACCTCAAAGATTACCACCTCCCTAGGGCAACTAGAGCAAGTGAGGGGTCACTTACGTTTTTCATCAAGTCCCTGTTAATATGGGAGAACTCTGTGTCTATGCTTGATGCACAACTTGCCTAAACACGCAAGTGAAGTTATACAACTTTAGAACACTTTCCCACCAGGAGACTCGAACCTAGCCAGCACAGAAGCCTTCCAGCAACTGGCATAACAGGTACGCCTTTAACCCACTGCACCACGCTCAGACCCTTAAAAGAGATGGTAATTTCGGGGTATTTCAACACCTCAAAGATTACCACCTCCCAAGGGCAACTAGAGCAAGTGAGGGGTCACTTACGTTTTTCATCAAGTCCCTGTTAATATGGGAGAACTCTGTGTCTATACTTGATGCACAACTTGCCTAAACACGCAAGTAAGTTATACAACTTTAGAACACTTTCCCACTAGGAGACTCGAACCCAGCCAGCACAGAAGCCTTCCAGCAACTGGCATAACAGGTACGCCTTTAACCCACTGCACACTCTCAGACCCCCAAAAGAGATGGTAGTTTTGGGGTATTTCAACACCTCAAAGATATACCTCCCAAGGGCAACTAGAGCAACTGAGGGGTCACTTACGTTTTTTAAATCAAGTCCCTGTTAATATGGGAGAACTCTGTGTCTATGCTTGATGCACAACTTGCCTAAACCTGCATGTGAAGTTATACAACTTTAGAACACTTTCCCACCAGGATACTCAAACCCTAGCTAGCACAAGAAGCCTTCCAGCAATGGGCATAACAGGTACGCCTTTAACCCACTTCACCACGCTCAGACCGATACAGCACAAGCCCTGAGGGAAAAACACCCACACAGAGCTCCTCGTGACGACAGTGTTTCCCTAGTCGGTGTCACCAGAGCAGAACCCCTGTGTGTGCTCGCTCGATCCATGGTGCATATAGCAGCTTTATCCTTCCCACCAGGATCAGCAGGTGGGTTCACAGGACTAAGACCCAACCACATCAAACAAATGCTCAACCCTGCACTTGGAGACATTGCACAGGGCCTCCTGGTGGAACTAACTAGATTCGCCAACACATGTCTAGCTGGCAACATACCAGAGATACGGCCTCTCTTTTTTGGCGCTACCCTCTGTGCCCTGAGGAAAAAAATGGAGGAATCAGACCGATAGCTGTGGACAATTCACTCCGGCGTCTCGTCGCTAAGGCTGCTGCTAGAGCAGTTAGTCAGGCAGCAGCCGACATGCTGGAGGGAAAACAGCTTGGGTTTGGCATTCCCCAGGGTGTGAGGCAGCGGCTCATGCAGCTAGAGCCTTACATTGCCAACATTACGGATGAAAAAGCCCTGATAAAGCTGGACTTCAAAAATGCTTTCAATCTGGTTAGAGGGATGCAGTACTCAATGCGGTTCATTGCCTTTTTCCTTCCCTCTACCCGTTTGTAAACTCATGCTACAGCAAGAATCTAACTCTGCTTTTTGGGGAACATGAAATCGAATCACAAGGTGTCCAACAGGGTGACCCCCCTTGCTCCTTTTCTTTTCTGCCTAGTCATCAAGGAAGTCACCGATAACCTGTCCAGTGAGCTCAACATTTGGTTTTTGGATGATGGTACTCTAGCCGGCTCCCCAGACTCACTCTTGGACGACATAAGAATAGTTCAGGAGCAAGGAGCAAGCCTAGGCCTCACCCTGAACCCTTCCAAGTGCGAAATAACCTCCACCAACCAGCACATAATAGAGCAAATAAAGGTTGTTTTGCCTGGCATTCATACAACCAACCCTGAGGACAGCACACTCCTAGGTGCTCCTCTGGAAGGAATGCCATCGACGAGGTCCTTGGTAAGAAAGATCACTGACCTGAAGAGGATGAACGAGAGGATTGAAGACATCGATGCCCCATGATGCACTTTACCTCATCACCAGATGCGGGTAGTTCGAAGGGTCTTGGAGGGAGCAGCGGTAGCAGTAGAGTCAGCTGGCTGTGGTCGTGCAGCTTGAGCACGGGTGGTCACCATAACAGTATGAGAACCTTCATCACTCTCCTTCGTGAACCTTCCGCTCGGAACCTGCTTAAAAATCGGGTTATCCAACTCAGAGTTGCTCACCTCGGATTATGTCCCTTGACGATCAAGTTGTTTGGTTGTTGGTCTTTCGCCACGGTCGTTGCCTATGAGAAGTTGCACTCCAGGCATGGGAAAGGCTTTCCCTTGACGGCGACTTGGACTTCACCGGGTACGAAGGGACAATCCCCAGGTGGACTCTGGACGAGAGGATAAGGAGTAGTGAGCAGTAAGGTCACCCCCAGTGATGAAGCAGTCTCTCCTGTGTAGGCGACAATGGGCACAGCCGATTTCAAGACGTCGATTGTAGAGCCGTGTGTCCCATGAGGATCTTAAGTCTAACGTCCTCTCTGAAGTCTGAACCTAGGGTAGAGTTAGTTCCTGGATATAGATGTTTGCTAAAGAGAGACAAATCATTAATGTACCTGAACACCAATATCATTACAGGCTTACCGGACTTAGGGGGAGTAGGTTAGGGCTTGGTGGGATTCGGTGTTACCTTGTAGATTAGGGACTTACCACATTTTCTATGGTATGTCTCATAGAGTCGACAATACCTACAGTACGTATTCTTGATCTGGGCTCAGCACTTCTCGTAACTGTACCAAGATTCTTACTGGTAGGCTGTTGTCTGGTGTCAGCCGGTGGATGAGGCTGTAAGTGTCAGCTGTTTCGCGCATTTCACCAAATGGTCCTTCCTTGTCTGCTAAGTATAGGCGGACAGGAGGAGGTACACGCTCACGAATTCTTCAACCAGGATGAGGTTGACAAGCTCTGGAAAAGTAGAGACATGTGCTGCCTCCAGCAGTTTCATAAAATCCTCCGTTTGGTGTTAAGCATAATTCTAAGAAGGTGGTGGTACTTGCCTTGATGTAGTCATGAATACTTTCGTCGATAGGCCTTCGGTGGAGAGAAGGTAGGCGTCAAACACAGCTGCTGCAGGGTGGTGTAGTCGTTTTCCGATCCAAAGTGCTGGAGTGTGAATGCTGCTCTACCTGTTAAATGTACTCTGAGAAGGGTGCCCATTGGTAGTAGGCCAATAAGTTGAACTCAGCAAGGGTCTCAAATGTGTAAGAAAACACATCAACCTCCGTTTCTATGAACGGGGGCATAACTTACTGCATGGGAGACATGAAACTTGGAGGAAGGCTAGTCTGCGCTTGCTGGAGTTGAGCTTGGTGTGCGGCGTCCCTCGTGAGTTCTCGTGTCACGACATTCTAGAACTGTTCTGCCTGCCGTCTGTCGTGTTCACGTTTGTATCTCCCCAGGTCGTCTCTTTATATAAGGCCACTCACGTTCACTTTCTGCTTTTTCAGGGCGAGCCTTCACCAAGCTCTTTGAGGTGTTGAGCTTCTTTCGCCAGGCGCCTCACCTCTGATGGAGCTTCACGCTCTTGCTCTTTATTTAATTTATTTATTTACTTATTCATACTAAGAAGCGGTACCATTGGGAATGTGAAGTATATATATATGGTAATTACAATCTTGTAAAGCACCTAGTACGCGTCAGCGTTTCGGGCATGAAGAAACCTTCATTTCTGATGGCACCTGCTTCCTTTCTGTTGCTCTCGCTCGATCTTGGCAAGTTACTAATTTCAGCTTCATTGCTGCAAGTCATGCTTATCTGAAATAGAGTATTGTTCGTGAGTTCAGAGTCTATAATTTCTTCTTCCAGAAGGCTCGATTCCAGGAGCATATTATTAGTATGGCATATTGTTTGGCTCCATGGGGGGAACATCCAGGTGAACTCATGTGCAAGAGCTGAAATTCGTCCTCTTGCACGTCTAAGTTCCCTATTTCACCTTCTGGATTTGCCTGGAAAGCTTGACTAGACGAAACATGGGAAAATATAGCAAAATAAATGATGACACGAATATACTTAGTGAGAATATGGTGAATGTCAGAAACACGGAAAACGTGGCAACATGATACCTATCCTGTGGAATTGTTAACAATTAAAGTAAATGTAAGATGGTAAATGATAATGATCATCGCAGGAAATCTTTTACCTGGTACTCACTGTGGGGATAAGGGCAAGAAAATCCTACTAATTAGTTGAAACAGGTTTCGAAAAAAAAGTAAAACACTAAATGGTTTTAAAGTAATTAGGTAGTACAAGAATGTAAAGTCATACCTTGCGAGTCACTATAGACCATAAGCAATGGTACCCACTGAAATGAATATGGTTATTAGCAGAATTAGCGAACTTTGTGCTCAAATGAAAGGAAAGTAGATTCCCTACCTGGTAAGGTATCATCAATGTCGTGACCGACGACGTAGCGGGTGCGAGTGTCAACTGGTGACGAGAACTACGGCGAGGTCCCAACTCGTCAATAAGTCTGTCGCGAGAGGATCTATGGCCCTCTTTGTCCTCCAGAGTCGGATTGCAGAAATTAGGTGCTAATGACCAGGAGCCAGACCACAGTAACAGGGTACCTATGTGATAACTCCTGTCGAAAAGTGAGAAATATCTGAGGGACAAAAGATGTTAACACGGTAATAACACGGAAGGTGGAGAGCACCAATGTAAGAGTATCGACTGCGGGCCGCCGACAGTCACAACGTAATCCAAAGATTGTCTCCACTCCCATATGTCACTCCCGAAGGCATAATAGACACAACACCATATGAATAATGATTAGAAAAAATGTGAAAACAAGGGACTTAAGCAAGTACGCTTACCACAAATTTCCAGTACCTGAGTGAAGCTCCGGACAGGCCCCAAATTATAATGGACGTAACGTGTTGGAAATGGTGGTCGGCAGTCTCCAGGGCAGGTGTCAATGCCGGGCCACATATATAGGTAAAAAAAAGTAAAAAAAAGAAAAATAAGAAAGAATGACTGCTTGGTCTGATAATCGTGTGGTACAGGTAATGGGAGAGACACCGAACCAAAATAACAATGACATTTACTGATTACAGAAAACAAAGTAAAATAAAGACATATTCCTTGGCTGAACAAAGTGACTGGATAACAAATGAATCGAAGAAATAACATAAAAGTAAAATTACGTTAATCCGGAGGGCAAAAATGGAACACAAGAGAGTTGATATACAAAATGAATAAAATGGTGTTGGGGAATATATGGTAAACTATAAGCCCCTATTTGATCACACGAGGTGGCAGGCAAAAGTAGGTGTTCATAGCATGAGAGCACGTTGATATTCTGCTGATCGAGCTGCTAGACGAGTCCGACATTGCCTGGGCTGGCAACGTGGTTGGAGAGTGACTTAGTAGTGGCGTGTTTCCGATCGGCCAATGACAAGGCAGGGAGGCCGGTCACAGGTAGTTGGCAGTTGAAGGGTTCGGCGCTGGCGACCAGGGTGTGCCAGCACGGGCTAGAGTGGGGGTGTTGAGGGGGAGTTGTGGCTGTCTTGGATATATACGTTTAAGCCCACAGTATAAAACGTATCTTTAAGTGCATATTTGAGTACGTTGACGAGACTTATGATGGAGGAGCAGGCTAAATCTTCTGGAAGAGTTATCGTCACAATATATATATATATATATATATATATAATATATATATATATATATATATATATATATTATTGTTGGTGTATACTGGGCAGCCCGGTTTTCTTTGTAAACATGTCCTCATTGAATATATACCGACATATTCCTGTATTAATATCTTCTATTTAGGGCTTCTACCCCTCTAACTATTTTCTCTAGCATACAGGGCTTAGCTGAAATAGGAGTTCTCCAAAACCCCATTTCAGTAATTTACAGGGTGAAGAAAAGAGGTGAACTACTATAGAATTGTATTACACTTAGTATATACAAGTTTTGCCACAACGTTTTCGAACCTATGGTTCATTTTAATGAGAGAGAATTTTTACAATTGCTGTTGATTTTATACCCGCTTTGGATCGGTGATAAGACAATAAAGGGTTGAAAATGTGGGGGTGAGAACATAAGAACAATCAGAATAGAGTACTGCAGAAGTCTGATTGGCCCATACGAGGCAGCTTGTATCTACATACAAAGATTATTAAGTCCAGTGTAATTGGCCTGTTATGTTTGAACATGTCTTCTGTGATTGGCATCGTTATGCCTCGGTCTTGTCCGTACTCTTATAGTGTAGAGTAAATAGTTCCGTGATTTGGGTGTTTCATGGTGGGTTGTTCTATTCTTATAGTGAATTGCTTCAAGAATTTGTAATCTTCTTGCATCTTGGGTTTGTCTAATATGCATGATTATTTTTGTTCAAACATTATCTCTGTAGGAGTGATGTCATGAGCTTTGTCTCATGTCGATGTCCTAGGGGCACCGGATTGAAGAATGGGCTGGTCAAACGCCGTTCGTAGTTGGTCGTCTCGTCATACCTATGTACTTAATGTAAGGTTACATCCTCGTTGTGTGGGCAAGGTGTACATGTATACAAAGCTTACTACTGTAGAGGGTTCTTTTGTCGCTTCGGGCTGTTTTTATAAGGAGTTCGGAAGTCTTCTTGGTTTTTGTAGAGTATTATCAGGTTTATGTTTTGGTTAGGAGTAGTGCTTCTGTACTCCTTTACGGATTATTTCTTTCATTATTCTTTCCTCTTTATATATGTTCACTGTGCAGGTTCATTTGTAATATAATTTTATTGGATGGTATTGTGGATTTCTGTTCTAGGTTCTGGATTTAGTCAACGGGTCCAGTGTCCTTCTTATAGCAGCGTTTATTTCCCGTTGCCTATATCCGTTGTCACCAAGTACCTGAGTTATTACTTTTTCAAAATCCTACTCACGTTGCTCCACTCAGAGCAGTGTGATGAAGCGCTCGACGAATATAAAAGCATTGAGGAACACTGGACTTTGTATCTTTGGGGGGCAATCACTTCTACCGGTCAGGCATAATCCTATGTTGGTGGGCTTGGTATATACGTTGGTGGCCTTAAAGGGTCCAGTTTTTGTATTAGTACATCCAAGAATGGCAGACAGGAGACTCGAACCCTAGCCAGCACAGAAGCTTTCCGCAACTGGATAACAGGACTCCTTTAACCCACTTCACCACGCTCAGACCCTTAAAAGAGATGAATTTCGGGGTATTTCAACACCTCAAAGATTACCACCTCCCTAGGGGCAACTAGAGCAAGTGAGGGGTACTTACGTTTTTACATCAAGTCCCTGTTAATATTGGGAAACTCTGTGTCTATGCTTGATGCACAACTAGCCTAACACGCAAGTGAAGTTACAACTTTAGAACACTTTCCCACCAGGAGACTCGAACACCTAACCACACAGAAGCCTTACCAGCAACTGGCATAACAGGTACACCTTTAATCCACTGCACCACGCTCAGACCCTTAAAAGAGATGGTAATTTCGGGGATTTCAACACCTCAAAGATTACCACCTCCCAAGGGCAACTAGAGCAAGTGAGGGGTCACTTACGTTTTTTCATCAAGTCCCTGTTAATATGAGAGAATTCTGTGTCTATGCTTGATGCACAACTTGCCTAAACACGCAGGAAGTTATACAACTTTAGAACACTTTCCCACCAGGAGACTCGAACCTTAGCCAGCACAGAAGCCTTCCAGCAACTGGCATAACAGGTACACCTTTAACCCACTGCACCACGCTCAGACCTTAAAAGAGATGGTAATTTCGGGGTATTTCAACACCTCAAAGATTACCACCTCCCAAGGGCAACTATAGCAATGAGGGGTCACTTACGTTTTTCATCAAGTCCCTGTTAATATGAGAGATTCCTGTGTCTATGCTTATGCACAACTTGCCTAAACACGCAAGAGAAGTTATACAACTTTAGAACACTTTCCCACCAGGAGACTCGAACCTAGCCGCACAGAAGCCTTCCAGCAACTGGCATAACAGCTACGCCTTACCCACTGCACCATGCTCAGACCCTTAAAAGAGATGGTATTTTCGGGTATATCAACACCTCAAGATTGCCACCTCAAGGGCAACTAGAGCAGAGGGGTCACTTACGTTTTTCATAAGCTCCCTGTTAATATGGGAGAACCTGTGTCTATGCTTGATGACAACTTGCCTAAACAGCTAGTGAAGTTATCAACTTTAAGAACACTTTCCACCAGGAGACTCGAACCCTACCAGCACAGAAGCCTTCAGCAAGGCCGTAACAGGTACGCCTTTAACCCACTGCACCACTGCTCAGACCCCTTAAAAGAGATGGTAAATTTGGGGTATTTCAACACCTCAAAGATTACACCTCCAAGGGCACTAGAGCAAGTAGGGTCACTTACGTTTTTCATAAGTTCCTGTTAATATGGGAGAACTCGGTGTCCTATGCTTGATGCACACTTGCCTAAAACACGCAAGTGAAGTTATACACTTTAGAACACTTCCTCCAGGAACTCGAACCCTAGCCAGCACAGAAGCCTTCCAGCAACTGGCATAACAGGTACGCCTTTAACCCACTTCACCACGCTCAGGCCCTTAAAAGAGATTGTAATTTCGGGGTATTTCAACACACCTCAAAGATTACCACATCCCTAGGGCAACTAGAGCAAGTGAGGGGTACTTAGTTTTTCATCAAAGTCCCTTGTAATATGGAGAACTCTGTGTCTAGCTTGATGCACAATGCCTCAACACGTAAGTGAAGTTATACAACTTTGAACACTTTCCCCACCAGGAGACTACAAACCTAGCCAGCACAGAAGCCTTCCAGCAACTGGCATAACAGAACCCTTTAACCCACTGCACCACGCTCAGAACCCTTAAAAGAGATGGTAATTTCGGGTATTTCAAAAAAAGTAAAAAAAAGAAAAATAAGGAAGAATGCTTGTCTGATAATCTGTGTGTAAGGTAAGGGAAGAGACACGAACAAAATAAACAATGACATTTACTGATTATAGAAAACAAAGTAAAAATAAAGACAATCCTTGGCTGAACAAAGTGACTGGATAACAAATGAACAAGAAATAACATAAAAGTAATTACGTTAATCGGAGGGCAAAATGGAACACAAGAGTTATATACAAATGAATAAAATGGTGTGGGAATATATGCGCTAGCTATAAGCCTCTATTTGATCACACGAGGTGAGGCAAATAGGTGTTCATAGCATGAGAGCACGTGATATTCTGATGATCGAGCTGCTAGACGAGTCCGACATTGCCTGGGCTGGCAACGTGGTGGAGAGTGGCTGGTAGTGGCGTGTTTCCGATCGACCAATGAGAAGGCAGGGAGGCCGGTCACAGGTAGTTTGGCAGTTGAAGGGTTCGGCGCGGCGACCAGGTGTGCAGCAGGTGCTAGAGTGGGGGGTTGAAGGGCGAGTGTGGCTGTCTTGATATATACGTTTAAGCCACAGTAAAACGTATCTTGCATATGTTGAGGAACGTGACGAGAATGAGGAGGAGCAGGCTAAATCTCTGGGAAGAGATTATCGTACAACTCTCCCCCGAAGCCTGCGGTTCTGGTGAAGTCACGTTCTCGTGAGGTAGAGTGGGAGATGGAGTAGTCTCTACCTCCGTGATGCTGGAGAGGGCGTCTGATATGATGTAGTCAGACTCCTGGGTGTAGCAATCTCCAGGCTGAAATGATGTAGTTGGCCAGCCCAGTGTTGAAGTAGTCGATGGTTGAGTTGGGCTGGCTGTAGGAAGTGAAGATGGTTGTGGTCCATGTAGATGGTAGTGGACCGAATACTTTGCAGGTATGGAGCAAAGTGTTGCCTGTTCAGGACTATGAATAGCTCCTCGTTGCTTGTGGTGTTGTTTAGGGTGTTAGTATGTAGAGTCTCTTTGCCTTGTGTACCAGGTCACCCCCGTTGCCGTATCACTGGCGTCGATATGGAGGATGGGAGACTTGGCGATATCTGGCGAGGCGAGAGATATATTAGAATGTGATAGAGGGCACAATGATGGTGAAGGTCAGTAAGGATATCTGAATTAGAAAGCGCTGTCTCAGTGTCAGTGCTTCGGAAGAAGCAGGGAAGGTCTCACTGTAGCTGTATGGACCTGTAAAGGTGGAATAGGTGGTTAGCACAGTGGGAGGAACTCCATGGTACAACTTTAGTAGATTGATGTGGCACAGCTGGGTCTTCCGCCGCTCATCAGGGGTTCGAGAACGTAGTTGAAGTTGTTGGGCTCCTTGACACGATAGGGTCCTGAGAACTTGTTCTGTAAAGGAGAACCTGGGATAGGGAAATAGGCAAGAACTAAATCACCTGGTTTAAACTTCCTTACTTTGAAGTGCTGGTCGTAACGAGTTTCATCCTCTCTTGGGCTTTCTGTAGGTTGTTGTTGGCAAAGGAATGGACCCTCTCTAGAATGTGTCGGAGGTTTTGAAGAAACTGGGGCACATTCTGATGCTCACTGAAGGTGGCATCACGTAGAGAGTCCTTGAAAGCCTTGAGAGGTGTACGCACTTACGTTCGTAGAGCATCTCATAAGGAGATACTCCTAGTGACTCGTTGGGAAGACTTCTGAAAATACACATGATGAGATCTAGTTGCCTATCCCAATCCTTAGCGGTCTCATTACAAAACTTTTTAAGAGTGCCTTGATAGTCTGATGACTACCTTCAAGAGAACCATGTGAAGCAGGATGATAGGGGCTGGACAGTACCTGTTTGATGTTGAACTCCTCCAGAGTCCGTTTGAAGAGATCACTGGTGAAGTTGGTACCACAATCGCTCTGAATCTCCCTCGGAAATCCATACTGGGTGAAGATTTTCAGTAGATTCTTCACCACTGTAGCAGCTGTAATATTTTTCACTGGCACTGCTATCGGGAATCTGGTGGTAGGACACAGGATGGTTAAGATATAGGCGTTGCCGGCAGTGGTCCGAGGCAAAGGACCAACACAGTCAATAATAAGTCTGTGGAATGGTTCCTCAGGCACCTGGATGGGTATCAGTGGTGCTCTGGGAACTGAAACGTTTGGTTTCCCTGCTTTCTGACACACGTGACACATTTGAACAAATTTCTTTACGTCATTAACCATACCTGGCCAGTAGTAGTCTTGGCGAATCCCATGGTATGTCTTGTTAAACCCGTAGTGTGATAAAGCTCCGTGGGCCAGGTGTAGAATCGTGGGCCGCAGGCTGGTAGGAATCACTAGTTGTTCAACGTTTGCCCAATCGTCCTCGTCCTTCAGTTTACTGGGTCTATACCTGCGATAAAGTAATTCGTTCTCCAAGAAGAACCCAGGAACACTGTTGGATTGGGTCTCAGCCTGAAAGAATAATGGTGTCAAGGTAAGATCTTCTCTCTGTAACTTACGGAACTCCTGGGCGGTCAGATTAGGGGGTAGTTTCGAAGGGTCTTGAGGGACAGCGGTAGCAGTAGAGTCAGCTGGCTGTGGTCGTGCAGCTTGAGCACGGGTGGTCACCATAACAGGAGGAGAAACTTCATCACTCTCTTGAACCTTCGCTGGAACATGCTTAAAAATCGGGTTATCCAACACAGAGTTACCCACTTGGGATATTTCCTTGACGATCAGGTTGTTCGGTTCTTGGTCTTCTGCCAAGTCGTTGCCCAGAAGTTGCACTCCAGGCATGGGAAAAGGCTTTTCCCTGACGGCGACTTGGACTTCACCGGTCACGAAGGGACAATCCAGGTGGACTCTGGCGAGAGGATAAGGAGTAGTAGCAGTAAGGTCAGTGATGAAGACAGTCTCTCCTGTGTAGGCGACGTTGGGCACAGCTGATTTCAAGACGATCGATTGTAGAGCCGCTGTGTCCCTCAGGATCTTAAGTCTGAAACGTCCCTCTGAATCTGAACCGTGGGTAGAGATAGTTCCTGGATATAGATGTTTGCTAAAGAGAGACAGATCATTAACCTGAACACCAATATTCATTACAGGCTTACCGGACTTAGGGGGAGTAGGTTAGGCTTGGTGGGTTCGGTGTTACCTTTAGATTGGGACTTACCACATTTTTCTATGGTATGTCCATAGAGTCGACAATACCTACAGTACCTTGATCTGGGCTCACCTTCTCGTAGCTGTACCAAGATTTCTTACTGGTAGGTTGTTCTGGTGTCAGCCGGTGGATGAGGCTGTAAGTGTCAGCTGATTTCGCGCATTTCACCAAATCGGTCTCTTCCTTGTCTGCTAAGTATAGGCGGACAGGAGGAGGTACACGTCTCAAGAATTCTTCAACCAGTATGAGGTTGACAAGCTCTGGAAAAGTAGAGACATGTGCTGCCTCCAGCCATTTCATAAAATACCTCCGTTTGGTGTTAGCAAATTCTAAGAAGGTGGTGGTACTTGCCTTGATGTAGTCACGAAACTTTCGTCGATAGCTTTCGGTGGAGAGAAGGTAGGCGTCCAACACAGCTTGCTTCAGGGTGGTGTAGTCGTTTTCCGATGCCAAAGTGCTGAGTGTGAATGCTGCTCTACCTGTTAAATGTACTCTGAGAAGGGTAGCCCATTGGTCGTTAGGCCAATTAAGTTGATCAGCAAGAGTCTCAAAGGTGGTAAAAAACACATCAACCTCCGTTTCTATGAACGGGGGCATCAACTTACATGCATGGGAGATATTGAAACTGGGAGGAAGACTAGCTGCAGCTTGCTGGAGTTGAGCTTGGTGTGCGGCGTCCCTCGTGAGTTCTCGGTCACGACATTCTAGAACTGTTTCTGCCTGCCGTCTGTCGTGTTCACGTTGTATCTCCAGTCGCTCTTTATATAAGGCCAACTCACGTTCACTTTCTTCTTTTCTCAGGGCGGCCTCACGCTCTTTGAGGTGTAGAGCTTCTTTCGCCAGAGCCGCCTCACGCTCTTTGATGGCAGCTTCACGCTCTTGCTCTTTATTTATTTATTTATTTATTTATTCATATACAAGAAGGTACATTGGGAATGTGAGAATATATAATATGGTAATTACAATCTTGTAAAGCCACTAGTACGCGCAGCGTTTCGGGCAGAAACCTTTCATTTCTGATGGCACCTGCTTCCTTTTGTTGCTCTCGCTCGATCTTGGCAAGTTCTAATTTGAGCTTCATTGCTGTCAAGTCATGCTTATCTGAAATAGAGTATTGTTCGTGAGTATCAGAGTCTATAATTTCTTCTTCCAGAAGGTGATCCAGGAGCATATTATGTATGGCATATTTGTTGGCTCCATGGGGAACATCCAGGTGATACTCATGTGCAAGAGCTATCAATTCGATCCTCTTAGCATGACGTAAGTTCCCTATTTCACTTTCTGGATTTGCCTGGAAAGCTTGACTACGAAACATGATGAAAATATAGCAAAATAAATGAGACACGAATATACAGTGAGAATATGGTGAATGTCAGAAACAGGAAACGTGGCAACTGATACCTATCCTGTGAAATTGTTAACAATTTAAGTTAAATTAAGATGGTAAATGGATAAGGCCGCAGGAAATCTTGTACCCGGTACTCACTGTGGGGGATAAGGGCAAGAAAATCCTACTAATTAGTTGAAACTGAGTTTCGAAAAACAAGTAAAACACTAAATGGTTTCAAAGTAAATTAGGTAGTACAAAAATGTAAGTATACCTTGCCGAGTCACTATAGAACATAAGCAAGGTACCCACTGAAATTGAATATGGTACTTACAGAATTAGCGAACTTTGTGCTCAAATGAAAGAAAGCTAATTCCCTACCTTGGTAAGTATCATCAATTCTGACCGACGAGTAGGGGTGCGAGTGTCAACTGGTGACGAGAACTACTGGCGAGGTCCCAACTCGTCAATATGTTCGTGCGAGAGGATCTATAGCCCTCTTTATCCTCCTAGAGTCGGATTGCAGAAATTAGGTGCTATTGACCAGGAGACAGACCACAGTACCAGGGTACCTATGTGATAATCTGTCGAAAATGTGAGAAATATCTGAAGGACAAAAGATGTTAAACACGGGTAATAACACGGAAGGGGGAGACGACCAATTAAGAGTATGACTGCGGCCGACAGTCACCACGTAATCCAAAGTTGTCTCACACTCACCATATGCTACTCCCGTAAGGCATAATAGACACAACACCATATGAATAAAATGATTAGAAAAATATTGAAAACAAGGGAATTAAGCCAAGTACGCTTACCACAAATTTCCAGTACCTGAGTGAAGCTCCGTGGACAAGCCCCCAAATATATGTGACGGTAACGTGTTGGAAATGGTGGTCGGCAGTCTTCCAAGGGCAGGTGTCAATGCCGGGCCACATATATAGGTAAAAAAAAAAGTAAAAAAAAGAAAAATAAAGAAGAATGACTGCTTGTCTGATAATCTGTGGTAAGGTAAGGGAAGAGACACGAACAAAATAAACAATGACATTTACTGATTACAGAAAACAAAGTAAAAATAAAGACAATTCCTTGGCTGAACAAAGTGACTGGATAACAAATGAACAAGAAATAACATAAAAGTAAATTACGTTAATCGGAGGGCAAAATGGAACACAAGAGTTATATACAAAATGAATAAAATGGTGTTGGGAATATATGAGTAAACTATAAGCCCCTATTTGATCACACGAGGTGAGGCAAATAGGTGTTCATAGCATGAGAGCACGTGATATTCTGATGATCGAGCTGCTAGACGAGTCCGACATTGCCTGGGCTGGCAACGTGGTTGGAGAGTGACTGTAGTGGCGTGTTTCCGATCGGCCAATGACAAGGCAGGGAGGCCGGTCACAGGTAGTTTGGCAGTTGAAGGGTTCGGCGCGGCGACCAGGTGTGCAGCAGGTGCTAGAGTGGGGGGTTGAAGGGGGAGTGTGGCTGTCTTGATATATACGTTTAAGCCACAGTAAAACGTATCTTGCATATATTGAGGAACGTGACGAGAATGAGGAGGAGCAGGCTAAATCTCTGGGAAGAGATTATCGTCACATATATATATATATATATATATATATATATATATATATATATATATATATATATATATATGTTGGTGTATACTGGCAGCAGGTTTTCTTTTAAACATGTCTCATTGAATATTACCGCATATTCTGTATTTAATATCTTCTGATTTAGGGCTTCTACCCCTCTAACTATTTTCTTAGCATCAGGGCTTAGCTGAAATAGGAGTTCTCCAAAACTCATTTTCGTAATTTCAGGGTGAAGAAAAGAGGTGAATTACTATAGAATGTATTACACTTATTTATACAATTTGCACAACGTTTCGAATCTCCATGGTTCATTCTTAAGTGAAGAGATTTTACAATTCTGGTTGATTTTATACCCGCTTTGGATCAGGTGATAAGACAATAAAGGTGAAAATGTGGGGGTGAAACATAAGAACATAAGAATAGAGGTAACTGCAGAAGGCTTATTGGCCCATACGAGGCAGCTTGTATCTACATACAAAGATTAATCCAGTGTAATTGGCCTGTTATGTTGAACATTGTCTTCTGTGTTGGCATCGTTATGCTCTGGTCTTGTCCTTACTCTTATAGTGGGTAGAGTAAATAGTTCCGTGATTTGGGTGTTCATGGTGGGTTGTTCTATTCTTATATGAATTGCTTCAAGAATTTGTAATCTTCTTGCATCTTGGGTTTTGTCTATTATGCATGTATTTTTGTTCAACATTTCTCTTGTTAGGGTGATGTCATGAGCTTGTCTCATGTGATTCCTAGGGGCACCGGATTGAAGATGGCTGGTCAAACGCCTCGTCAGCTTGGTCGTCGTCATACCTATGTACTTAGATTGAAGGTTACATCCTTCGTGGGGGCAAGTGTACATGTATACAACGCTTGACTACTGTAGAGGGTTCTTTGTCGGCTTCGGGCTGTTTTTGATAAGGAGTTCGGAAGTCTTCTTGGTTTTGTAGAGTATTATCAGGTTTATGTTTTGGTTAGGAGAAGTGCTTCTTACTCCTTTACGGATTATTTCTTTCATTATTCTTTCCTCTTTTATATGTTCACTGTGCATGGTTCATTTGTAATATAATTTTATTGGAGGTATTGTGGTTTCTGTTCTAGGTTCTGGATTATACCAACGGTCCAAGTGTCTTCTTATAGCAGCGTTTATTTCCGCGTTGCTATATCCGTTGTTCACCAATACCTGAGTTACTTTTTCAAAATCTCTACTCACGTTGCTCCATTCAGAGCAGTGGGTAAGCGCTCGACGAATATAAGCATTGAGAACACTGGCTTTGTATCTTTGGGGGCACTCACTTCTACCGGTCAGGCATAATCCTATGTTGGTGGGCTTGGTATATACGTTGGTGCTTAAAGAGGTTCCAGTTTTTGTTATTAGTACATCCAAGAATGGCAGACAGGAGACTCGAACCCTAGCCAGCACAGAAGCCTTCCAGCAACTGGCATAACAGGAATGCCTTTAACCCACTTCACCACGCTCAGACCCTTAAAAGAGATGGCAATTTCGGGGTATTTCAACACCTCAAAGATTACCACCTCCCTAGGGCAACTAGAGCAAGTGAGGGGTTACTTACGTTTTTCATCAAGTCCCTGTTAATATCGGAGAACTCTGTGTCTATGCTTGATGCACAACTAGCCTAAACACGCAAGTGAAGTTATACAACTTTAGAACACTTTCCCACCAGGAGACTCGAACCCTAACCAGCACAGAAGCCTTCCAGCAACTGGCATAACAGGTACACCTTTAATCCACTGCACCACGCTCAGACCCTTAAAAGAGATGGTAATTTCGGGGTATTTCAACACCTCAAAGATTACCACCTCCCAAGGGCAACTAGAGCAAGTGAGGGGTCACTTACGTTTTTCATCAAGTCCCTGTTAATATGAGAGAATTCTGTGTCTATGCTTGATGCACAACTTGCCTAAACACGCAAGAGAAGTTATACAACTTTAGAACACTTTCCCACCAGGAGACTCGAACCTTAGCCAGCACAGAAGCCTTCCAGCAACTGGCATAACAGGTACACCTTTAACCCACTGCACCACGCTCAGACCCTTAAAAGAGATGGTAATTTCGGGGTATTTCAACACCTCAAAGATTACCACCTCCCAAGGGCAACTATAGCAAATGAGGGGTCACTTACGTTTTTCATCAAGTCCCTGTTAATATGAGAGAATTCTGTGTCTATGCTTGATGCACAACTTGCCTAAACACGCAAGAGAAGTTATACAACTTTAGAACACTTTCCCACCAGGAGACTCGAACCTTAGCCAGCACAGAAGCCTTCCAGCAACTGGCATAACAGCTACGCCTTTAACCCACTGCACCATGCTCAGACCCTTAAAAGAGATGGTATTTTCGGGGTATTTCAACACCTCAAAGATTGCCACCTCCAAAGGGCAACTAGAGCAAGTGAGGGGTCACTTACGTTTTTCATCAAGTCCCTGTTAATATGGGAGAACTCTGTGTCTATGCTTGATGTACAACTTGCCTAAACATGCTAGTGAAGTTATACAACTTTAGAACACTTTCCCACCAGGAGACTCGAACCCTAGCCAGCACAGAAGCCTTCCAGCAACTGGCATAACAGGTACGCCTTTAACCCACTGCACCATGCTCAGACCCTTAAAAGAGATGGTAATTTAGGGGTATTTCAACACCTCAAAGATTACCACCTCCCAAGGGCAACTAGAGCAAGTAAGGGGTCACTTACGTTTTTCATAAAGTTCCTGTTAATATGGGAGAACTCGGTGTCTATGCTTGATGCACAACTTGCCTAAACACGCAAGTGAAGTTATACAACTTTAGAACACTTTCCTACCAGGAGACTCGAACCCTAGCCAGCACAGAAGCCTTCCAGCAACTGGCATAACAGGTACGCCTTTAACCCACTTCACCACGCTCAGGCCCTTAAAAGAGATTGTAATTTTGGGGTATTTCAACACCTCAAAGATTACCACATCCCTAGGGCAACTAGAGCAAGTGAGGGGTTACTTACGTTTTTCATCAAGTCCCTGTTAATATGGGAGAACTCTGTGTCTATGCTTGATGCACAACTTGCCTAAACACGTAAGTGAAGTTATACAACTTTAGAACACTTTCCCACCAGGAGACTCGAAACCTAGCCAGCACAGAAGCCTTCCAGCAACTGGCATAACAGGAACGCCTTTAACCCACTGCACCACGCTCAGACCCTTAAAAGAGATGGTAATTTCGGGGTATTTCAACACCTCAAAGATTACCACCTCCCAAGGGCAACTAGAGCAAGTGAGGGGTCACTTACGTTTTTCATCAAGTCCCTGTTAATATGGGAGAACTCTGTGTCTATACTTGATGCACAACTTGCCTAAACACGCAAGTAAAGTTATACAACTTTAGAACACTTTCCCACTAGGAGACTCGAACCCTAGCCAGCACAGAAGCCTTCCAGCAACTGGCATAACAGGTACGCCTTTAACCCACTTCACCACGCTCAGAGCCTTAAAAGATATGGCAATTTTGGGGTATTTCAACGCCTCAAAGATTACCACCTCCTAAGGGCAACTAGAGCAAGTGAGGGGTCACTTACGTTTTTCATCAAGTCCCTGTTAATATGGGAGAACTCTGTGTCTATGCTTGATGCACAACTAGCCTAAACACGTAAGTGAAGTTATACAACTTTAGAACACTTTCCCACCAGGAGACTCGAACCCTAGCCAGCACAGAAGCCTTCCAGCAACTGGCATAACAGGTACGCCTTTAACCCACTTCACCACGCTCAGACACTTAAAAGAGATGGTAATTTTGGGGTATTTCAACACCTCAAAGATTGCCACCTCCAAAGGGCAACTAGAGCAAGTGAGGGGTCACTTACGTTTTTCATTAGGTCCCTGTTAATATGGGAGAACTCTGTGTCTATGCTTGATGCACAACTAGCCTAAACTCGCAAGTGAAGTTATACAACTTTAGAACACTTTCCCACCAGGAGACTCAAACCCTAGCCAGCACAGAAGCCTTCCGGCAACTGGCATAACAGGTACGCCTTGAACCCACTGCACCACGCTCAGACACTTAAAAGAGATTGTAATTTTGGGGTATTTCAACACCTCAAAGATTACCACATCCCTAGGGCAACTAGAGCAAGTGAGGGGTTACTTACGTTTTTCATCAAGTCCCTGTTAATATGGGAGAACTCTGTGTCTATGCTTGATGCACAACTTGCCTAAACACGCAAGTGAAGTTATACAACTTTAGAACACTTTCCCACCAGGAGACTCGAAACCTAGCCAGCACAGAAGCCTTCCAGCAACTGGCATAATAGGAACGCCTTTAACCCACTGCACCACGCTCAGACCCTTAAAAGAGATGGTAATTTCGGGGTATTTCAACACCTCAAAGATTACCACCTCCCAAGGGCAACTAGAGCAAGTGAGGGGTCACTTACGTTTTTCATCAAGTCCCTGTTAATATGGGAGAACTCTGTGTCTATACTTGATGCACAACTTGCCTAAACACGCAAGTAAAGTTATACAACTTTAGAACACTTTCCCACTAGGAGACTCGAACCCAGCCAGCACAGAAGCCTTCCAGCAACTGGCATAACAGGTACGCCTTTAACCCACTGCACCACTCTCAGACCCCCAAAAGAGATGGTAGTTTTGGGGTATTTCAACACCTCAAATAATACCACCTCCCAAGGGCAACTAGAGCAACTGAGGGGTCACTTACGTTTTTTAAATCAAGTCCCTGTTAATATGGGAGAACTCTGTGTCTATGCTTGATGCACAACTTGCCTAAACCTGCATGTGAAGTTATACAACTTTAGAACACTTTCCCACCAGGATACTCAAACCCTAGCTAGCACAAAAGCCTTCCAGCAATGGGCATAACAGGTACGCCTTTAACCCACTTCACCACGCTCAGACCGATACAGCACAAGCCCTGAGGGAAAAACACCCACACAGAGCTCCTCGTGACTACAGTGTTTCCCTAGTCGGTGTCACCAGAGCAGAACCCCTGTGTGTGCTCGAATCCATGGTGTATATAGCAGCTTTATCCTTCCCACCAGGATCAGCAGGTGGGTTCACAGGACTAAGACCCAACCACATCAAACAAATGCTCAACCCTGCACTTGGAGACATTGCACAGGGCCTCCTGGTGGAACTAACTAGATTCGCCAACACATGTCTAGCTGGCAACATACCAGAGACCATACGGCCTCTCTTTTTTGGCGCTACCCTCTGTGCCCTGAGGAAAAAAGATGGAGGAATCAGACCGATAGCTGTGGACAATTCACTCCGGCGTCTCGTCGCTAAGGCTGCTGCTAGAACAGTTAGTCAGGCAGCAGCCGACATGCTGGAGGGAAAACAGTTTGGGTTTGGCATTCCCCCAAGGGTGTGAGGCAGCGGCTCATGCAGCTAGAGCTTACATTGCCAACATTACGGATGAAAAAGCCCTGATAAAGCTGGACTTCAAAAATGATTTCAATCTGGTTAGAAGGGATGCAGTACTCAATGCGGTTCATTGCCTTTTTCCTTCCCTCTACCCGTTTGTAAACTCATGCTACAGCAAGAATCTAACTCTGCTTTATGGGGAACATGAAATCGAATCACAAGGTGTCCAACAGGGTGACCCCCCTTGCTCCTTTTCTTTTCTGCCTAGTCATCAAGGAAGTCACCAATAACCTGTCCAGTGAGCTCAACATTTGGTTTTTGGATGATGGTACTCTAGCCGGCTCCCCAGACTCACTCTTGGACGACATAAGAATAGTTCAGGAGCAAGGAGCAAGCCTAGGCCTCACCCTGAACCCTTCCAAGTGCGAAATAACCTCCACCAACCAGCACATAATAGAGCAAATAAAGGTTGTTTTGCCTGGCATTCATACAACCAACCCTGAGGACAGGACACTCCTAGGTGCTCCTCTTGGAAGGAATGCCATCGACGAGGTCCTTGGTAAGAAGATCACTGACCTGAAGAGGATGAACGAGAGGATTGAAGACATCGATGCCCATGATGCACTTTACCTCATCACCAGATGCTTGTCCCTCCCCAGGCTGACCTACTTTCTAAGATGTTCGCCATCTTTCAACAATATTAAATTAGAAGAGGACGACAGCTTGCTGAAATCAACACTAGAAAAAGCCCTCAATCTTTCCCTCAGCGACTCACAGTGGAAACAGGCCTCCCTTCCTGTCAGACTAGGGGGGCTTGGTGTGCGCACTGCTACACAAATTGCTGTACCAGCGTTCCTGTCCTCTTCAGTGGGGTCTGACAACTTGGTGAAGGAAATCCTACCTGAGCACCTAGTTCAACAGGCAGGGGTACATAATCCCAGCTTCACAGACTGCACAACCAAATGGGTCTCTCTCGCAGGACCAGCACCCCAACCACAGCCTTCTGAAGCCCCTAAGCAATCCAGCTGGGATCGCCCCATTGCCGACTAAGAAGCTGCGACTTTGCTAGAAGCTGCTACAACACCACATGACACTGCCCGACTTAGAGCTGTAGCAGCTCCCCATGCAGGCGATTTCCTATTAGCAACCCCAATGTCAGCAAACGGCACCCGTCTCACAACGCAGGCTCACCGAATTGCCGTGGCTCTCCGTCTTGCTGCCCCAATCCACACCGAATACAGGTGTATTTGCGGCGAGGCAGAGGCCGACAGTTACGGACGGCATGGCCTTCTCTGCCAAAGGACAGGAGGATGGCATGCAAGACACGGCGAGGTCAATGACATTATTAAGAGAAGCCTTACCACAGCCAGTTGTCCAGCAGAGAGAGAGCCCCGTTACCTAATGTAAATTAGGTAACGGTTACCTAATGTAACCCGTTACCTAATGTAAATTAGGTAAAATATATCAACACATGATATATATTTTTTCCCGCAACTCTGATGAGCCTGTTGGTCGCCCAGACGGAATCACGGTGAACCCCTGGAAGAATGGTAGACAGTTGGTGTGGAACTACACTTGCGTTTCAACTCTAGCCAATACCTATGTTGACTTCAGTGCTACTCAAGCAGGAGGACCTGCCAATCACTGGGAAGCGGCCAAGTCACGTAAATACAGAGACCTTGAGCACCACTACAATTTTGTCCCCAGTGCCTCAGAGACACTTGGTGCCTGGGGTAAAAGTGCTGCTAACTTTTTGAAGGAGTTGGGGTCTAAGCTAATCGAAACAACTAGAGACCCTAGAGCTGCCAGTTTTCTTTTTCAGCGCCTTAGTGTGGCAATCCAAAGAGGAAATGCTCACTGCATCCATGGTTCCTGCCCTCCATCTGAGGAGCTTAAGGAGCTATTCAACTTGTGACAAGCAGCCTTGTACCCTGCATGTAATGAATATTGTAACTTTTTTTGTGTAATGACATTTTCAAATAAAGTTTTAAAAATATACACACATACCAAAAGAATAGGGGTGGTAGGAGAAGAAAATATCAAAGTTTTCAGTGAGGATCCACAAGGTCTTCTCTGAGTACTCTTTATTTTCTTCTCCGAGGCTATGGGTCCCTATTTTCAGCTTACTATGCATGGCCCGATTTGCCTAATAAGCCAAGTTTTCATGAATTAATATATTTTTTCTAATTGTTTTCTTAAGAAATGATAAAGCTACCCATTTCATTATGTATGAGGTCAATTTTTTTTATTGGAGTTAAAATTAATGTAGTTATATGACCGAACCTAACCAACCCTACCTAACCTAACCTAACCTATCTTTATAGGTTAGATTAGGTTAGGTAGCCAAAAAAGTTAGGTTACGTTAGGTTAGGTAGGTTAGGTAGTCGAAAAACAATTAATTCATGAAAACTTGGCTTATTATGCAAATCGGGCGTTGCATACTAGGCTGAAAAGTGCGTTCTGGCTACTAGGTACGACATATATATATATATATATATATATATATATATATATATATATATATATGTCGTACCTAGTAGCCAGAACGCACTTCTCAGCCTACTATGCAAGGCCCGATTTGCCTAATAAGCCAATTTTTCCTGAATTAATATATTTTCTCTAATTTTTTTCTTATGAAATGATAAAGCTACCCATTTCTTTATGTATGAGGTCAATTTTCTTTATTGGAGTTAATTAAAATTAACGTAGATATATGACCGAACCTAACCAACCCTACCTAACCTAACCTAACCTATCTTTGAAAGGTTAGGTTAGGTTAGGTAGCCGAAAAAGTTAGGTTAGGTTAGGTTAGGTAGGTTAGGTAGTCGAAAAACATTTAATTCATGAAAACTTGGCTTAATAGGCAAATCGGGCCTTGCATACTAGGCTGAGAAGTGCGTTCTGGCTACTAGGTACGACATATATATATATATATATATATATATATATATATATATATATATATATATATATATATATATATATATATATATATATATATATATATATATATATATATGTTGTAGCTAGTAGCCAGAACGTCGTATTCGGCCTACTATGCTAGGCTCGATTTGCCTAATAAGCCAAGTTATCCTGAATTTGTATATTTTTAAATGTTTTTTTCTTACGAAATGATAAAGCTATCCATTTTATTATGTATGAGTTAATTTTTTCAAATTTGTGTTAAAACTAATGTAGATAAATGACCGAACCTAACCCACCCTACCTAACCTAACCTATCTTAACCTAACCTAAACTATTACAACTAAGTCAATAAATTATGGTCTTAATATAATATAATATTAATAATTCAAATAAACTAAATGGAAACAATTTATTGAAAATATAGAAAATCACTCGGCCTATTAGGCAAATCGGGCCTTGCATACTAGGCCGAGAAGTGCGTTCTGGCTACAAAACGTCGTACTTGGCCTACTATGCAAAGCCCGATTTGCCTAATAAGCCAAGTTTTTCCTGAATTTATATATTTTTTAATATTTTTTCTTATGAAATGATAGAGCTATCTATTTCATTTTGTGTGAGTTAATTTTTTAAAATTTGAGTTAAAACTAACGTAGATATATGACCGAACCTAACCAACCCTACCTAACCTCACCTAACCTATCTTAACCTAACCTAAACTAACACAATTAAATCAATAATTTATGTTCCTAATTTAATATAATAATAATAATCATTCAAATAAGCTAATTAGAAACAATTTTTTGAAAATAAAGAAAATCTCTCGGCCTATTTGGCAAATCGGCCCTTGCATAGTAGGCCGAGAAGTGCGTTCTGGCTACTANTATATATATATATATATATATATATATATTATATTATATATATATATATATATATATATATATATGTCGTACTTAGTAGCCAGAACGCACTTCTCAGCCTACTATGCAAGGCCCGATTTGCCTAATAGGCCAAGTTTTCATGAATTAATTGTTTTTCGACTACCTAACCTACCTAACCTAACCAAACTTTTTCGGCTACCTAACCTAACCTATAAAGATAGGTTAGGTTAGGTTAGGTAGGGTTGGTTAGGTTCGGTCATATATCTACATTATTTTAACTCCAATAAAAAAAAATGACCTCATACATAATGAAATGGGTAGCTTTATCATTTCATAAGAAAAAAATTAGAGAAAATATATTAATTCAGGAAAACTTGGCTTATTAGGCAAATCGGGCCTTGCATACTAGGCCAAAAAGTGAGTTCTGGCTACTAGGTACGACATATATATATATATATATATATATATATATAATATATATATATATATATATATATATATATATATATATATATATTGTGACGGTAACGTGTTGGAAATGGTGGTCGGCAGTCTTCCAAGGGCAGGTGTCAATGCCGGGCCACATATATAGGTCAAAAAAAGTAAAAAAAAGAAAAATAAGGAAGAATGCTTGTCTGATAATCTGTGGTAAGGTAAGGGAAGAGACACGAACAAAATAAACAATGACATTTACTGATTATAGAAAACAAAGTAAAAATAAAGACAATTCCTTGGCTGAACAAAGTGACTGGATAACAAATGAACAAGAAATAACATAAAAGTAAATTACGTTAATCGGAGGGCAAAATGGAACACAAGAGTTATATACAAAATGAATAAAATGGTGTTGGGAATATATGCGCTAGCTATAAGCCTCTATTTGATCACACGAGGTGAGGCAAATAGGTGTTCATAGCATGAGAGCACGTGATATTCTGATGATCGAGCTGCTAGACGAGTCCGACATTGCCTGGGCTGGCAACGTGGTTGGAGAGTGACTGTAGTGGCGTGTTTCCGATCGACCAATGAGAAGGCAGGGAGGCCGGTGACAGATAGTTTGGCAGTTGAAGGGTTCGGCGCGGCGACCAGGTGTGCAGCAGGTGCTAGAGTGGGGGGTTGAAGGGCGAGTGTGGCTGTCTTGATATATACGTTTAAGCCACAGTAAAACGTATCTTGCATATGTTGAGGAACGTGACGAGAATGAGGAGGAGCAGGCTAAATCTCTGGGAAGAGATTATCGTTACAACTCTCCCCCGAAGCCTGCGGTTCTGGTGAAGTCACGTTCTCGTGAGGTAGAGTGGGAGATGGAGTAGTCTCTACCTCCGTGATGCTGGAGAGGGCGTCTGATATGATGTAGTCAGACTCCTGGGTGTAGCAATCTCCAGGCTGAAATGATGTAGTTGGCCAGCCCAGTGTTGAAGTAGTCGATGGTTGAGTTGGGCTGGCTGTAGGAAGTGAAGATGGTTGTGGTCCATGTAGATGGTAGTGGACCGAATACTTTGCAGGTATGGAGCAAAGTGTTGCCTGTTCAGGACGATGAATAGCTCCTCGTTGCTTGTGGTGTTGTTTAGGGTGGTTAGTATGTAGAGTCTCTTTGCCTTGTTGTACCAGGTCACCCCCGTTGCCGGTATCACTGGCGTCGATATGGAGGATGGGAGACTTGGCGATATCTGGCGAGGCGAGAGATATATTAGAATGTGATAGAGGAGCACAATGATGGTGAAGGTCAGTAAGGATATCTGAATTAGAAAGCGCTGTCTCAGTGTCAGTGCTTTCGGAAGAGAAGCAGGGAAGGTCTCACTGTAGCTGTATGGACCTGTAAAGGTGGAATAGGTGGTTAGCACAGTGGGAGGAACTCCATGGTACAACTTTAGTAGATTGATGTGGCACAGCTGGGTCTTCCGCCGCTCATCAGGGGTTTCGAGAACGTAGTTGAAGTTGTTCTGGCACTCCTTGACACGATAGGGTCCTGAGAACTTGTTCTGTAAAGGAGAACCTGGGATAGGGAAATAGGCAAGAACTAAATCACCTGGTTTAAACTTCCTTACTTTGAAGTGCTGGTCGTAACGAGTTTTCATCCTCTCTTGGGCTTTCTGTAGGTTGTTGTTGGCAAAGGAATGGACCCTCTCTAGAATGTGTCGGAGGTTTTGAAGAAACTGGGGCACATTCTGATGCTCACTGAAGGTGGCATCACGTAGAGAGTCCATGAAAGCTTTGAGAGGTGTACGCACTTACGTTCGTAGAGCATCTCATAAGGAGATACTCCTAGTGACTCGTTGGGAAGACTTCTGAAAATACACATGATGAGATCTAGTTGCCTATCCCAATCCTTAGCGGTCTCATTACAAAACTTTTTTAAGAGTGCCTTGATAGTCTGATGACTACCTTCAAGAGAACCATGTGAAGCAGGATGATAGGGGCTGGACAGTACCTGTTTGATGTTGAACTCCTCCAGAGTCCGTTTGAAGAGATCACTGGTGAAGTTGGTACCACAATCGCTCTGAATCTCCCTCGGAAATCCATACTGGGTGAAGATTTTCAGTAGATTCTTCACCACTGTAGCAGCTGTAATATTTTTCACTGGCACTGCTATCGGGAATCTGGTGGTAGGACACAGGATGGTTAAGATATAGGCGTTGCCGGCAGTGGTCCGAGGCAAAGGACCAACACAGTCAATAATAAGTCTGTGGAATGGTTCCTCAGGCACCTGGATGGGTATCAGTGGTGCTCTGGGAACTGAAACGTTTGGTTTCCCTGCTTTCTGACACACGTGACACATTTGAACAAATTTCTTTACGTCATTAACCATACCTGGCCAGTAGTAGTCTTGGCGAATCCCATGGTATGTCTTGTTAAACCCGTAGTGTGATAAAGCTCCGTGGGCCAGGTGTAGAATCGTGGGCCGCAGGCTGGTAGGAATCACTAGTTGTTCAACGTTTGCCCAATCGTCCTCGTCCTTCAGTTTACTGGGTCTATACCTGCGATAAAGTAATTCGTTCTCCAAGAACAACCCAGGAACACTGTTGGATTGGGTCTCAGCCTGAAAGAATAATGGTGTCAAGGTAAGATCTTCTCTCTGTAACTTACGGAACTCCTGGGCGGTCAGATTAGGGGGTAGTTTCGAAGGGTCTTGAGGGACAGCGGTAGCAGTAGAGTCAGCTGGCTGTGGTCGTGCAGCTTGAGCACGGGTGGTCACCATAACAGGAGGAGAAACTTCATCACTCTCTTGAACCTTCGCTGGAACATGCTTAAAAATCGGGTTATCCAACTCAGAGTTGCTCACCTGGGATATGTCCTTGACGATCAAGTTGTTTGGTTGTTGGTCTTCTGCCAAGTCGTTGCCTAGGAGAAGTTGCACTCCAGGCATGGGAAAAGGCTTTTCCCTGACGGCGACTTGGACTTCACCGGTCACGAAGGGACAATCCAGGTGGACTCTGGCGAGAGGATAAGGAGTAGTAGCAGTAAGGTCAGTGATGAAGACAGTCTCTCCTGTGTAGGCGACGTTGGGCACAGCTGATTTCAAGACGATCGATTGTAGAGCCGCTGTGTCCCTCAGGATCTTAAGTCTGAAACGTCCCTCTGAATCTGAACCGTGGGTAGAGATAGTTCCTGGATATAGATGTTTGCTAAAGAGAGACAGATCATTAACCTGAACACCAATATTCATTACAGGCTTACCGGACTTAGGGGGAGTAGGTTTAGGCTTGGTGGGTTCGGTGTTACCTTTAGATTGGGACTTACCACATTTTTCTATGGTATGTCCATAGAGTCGACAATACCTACAGTACCTTGATCTGGGCTCACCTTCTCGTAGCTGTACCAAGATTTCTTACTGGTAGGTTGTTCTGGTGTCAGCCGGTGGATGAGGCTGTAAGTGTCAGCTGATTTCGCGCATTTCACCAAATCGGTCTCTTCCTTGTCTGCTAAGTATAGGCGGACAGGAGGAGGTACACGTCTCAAGAATTCTTCAACCAGTATGAGGTTGACAAGCTCTGGAAAAGTAGAGACATGTGCTGCCTCCAGCCATTTCATAAAATACCTCCGTTTGGTGTTAGCAAATTCTAAGAAGGTGGTGGTACTTGCCTTGATGTAGTCATGAAACTTTCGTCGATAGCTTTCGGTGGAGAGAAGGTAGGCGTCCAACACAGCTTGCTTCAGGGTGGTGTAGTCGTTTTCCGATGCCAAAGTGCTGAGTGTGAATGCTGCTCTACCTGTTAAATGTACTCTGAGAAGGGTAGCCCATTGGTCGTTAGGCCAATTAAGTTAATCAGCAAGAGTCTCAAAGGTGGTAAAAAACACATCAACCTCCGTTTCTATGAACGGGGGCATCAACTTACATGCATGGGAGATATTGAAACTGGGAGGAAGACTAGCTGCAGCTTGCTGGAGTTGAGCTTGGTGTGCGGCGTCCCTCGTGAGTTCTCGGTCACGACATTCTAGAACTGTTTCTGCCTGCCGTCTGTCGTGTTCACGTTGTATCTCCAGTCGCTCTTTATATAAGGCCAACTCACGTTCACTTTCTTCTTTTCTCAGGGCGGCCTCACGCTCTTTGAGGTGTAGAGCTTCTTTCGCCAGAGCCGCCTCACGCTCTTTGATGGCAGCTTCACGCTCTTGCTCTTCCTTTCTGATGGCAGCTGCTTCCTTTTGTTGCTCTCGCTCGATCTTGGCAAGTTCTAATTTGAGCTTCATTGCTGTCAAGTCATGCTTATCTGAAATAGAGTATTGTTCGTGAGTATCAGAGTCTATAATTTCTTCTTCCAGAAGGTGATCCAGGAGCATATTATGTATGGCATATTTGTTGGCTCCATGGGGAACATCCAGGTGATACTCATGTGCAAGAGCTATCAATTCGATCCTCTTAGCATGACGTAAGTTCCCTATTTCACTTTCTGGATTTGCCTGGAAAGCTTGACTACGAAACATGATGAAAATATAGCAAAATAAATGAGACACGAATATACAGTGAGAATATGGTGAATGTCAGAAACAGGAAACGTGGCAACTGATACCTATCCTGTGAATTGTTAACAATTTAAGTTAAATTAAGATGGTAAATGGATAAGGCCGCAGGAAATCTTGTACCCGGTACTCACTGTGGGGGATAAGGGCAAGAAAATCCTACTAATTAGTTGAAACTGAGTTTCGAAAAACAAGTAAAACACTAAATGGTTTCAAAGTAAATTAGGTAGTACAAAAATGTAAGTATACCTTGCCGAGTCACTATAGAACATAAGCAAGGTACCCACTGAAATTGAATATGGTACTTACAGAATTAGCGAACTTTGTGCTCAAATGAAAGAAAGCTAATTCCCTACCTTGGTAAGTATCATCAATTCTGACCGACGAGTAGGGGTGCGAGTGTCAACTGGTGACGAGAACTACTGGCGAGGTCCCAACTCGTCAATATGTTCGTGCGAGAGGATCTATAGCCCTCTTTATCCTCCTAGAGTCGGATTGCAGAAATTAGGTGCTATTGACCAGGAGACAGACCACAGTACCAGGGTACCTATGTGATAATCTGTCGAAAATGTGAGAAATATCTGAAGGACAAAAGATGTTAAACACGGGTAATAACACGGAAGGGGGAGACGACCAATTAAGAGTATGACTGCGGCCGACAGTCACCACGTAATCCAAAGTTGTCTCACACTCACCATATGCTACTCCCGTAAGGCATAATAGACACAACACCATATGAATAAAATGATTAGAAAAAATATTGAAAACAAGGGAATTAAGCCAAGTACGCTTACCACAAATTTCCAGTACCTGAGTGAAGCTCCGTGGACAAGCCCCCAAATATATGTGACGGTAACGTGTTGGAAATGGTGGTCGGCAGTCTTCCAAGGGCAGGTGTCAATGCCGGGCCACATATATAGGTAAAAAAAAAGTAAAAAAAAGAAAAATAAAGAAGAATGACTGCTTGTCTGATAATCTGTGGTAAGGTAAGGGAAGAGACACGAACAAAATAAACAATGACATTTACTGATTACAGAAAACAAAGTAAAAATAAAGACAATTCCTTGGCTGAACAAAGTGACTGGATAACAAATGAACAAGAAATAACATAAAAGTAAATTACGTTAATCGGAGGGCAAAATGGAACACAAGAGTTATATACAAAATGAATAAAATGGTGTTGGGAATATATGAGTAAACTATAAGCCCCTATTTGATCACACGAGGTGAGGCAAATAGGTGTTCATAGCATGAGAGCACGTGATATTCTGATGATCGAGCTGCTAGACGAGTCCGACATTGCCTGGGCTGGCAACGTGGTTGGAGAGTGACTGTAGTGGCGTGTTTCCGATCGGCCAATGACAAGGCAGGGAGGCCGGTCACAGGTAGTTTGGCAGTTGAAGGGTTCGGCGCGGCGACCAGGTGTGCAGCAGGTGCTAGAGTGGGGGGTTGAAGGGGGAGTGTGGCTGTCTTGATATATACGTTTAAGCCACAGTAAAACGTATCTTGCATATATTGAGGAACGTGACGAGAATGAGGAGGAGCAGGCTAAATCTCTGGGAAGAGATTATCGTCACAATATATATATATATATATATATATATATATATATATATATATATATATATATATATATATATATATATATATATATATATATATATGTTGGTGTATACTGGCAGCAGGTTTTCTTTTAAACATGTCTCATTGAATATTACCGCATATTCTGTATTTAATATCTTCTGATTTAGGGCTTCTACCCCTCTAACTATTTTCTTAGCATCAGGGCTTAGCTGAAATAGGAGTTCTCCAAAACTCATTTTCGTAATTTCAGGGTGAAGAAAAGAGGTGAATTACTATAGAATGTATTACACTTATTTATACAATTTGCACAACGTTTCGAATCTCCATGGTTCATTCTTAAGTGAAGAGATTTTACAATTCTGGTTGATTTTATACCCGCTTTGGATCAGGTGATAAGACAATAAAGGTGAAAATGTGGGGTGAAACATAAGAACATAAGAATAGAGGTAACTGCAGAAGGCTTATTGGCCCATACGAGGCAGCTTGTATCTACATACAAAGATTAATCCAGTGTAATTGGCCTGTTATGTTGAACATTGTCTTCTGTGTTGGCATCGTTATGCTCTGGTCTTGTCCTTACTCTCATAGTGGGTAGAGTAAATAGTTCCGTGATTTGGGTGTTCATGGTGGGTTGTTCTATTCTTATATGAATTGCTTCAAGAATTTGTAATCTTCTTGCATCTTGGGTTTTGTCTATTATGCATGTATTTTTGTTCAACATTTCTCTTGTTAGGGTGATGTCATGAGCTTGTCTCATGTGATTCCTAGGGGCACCGGATTGAAGATGGCTGGTCAAACGCCTCGTCAGCTTGGTCGACGTCATACCTATGTACTTAGATTGAAGGTTACATCCTTCGTGGGGGCAAGTGTACATGTATACAACGCTTGACTACTGTAGAGGGTTCTTTGTCGGCTTCGGGCTGTTTTTGATAAGGAGTTCGGAAGTCTTCTTGGTTTTGTAGAGTATTATCAGGTTTATGTTTTGGTTAGGAGAAGTGCTTCTTACTCCTTTACGGATTATTTCTTTCATTATTCTTTCCTCTTTTATATGTTCACTGTGCATGGTTCATTTGTAATATAATTTTATTGGAGGTATTGTGGTTTCTGTTCTAGGTTCTGGATTATACCAACGGTCCAAGTGTCTTCTTATAGCAGCGTTTATTTCCGCGTTGCTATATCCGTTGTTCACCAATACCTGAGTTACTTTTTCAAACTCTCTACTCACGTTGCTCCATTCAGAGCAGTGGGTAAGCGCTCGACGAATATAAGCATTGAGAACACTGGCTTTGTATCTTTGGGGGCACTCACTTCTACCGGTCAGGCATAATCCTATGTTGGTGGGCTTGGTATATACGTTGGTGCTTAAAGAGGTTCCAGTTTTTGTTATTAGTACATCCAAGAATGGCAGACAGGAGACTCGAACCCTAGCCAGCACAGAAGCATTCCAGCAACTGGCATAACAGGAATGCCTTTAACCCACTTCACCACGCTCAGACCCTTAAAAGAGATGGCAATTTCGGGGTATTTCAACACCTCAAAGATTACCACCTCCCTAGGGCAACTAGAGCAAGTGAGGGGTTACTTACGTTTTTCATCAAGTCCCTGTTAATATGGGAGAACTCTGTGTCTATGCTTGATGCACAACTAGCCTAAACACGCAAGTGAAGTTATACAACTTTAGAACACTTTCCCACCAGGAGACTCGAACCCTAACCAGCACAGAAGCCTTCCAGCAACTGGCATAACAGGTACACCTTTAATCCACTGCACCACGCTCAGACCCTTAAAAGAGATGGTAATTTCGGGGTATTTCAACACCTCAAAGATTACCACCTCCCAAGGGCAACTAGAGCAAGTGAGGGGTCACTTACGTTTTTCATCAAGTCCCTGTTAATATGAGAGAATTCTGTGTCTATGCTTGATGCACAACTTGCCTAAACACGCAAGAGAAGTTATACAACTTTAGAACACTTTCCCACCAGGAGACTCGAACCTTAGCCAGCACAGAAGCCTTCCAGCAACTGGCATAACAGGTACGCCTTTAACCCACTGCACCATGCTCAGACCCTTAAAAGAGATGGTAATTTAGGGGTATTTCAACACCTCAAAGATTACCACCTCCCAAGGGCAACTAGAGCAAGTGAGGGGTCACTTACGTTTTTCATCAAGTCCCTGTTAATATGGGAGAACTCTGTGTCTATGCTTGATGCACAACTTGCCTAAACACGCAAGTGAAGTTATACAACTTTAGAACACTTTCCCACCAGGAGACTCGAACCTAGCCAGCACAGAAGCCTTCCAGCAACTGGCATAACAGGAACGCCTTTAACCCACTGCACCATGCTCAGACCCTTAAAAGAGATGGTAATTTCGGGGTATTTCAACACCTCAAAGATTACCACCTCCCAAGGGCAACTAGAGCAAGTGAGGGGTCACTTACGTTTTTCATCAAGTCCCTGTTAATATGGGAGAACTCTGTGTCTATGCTTGATGCACAACTTGCCTAAACACGCAAGTGAAGTTATACAACTTTAGAACACTTTCCCACCAGGAGACTCGAACCCTAGCCAGCACAGAAGCCTTCCAGCAACTGGCATAACAGGTACGCCTTTAACCCACTTCACCACGCTCAGAGCCTTAAAAGATATGGCAATTTCGGGGTATTTCAACACCTCAAAGATTACCACCTCCTAAGGGCAACTAGAGCAAGTGAGAGGTCACTTACGTTTTTCATCAAGTCCCTGTTAATATGGGAGAACTCTGTGTCTATGCTTGATGCACAACTAGCCTAAACACGTAAGTGAAGTTATACAACTTTAGAACACTTTCCCACCAGGAGACTCGAACCCTAGCCAGCACAGAAGCCTTCCAGCAACTGGCATAACAGGTACGCCTTTAACCCACTTCACCACGCTCAGGCCCTTAAAAGAGATGGTAATTTTGGGGTATTTCAACACCTCAAAGATTACCACCTCCAAAGGGCAACTAGAGCAAGTGAGGGGTCACTTACGTTTTTCATTAGGTCCCTGTTAATATGGGAGAACTCTGTGTCTATGCTTGATGCACAACTAGCCTAAACTCGCAAGTGAAGTTATACAACTTTAGAACACTTTCCCACCAGGAGACTCAAACCCTAGCCAGCACAGAAGCCTTCCGGCAACTGGCATAACAGGTACGCCTTGAACCCACTGCACCACGCTCAGACACTTAAAAGAGATTGTAATTTTGGGGTATTTCAACACCTCAAAGATTACCACATCCCTAGGGCAACTAGAGCAAGTGAGGGGTTACTTACGTTTTTCATCAAGTCCCTGTTAATATGGGAGAACTCTGTGTCTATGCTTGATGCACAACTTGCCTAAACACGCAAGTGAAGTTATACAACTTTAGAACACTTTCCCACCAGGAGACTCGAACCCTAGCCAGCACAGAAGCCTTCCAGCAACTGGCATAACAGGACGCCTTTAACCCACTGCACCACGCTCAGACCCTTAAAAGAGATGGTAATTTCGGGGTATTTCAACACCTCAAAGATTACCACCTCCCAAAGGGCAACTAGAGCAAGTGAGGGGTCACTTACGTTTTTCATCAAGTCCCTGTTAATATGGGAGAACTCTGTGTCTATGCTTGATGCACAACTAGCCTAAACACGTAAGTGAAGTTATACAACTTTAGAACACTTTCCCACCAGGAGACTCGAACCCTAGCCAGCACAGAAGCCTTCCAGCAACTGGCATAACAGGTACGCCTTTAACCCACTTCACCACGCTCAGACCTTAAAAGAGATGGTAATTTTGGGGTATTTCAACACCTCAAAGATTGCCACCTCCAAAGGGCAACTAGAGCAAGTGAGGGGTCACTTACGTTTTTCATTAGGTCCCTGTTAATATGGGAGAACTCTGTGTCTATGCTTGATGCACAACTAGCCTAAACTCGCAAGTGAAGTTATACAACTTTAGAACACTTTCCCACCAGGAGACTCGAAACCTAGCCAGCACAGAAGCCTTCCAGCAACTGGCATAATAGGAACGCCTTTAACCCACTTCACCACGCTCAGACCCTTAAAAGAGATGGTAATTTGGGGTATTTCAACACCTCAAAGATTACCACCTCCAAAGGGCAACTAGAGCAAGTGAGGGGTCACTTACGTTTTTCATCAGGTCCCTGTTAATATGGGAGAACTCTGTGTCTATACTTGATGCACAACTTGCCTAAACACGCAAGTAAAGTTATACAACTTTAGAACACTTTCCCACTAGGAGACTCGAACCCAGCCAGCACAGAAGCCTTCCAGCAACTGGCATAACAGGTACGCCTTTAACCCACTGCACCACTCTCAGACCCCCAAAAGAGATGGTAGTTTTGGGGTATTTCAACACCTCAAATAATACCACCTCCCAAGGGCAACTAGAGCAACTGAGGGGTCACTTACGTTTTTAAATCAAGTCCCTGTTAATATGGGAGAACTCTGTGTCTATGCTTGATGCACAACTTGCCTAAACCTGCATGTGAAGTTATACAACTTTAGAACACTTTCCCACCAGGATACTCAAACCCTAGCTAGCACAGAAGCCTTCCAGCAATGGGCATAACAGGTACGCCTTTAACCCACTTCACCACGCTCAGACCGATACAGCACAAGCCCTGAGGGAAAAAACACCCACACAGAGCTCCTCGTGACGACAGTGTTTCCCTAGTCGGTGTCACCAGAGCAGAACCCCTGTGTGTGCTCGAATCCATGGTGCATATAGCAGCTTTATCCTTCCCACCAGGATCAGCAGGTGGGTTCACAGGACTAAGACCCAACCACATCAAACAAATGCTCAACCCTGCACTTGGAGACATTGCACAGGGCCTCCTGGTGGAACTAACTAGATTCGCCAACACATGTCTAGCTGGCAACATACCAGAGACCATACGGCCTCTCTTTTTTGGCGCTACCCTCTGTGCCCTGAGGAAAAAAGATGGAGGAATCAGACCGATAGCTGTGGACAATTCACTCCGGCGTCTCGTCGCTAAGGCTGCTGCTAGAACAGTTAGTCAGGCAGCAGCCGACATGCCATTCAGGCTTGTTTGCATTTGTGTTCCTCACGTGTTGCCCCAAAAAAAGAGGTGATTTGATAAAATGCTATGCCCAAGATAACCATCCAGGTGCCGGCGGGGAAGTGGTTCATATAGCTCAGGCTATCACTTCCTTTTGTCCGGTCGTGATGGTCAAGTGGTTTAAGGCATCCCTGTACATACCAGTTGCGTTGCTCCTGGGAGTATGGGTTCGAGTCACTTCTGGGGTGTGAGTTTTCAGTTGTATCTAGTCCTGGGGACCATTCAGGCTTGTTTGCATTTGTGTTCCTCACGTGTTGCCCCCAAAAAAAGAGGTGATTTGATAAAATGCTATGCCCAAGATAACCATCCAGGTGCCGGCGGGGAAGTGGTTCATATAGCTCAGGCTATCACTTCCTTTTGTCCGGTCGTGATGGTCAAGTGGTTTAAGGCATCCCTCTACATACCAGTTGCGTTGCTCCTGGGAGTATGGGTTCGAGTCACTTCTGGGGTGTGAGTTTTCAGTTGTATCTAGTCCTGGGGACCATTCAGGCTTGTTTGCATTTGTGTTCCTCACGTGTTGCCCCAAAAAAGAGGTGATTTGATAAAATGCTATGCCCAAGATAACCATCCAGGTGCCGGCGGGGAAGTGGTTCATATAGCTCAGGCTATCACTTCCTTTTGTCCGGTCGTGATGGTCAAGTGGTTTAAGGCATCCCTGTACATACCAGTTGCGTTGCTCCTGGGAGTATGGGTTCGAGTCACTTCTGGGGTGTGAGTTTTCAGTTGTATCTAGTCCTGGGGACCATTCAGGCTTGTTTGCATTTGTGTTCCTCACGTGTTGCCCCAAAAAAAGAGGTGATTTGATAAAATACTATGCCCAAGAATACCATCCAGGTGCCGGCAGGGAAGTGGTTCATATAGCTCAGGCTATCACTTCCTTTGTCCGGTCGTGATGGTCAAGTGGTTTAAGGCATCCCTGTACATACCAGTTGCGTTGCTCCTGGGAGTATGGGTTCGAGTCACTTCTGGGGTGTGAGTTTTCAGTATTATATATATATATATAATATATATATATATAATATATATATATATATATATATATATAATATATTATATATATATATATATATNGCTGACTCCATACACACTTTCAGGTGATATGATAGAGCCCATTAGGCTCAGGAAACTGTACACCTGTTTTTTGACGGTTGAGAGGCGGGACCAAGAGCCAGAGCTCAACCCCCGCAAGCACAACTAGGTGAGTACAACTAGGTGAGTACTACCACGCCATCACTACAACCGCTACCACCCCAAACACTACCACAACACCACTACCACTACTTCACCACCACTACCACACCACCACTACCATACTACCACCACCACATACTACCACCACCACATACTACCACCACCACACACTACCACCACCACCACACTACCAGGCTACTACACCAGGCTACTACACCAGGCTACTACACCTGGCTACTACACCTGCCTACTACACCACGCCACTACACCACGCTACTACACCATGCTGCTACACAATGCTACTACACCAGGCTACTACACCAGGCTCCTACACCATGCTACTACACGAGGCAACTATTGGCCTATTGCCTCAACTATGCTGAAATAAAAAGATAGCAAATTTGTTAAACATGAATGACCATTTGTAAAACCATGTTGCGACGTAATTATTAATTTATGTTTTTCAAGATGAAATCGAATTGTATTTACAATTATCGATTCAAGTAACTTTCCCACAATAGACGTTATTCTAATTGGCCGATAGTTTGACGCAAGTGATCTATCTCCTTTCTTAAAAATTGGTACCACATTAGCAGCCTTCCACGACTCTGGCACTCTGCCTGACTCTAATGATTTATTAAATATGGTAGACAGTGGATCGCAAAGCTCCTCTTTGCATTCTTTAAGCACCCTGGCAAACACTTCATCCGGCTCTGGGGATTTGTTTGGTTTGAGTTTTACTATTTGTTAAATAATATCATCCCTGGTACCTATTAGACTAGTCAACTTGTCCTCGTCCGCACCTTCATAGACTCGTTTGGCTGAAGGCATAGAGTTAAGTGTTTCTTTAGTAAATGGAGAAATTTTTTTTATTAAAAATACCACTCATCTCCTCGTCATTATCCGTTATCTGACCTGTCTCGGTTTTTAATGGACCTATCCTTTCCTTAACCTTTGTTCAATATAACTAAAAAAACACTTTAGGATTTGTCTTTGCTTGGCCTGCTATACGAACTTCATAGTTTCTTTTTTGCTCCTCTTATCTCTTTTTCAAAATTTCTAACCAGTTGTGCGAATTCTTGTTCTAAACTGACTTCCTCATTCTTAATCTTTTTGTACCAAGCTCTCTTTCTACCTATAAGGTTTTTCAGATTCTTTGTTATCCATTTCGGGTCATTTGAATTTGATCTATTCAATTTGTATGGTACCCTACTTTCCTGTGCTTTGCTTACAATATTTGTCAATAAGTTTTACTTTGAATTCAAATCAAAATCCTCCTTTACATCACCCAAATCGAAATCCTCCTCTACATCACCAAATCGAAATTCTCCTCTATCCTCCTTTACATTACCAAATCGAAATCCTCATTTACATCACCAAATCGAAATCCTCCTTAACATCACAAACATCTAACATCGTAAACATTTAACCTGTCACCCATAGCTATTCGCCTTTCCAGTGAATACAATTTAAACTTTAAGAACTAAAGATCGGTAAATCAGAAAGGATTGCTAGTTGCAATTCGTTTAACCATGTCGTTGCGCAGTCGAACACAACCTCAGTGAGAGGTTGTGTTAGCTGGAGCTCCGATTGCAGTAATATTATTCCAGCAATAATGGAAGGATTAGTGATGGAACTGATGGATCTAGTCGGAACTCTCTGAGCAGAGACGGATGCCCTACGGGAGGAGGTAAGACAGCTGAAACATCGAGAAGAAACGAAGGAGACCAATATTAAAAAGACCTCGTCGTGGAAAGTCGTAAAGAACAGGGTTCCTAAGAAGACCTTGACAAGGCCGCCTACAGACGCCCTAAGGACTTCAAATTCTTTTGCCGTGTTGGAAGACGAGTGCTGTGATGAGCCTGCAGTTCACTCGAAAGGGAAATCAACGAAGAGCGACGAAGCACAACGAACGAGTCCCTCAAGAAAAGCAAAACAGTCCCTTTATGTCCTGGTTTCCTCTACCTTGAGGGCAGTCAGCGCCAAGTAAGGGAGGAGGGGCAGTGTGTAATAAATAGGGCAGTCAGCGACATGTAAGGGAAGAGTAGCAGTGTGTTGTGTAGAGGGCAGTCAGCGCCACGTATGAGAAGAGTAGCGGTGTGAAGTGTAGAGGTCAGTCAGCACCACGTAAGGAAAGAGTGGTAGTGTGAAGGGTAGAGGGCAGTCAGCGCCGCATAAGGGAAGATAGGCGGTGTGAAGGGTAGAGGGCAGTCAGCACCACATAAGGAAAGAGTTGTATTGTGAAGTGTAGAGGTCAGTCAGCACTACGTAAGGGAAGAGTGGGGGTGTGAAGTGTAGAGGGCAGTCAGCACCACGTAAGGAAAGAGTTGTATTGTGAAGTGTAGAGGTCAGTCAGCACCACGTAAGGAAAGAGTGGTAGTGGAAGGGTAGAGGGCAGTCAGCGCCGCATAAGGGAAGATAGGCGGTGTGAAGGGTAGAGGGCAGTCAGCACCACATAAGGAAAGAGTTGTATTGTGAAGTGTAGAGGTCAGTCAGCACCACGTCAGGGAAGAGTGGGGGTGTGAAGTGTAGAGGGCAGTCAGCACCACGTCAGGGAAGAGTGGTGGTGTAAAGTGTAGAGGTCAGTCAGCACCAAGTAAGGAAAGAGTGGTAGTGTGAAAGGTAGAGGGCAGTCAGCGCCGCATAAGGGAAGATAGGCAGTGTGAAGGGTAGAGGGCAGTCACCGCCCTGTAAGGGAAGAGTGGGGGTGTGTAGTGTAGACGGCAGTCAGCCCTCTACACTACACACCACTACTCTACCAATATGTGACACTGATATCTCATAGAAATCTTGTGTGTGAATGTTGTCATCCGGTGATATTTGTTATTCAATTGTGTTGTTTATATTTCAGGTGTTCGTAGGAGACTCTTACCAACAGCTGAGCCTCTCCCGAGGGACAGTCACCGCCCTGGATAAGGTGCCATCCACTCACAAGTTTTACCTCAGCCTGTCCTTCAGGCTGGGTCCGGAAGTGTCATATGTGGCACAGTGTGTTTTGAAGTCAATTCTTCAGGTTCACAACCGGACTGTTGTTGGAGCAGGAATAAGGGACTCATTTGTCCGTGCACCAGATCCTCGAGTTTTTGACTCAAGATCAAAAATCAAAAGGGCTTATATAACATGCTCAAATTTGGATCTTTATAAAACTGCCATAGAAATATGCGAGGATAATGAGTACTTAGCAGCCTCCATGTCATTTGCTGGTGGGCTGAGTAAGTATGGATATGACGATGTTATAGACATATTTAATTTATATCAAGTTCAGGAGGGACTTGCCACAAGGGAAACAGTAAATATTCAGAACCCATTAGTGGCCAAGTTCGAAACAATAGCCAGCCTTAAGAACTTTGCTAAAACTTTTGAAGACAAGGAGCTTCATTCCAAAATTAAGATGTTCAAATACAGTGGAAGTCGAACACCCTATCACGTGACTCTGCTCACTCAGAAGTGCAACGCAGAGGCGTCCGAGGCAGACTTTACATTTAGTACCGTTCACATGGCTAAAGGCCTGGAATGGGACTGGGTTATATTGAAAAAGGACGACTCCCGCCGTGTAGAGTCTTCTTGGAGGTCGATGTATGTGTCAGTGACACGAGCCAGCAAGTACTTAACCATCAGTGGTGCGGTTTTTATTCCCATCTCTATCGCCCGGGACAACCTGGAAGTGTTAGTATCCAGGAAGAGCGTGGAGGAGACCACTCTGTGCATGTTGTGTAAGGCTGTCCCCGTCACTGCCTCGCCCTGCCCGCTCATCACTAAGGTATCCCCTCCCAGTCACTATTTATATTAACTTCATTTGTAAATTTGGCTCAAAATTAATATATATACTAGGTGGTAAATTTATGTTAATATATTATTGGTGGCTTTCAAAATAGTAATGATATATAACAAAGCATATTTAGTATATAAGGTAGGCGATGAGTCACAATAACGTGGCTGAAGTATGTTGACCAGACCACACACTAGAAATTGAAGGGACGACGACGTTTCGGTCCGTTCTGGAACATTTTCAAGTCGACTTGAGAATGGTCCGGGACGGACCGAAACGTCGTCGTCCTTTCACTTTCTAGTGTGTGGCCTGGTCAATATATAAGGTAAGTTGTTGACCAGACCACACGCTAGAAGTTGAAGGGACGACGACGTTTCGGTCCGTCCTGGACCATTCTTCAAGTCGCTAAGCGACTTGAGAATGGTCCAGGACGGACCGAAACGTCGTCGTCCTTCAACTTCTAGTGTGTGGTCTGGTCAACATACTTCAGCCACGTTATTGTGACTCTTCGCCTGCATATAAGGTAAGTTGTCCATATTTATGAAAATACATATTTTTTATATAATTTTCAATAGCCTTCCCAGCTTGGTGCCTTCTATTGATTATTTCTTAATTATGTCATTTTCAGGCGATGTCATACTACATGTCAGATTATGACCACCGGTTTCCAAAAGGACATTTGTGCAATAAGTGTGCAACATCTGCACTGACCACACTCTACAAGTGAGTAACAAGTTGTTAGTGTTGCTTTGAGTTCTTAGTGGTACAACAAGTTGTTAGTGGTGTGTTAAGTTGTTAGGGTTGTGTTGAGTGGTACGCGGGTAATTGTGCTTTTAATGATTTAGTCTATCGATTATGGTATAGGTTACTGTTAATGTTCCTCTCTGGTGTTAGTGGTTCATTTCCGAATGTTAATGCTGGAAGGTCTGGCCAGGATGTTCCAAGCTTCTGGGTAGTTGCAAGCAAAGTAATGAGTATCACAGGTGAACTTTGGTGCTTTCACCAACTTGTGAATTAAAGCTATCTTACTGGAATACAAATTAAGACTGCAAGGGCAGCGAGGCACTGATATTTAAATATCCTAGACTAGCTAATTTAATTCACACGCACCACACACACATATATATATATATATATATATATATATATAATATTTAATATATAGATATATATATATATAATATATAAGAAGATATATATATACTAATATATATTAGTATATTTGTTAGCATAGCAGTCTTTCGTAGACATATATTATTAAATATGAACGAAAAAGTAAGATTAATAATTCTAACACGAATTTTCTATATTTTCCTTATGTTTCTTTTATGGTGACGGTAAATGAAAAATCAATTCTCCGAAATTCATTTTTATTTCTAGTCTGACGCGAACTTGAGCGCGTTTCGTAAAACTTATTACATTTTCAAAGACTTAGTTACACACACACAGAACAACTATAACTGAACAGAGT
>WNGS01039144.1:54252-72127 GCA_020271785.1 Procambarus virginalis
TTAAACAGCTTTTCTTTTTTATACTGCATTTAGGACACCACCACCACCACACTATCACTACCACCACTACCACACTACTACTACTACACTACCACCACTACCACACTACCACTACCACCATTACCAGCAGTACCACACCACTACCACACAACCACTACCACCACTACCACACTACGACTACCACACCACTACTACCACACAACCACTACCACACTATGACTACCACCACTACTACACTACCACCACTACCGCACTACCACTACCACAGCATAACTTCCACCACTATCACACCACCTCTACAAACCTACCACTATCACACTACCATTACCACCACTACCACAGCACCACTACCACACCACCACTACCACACCACTACTATTACAATACCACAACCATACCACCCACTTCCACACTACCACTACACACACCACTACCACCCACCACTACCACATTACCACTAGAACACTACCACACTACCACCACAACACTATCACTATCACACCACCAATTCAACCACTACCACACCAAAACTACCACACCTGCATAGCCACATCAGGAGGAAAACAGCAGTAAAGGAACAAGTAATGAAACTGAGGATAGGGGCAGAAAGATTCACTACAAACGACAAGGAAGTGTGCGAGGAACTCAATAAGAAATTCCAGGAAGTCTTCATCTCAGAGCAAGGAGAAGTCCCAGAGATAAGGGAGGGAACACCAACCCAGACACCACTAGAGGAGTTTGAGATTACCAATGGGGAGGTGAGGAAGCATCTGCTAGATTTGGACGTGACAATGGCTATAGGCTCGGATGGAATCTCACCATGGATCCTAAAGGAAGGAGCAGAAGCTCTGTGCCTACCACTCTCCATGGTGTACAACAAGTCACTGGTAACAGGCGAACTGCCAAAAATTTGGAAGACGGCAAATGTAGTCCAAATATACAAGAAGGGTGATAGGCAGGAGGCACTGAACTACAGGCCAATGTCCCTAACTTGCATTCCATGCAAGATGATGGAAAAGATTGTGCGAAAAAAACTAGTGGAACATCTGGAGCAAAAGAACTTTGTAACACAACATCAGCATGGGTTCAGAGATGGCAAATCATGCCTAACAGGATTAATTGAGTTTTATGACCAGGAAACAAAAATCAGGCAAGAGAGAGAGGGCTGGGCAGACTGCATATTTCTGGACTGCCAGAAAGCTTTTGACACAGTACCACATAAGAGCCTAGTGCACAAACTGGAGATGCAGGCAGGAGTGAAAGGGAAGGTACGCCACTGGATAAGAGAGTACCTAAGCAACAGGACACAGCGAGTCACCGTGAGAGGTGAGGTCTCGGAGTGGCGGGAAGTCACCAGTGGAGTCCCACAGGGATCAGTCCTTGGACCTGTACTGTTTCTGATATACGTAAATGTTCTTCCAGAAGGAATTGACTCGTTCCTCTCGATGTTTGCTGATGATGCAAAAATTATGAGGAGTATCAGGACAGAGGAGGATAGTATGAGGCTACAAGATGACCTAGACAAACTGAAGGAATGGTCTGACAAATTGCAACTAAAGTTCAACCCAAGTAAATATAAGGTAATGAAGCTAGGAGGCCAGTCACTGGATACCGAATGGGAGATGAAGTCCTTCACGAAACGGACAGAGAGAAAGATCTGGGAGTTGATATCACGCCAAACCTGTCTCCTGAAGCCCACATCAAAAGAATAACATCAGCGGCCTATGCGAGGCTGGCTAACATCAGAACTGCTTTCAGAAACCTGTGTAAGGAATCCTTTTCCAGCACAAGACGAAGCTGGAAAAAGTTCAGAGGTATGCCACTAGGCTAGTCCCAGAACTAAGAGGCATGAGTTATGAGGACAGACTACGTGAACTACACCTCACGTCGCAGGAAGACAGAAGAGCTAGGGGAGACATGATCACAACATACAAAATTCTCAGGAGAATTGACAGGGTGGTCAAGGATGGATTATTTAACATGGGTGGCACACGCACAAGGGGTCACAGGTGGAAGCTGAGTACCCAAATGAGCCACAGAGACATTAGAAAAAACTTTTTCAGTGTCAGAGTAGTTAGTAAATGGAATGCAATAAGAAGTGATGTGGTGGAGGCTGACTCCATACACAGTTTCAAATGTGGATATGACAGAGCCCAGTAGGCTCAGGAATCTGTACATCAGTTGATTGACGGTTGAGAGGCGGGACCAAAGAGTCAGAGCTCAACCCCCACAAGCACAACTAGGTGAGTACAACTAGATGAGTACACCAAGTTCACTTGCAATAAAGCAAGTGAACTGGCAGAAAGGGTTCAAGAAGAAAACCCTGATGTAATAGGACTAACAGAAACAAAATTGTCAGGAGTCATAACAGATGCTGTGTTTCCAAAGGACTACTATATAGTAAGGAAAGAGAGGGAGGGGAGAGGAGGTGGAGGAGTGGCCCTGCTGATAAGGAAGGACTGGAGTTTTGATGAGATGGAAATTCCGGGCTGTGACGGATTCAGAGATTACATAACAGAAACTATAACAATGGGTGGACCTAAGATAATAGTGGCAGTCATTTACAACCCTCCCCTAAATGACAGAAGACCAAGACAGGAGTTTGATAGGAACAACATGGCAACCATTAATATAATAGAGAGAGCAGCTTCAGTTGCCTGCAGGAATGGCTCCAGACTCTTAATCATGGGCGATTTCAACCATGGAAAGATAGACTGGGAGAATGGGGACCCACATGGTGGTGCAGATACGTGGAGAGCTAAACTCTTGGAAGTGGCAACAAGGAATTTTCTGAGCCAGCATGTCAAGGAACCCACAAGAGTGAGAGGCAATGACGAACCAGCTAGACTCGACTTGATATTCACCCTGAATGAGTCAGAAATAAGGGAAGTCAAAGTGGAAGCCCCCATAGGAATGAGTGACCACAGTGTACTGACCTTTGAGTACTTGGTGGAGGTAGGGATAACCTATCCAAGGATGGGAGTGGAGGGAAAAAGACTGAATTACCGAAGAGGAAAATATGACGAGATGAGGAGCTTCCTCAGAGGAATACCATGGGAAACAGAACTTAGAGACAAGAATGTGGTCATGATGGATTTTGTCACCCAGAAGTGCCAGGAAGCTGCAGACAGGTTTATCCCTGTCCAAAAGGAGAAAAACGAAAAACAACAGAAAAACCCATGGTTCAACCAGGAATGCAAGGTAGCGAAGCAACTGAGTAAAGAACATGGAGAAATTACAGAAATAACAGAACACCAGAGAGCAGGGAGAGATACCAGAGGGCCAGAAATGAGTACCTCAGAGTGAGGAGGGAAGCAGAGAGACAGTTTGAAAATGACATCGCGAGTAAAGCCAAGACCCAACCAAAGCTGCTCCACAGCCACATCAGGAGGAAAACAGCAGTGAAAGAACAAGTGATGAAGCTGCGAAAAGCGGAGAACAGATACACAGAGAATGACAAGGAGGTGTGTGAAGAACTCAACAAGAGATTCCAGGAGGTCTTCACAATAGAACAAGGAGAAGCCCCTGCACTAAATGAGGAGGTGGCAAACCAAGCAACCTTGGAGGAATTTGACCTCACCAGTGATGAGGTCAAAAGGTGTCTGCTGGAGCTGGATGTGACAAAGGCTGTTGGGCCTGACAGAATCTCACCATGGATACTAAAGGAAGGTGCAGAAGCACTAAGTGTGCCACTCTCTATGGTGTATAACAGGTCACTGGAAACAGGAGACTTACCAGAAAGTTGGAAGACAGCTAACGTGGTCCCAATATACAAAAAGGGTGACAGGCAAGAGGCACTGAATTACAGGCCAGTTTCCTTAACTTGTATACCATGCAAGGTAATGGAGAAGATCGTGAGGAAAAGGCTCGTAGAGCATCTAGAGGGAAATAACTTTGTAACGCACCACCAACATGGGTTCAGGGATGGTAAATCGTGCCTCACAGGTTTAATAGAATTTTATGACCAAGCAACAAAAATTAGGCAGGAAAGAGAAGGGTGGGCCGACTGCATTTTCCTGGATTGCCAAAAAGCCTTTGACACAGTACCGCACAAAAGGCTGTTAAAAAAGTTGGAGCAACAGGCAGGAGTAAAAGGGAAGGTGCTCCAGTGGATAAGGGAGTACTTAAGCAACAGGAAACAGCGAGTAACGGTGAGGGGGGAGACATCAGAGTGGCGAGATGTCACCAGCGGAGTCCCACAGGGCTCAGTACTTGGACCCATCCTGTTTCTAATATATGTGAACGATCTTCCGGAGGGTATAGACTCATTCCTCTCAATGTTTGCTGATGATGCAAAAATTATGAGAAGAATCAAGACGGATGAAGATAGACAGAGACTACAGGATGACCTGGATAAACTGGAGGAATGGTCTAGAAAATGGCTGCTAAAGTTCAACTCGGGAAAGTGTAAGGTGATGAAATTAGGAGAAGGGAGCAGGAGGCTGAACACAAGGTATCATTTGGGAGGGGAAATCCCGCAAGAGGCAAATAGAGAGAAAGATCTGGGGGTTGATATCACACCGAACCTGTCCCCAGAAGCCCACATCAAAAGAATATCATCAGCGGCATATGCTAGACTGGCCAACATAAGAACTGCCTTTAGAAATTTGTGTAAGGAATCTCTCAGAACCCTGTATACCACTTATGTAAGACCAATCCTGGAGTATGCAGCTCCAGCCTGGAGTCCATACCTAGTTAAACACAAGACAAAGTTAGAGAAGATTCAGCGGTATGCCACCAGGCTCGTCCCGGACCTGAGAGGATTGAGCTACGAGGAAAGGCTAAAGGAGCTGAACCTCACATCCCTGGAAAACAGAAGAGTAAGGGGAGACATGATAACCACCTACAAAATTCTCAGGGGAATTGACAGGGTTGACAAAGACAAACTCTTCACCACGGGTGGGACACGAACAAGGGGACACAGGTGGAAACTTAGTACCCAGATGAGCCACAGAGACGTTAGAAAGAATTTTTTTTCAGTGTCAGAGTAGTTAATAAATGGAATGCACTAGGAAGTGATGTGGTGGAGGCTGACTCCATACACAGTTTCAAATGTAGATATGATAGAGCCCAGTAGGCTCAGGAATCTGTACACCTGTTGATTGACAGTTGAGAGGCGGGACCAAAGAGCCAAAGCTCAACCCCCGCAAGCACAATTAGGTGAGTACACCACCACAACCTCACCACCACAACCACACCACCACAATCACACCACCACAACCACACCACCTTACCTACCTTACCTTGAGGTGCTTCCGGGGCTTAGCGTCCCCGCGGCCCGGTCATCGACCAGGCCTCCTGGTTGCTGGACTGATCAACCAGGCTGTTGGACGCGGCTGCTCGCAGCCTGACGTATGAGTCACAGCCTGGTTGATCAGGTATCCTTTGGAGGTGCTTATCCAGTTCTCTTTTGAACACTGTGAGGGGTTTGCCAGTTATGCCCCTTATGTGTAGTAGAAGCGTGTTGAACAGTCTCGGGCCCCTGATGTTGATAGAGTTCTCTCGCAGAGTACCAGTTGCACCTCTGTTTTTCAACGGGGGTATTCTGCACATCCTGCCATGTCTTCTGGTCTCATGTGATGTTATTTTTGTGTGCAGGTTTGGGACCAGCCCCTCTAATATTTTCCATGTGTAAATTATTATGTATCTCTCTCGCCTGCGCTCAAGGGAGTACAGATTTAGGCTCTTTAGTCGGTCCCAATAGTTTAGATGTTTTACCGAGTGGATTCTAGCAGTAAAGGATCTCTGCACGCTCTCCAGGTCAGCAATTTCTCCAGCTTTGAAAGGGGCTGTCATTGTACTCCATTGTGCAGCATCTCTAGTGTGAAAAGTTCTTGTTATCCAACCTGTCATTTTTCGTGCAGTTGTGACGGCCACTTTATTGTGTTCTTTAAAGGTAAGGTCTTCCGACATGAGTACACCCAAATCCTTTACATTGCCTTTTCGTGCTATGTTATGATTTGTTTGAGTTTTGTACGTGGTTTCCGTTTTTATATTTTCATTTTTTCCATAGCACATGAGCTGGAACTTATCTTCGTTAAACACCATATTATTTTCTGTAGCCCATAGAAAGACCTGATCTACATCTGACTGGAGGTTTGCCGTGTCCTCTATGTTGCCTACTCTCATGAAGATCCTGGTGTCATCTGCAAAGGATGATACAGTGCTATAGGTTGTGTTCTTGTCTATATCCGATATGAGGATGAGAAAAAGTACTGGAGCAAGCACAGTACCCTGAGGGACTGAGCTCTTAACGGTTGATGGGCTGGATTTTATTTTGTTGACTATTATACATTGGGTTCTGTTGGTCAGGAAATTGTAGATCCATCTGCCTATTTTTCCGGTAATTCCTTTTGAGCGCATTTTATGTGCAATAACACCATGGTCACATTTATCAAAAGCTTTTGCGAAATCTGTGTAAATTACATCAGCGTTTTGTTTGTCTTCAATAGCATCTAATGCCATATCATAGTGGTCCAGCAACTGCGAGAGGCAAGAGCGCCCTGTTCTGAAACCATATTGTCGGGGGTTATGGAGATGCTGTGCTTCAATGTATTTTGTGAGCTTACTTCTTAGCACTCTCTCAAAAATTTTAATGATGTGCGATGTTAATGCTATCGGTCTGTAATTTTTTTCCTCTGCCTTATTTCCTCCTTTATGAAGTGGTGCTATCTCTGCTGTTTTTAGTATATCAGGAATAATGCCAGTATCTAGGCTTTGTCTCCACAGAATGTGGAGGGCCTGCGATAGTGGTTTTTTACAGTTCTTGATGAATATGGAGTTCCAAGAATCCGGACCTGGTGCAGAGTGCATAGGCATACTGTTTATGGCGTCTTCAAAGTCCAGTAGGGATAGGGTGACGTCTGATATATGATTTGATGTTGGTATCATATCCATGAAAAATTCATTTGGGTTATCGATCTTTAGTGCGTTTAATGGCTCGCTGAAAACAGAGTCGTACTGCTTCCTCAGTAGCTCGCTCATTTATTTGTTGTCATCGGTGAAAGTTCCATCTTCCTTTCACAGGGGCCCGATACTAGATGTGTTTTTTTATCTTAATTTTGCATAGGAGAAAAAATATTTCGGGTTTCTCTCTATTTCACAGATGGCCTTTTGCTCTCTTTGCCTCTCCTGGGTTTTGTTCCACCACTACATCTCCACTACCACACTACCAATACCACCACTACCAGCAGTACGACACCACCACTACCAGCAGTACGACACCACCACTACCACACCATTGCTACCGAACCACCACTACCACACACACCCACCATTATCACACCACCACAACACCACACACCACTTCCACCACTACAACTACCACACCACAACTACCAGCACTACCACACCACAACTACCAGCACTACCACACACGCCACCACTATCACACTACCTCTACCTCCACTACCAGCACTACCACTACCTCCACTACCACCACTACCACACTACCACTACCACAACTACAGCAGTACCACACCACTACTACAATACCACTACTACCACACTACCACAACTACAGCAGTACCACACCACCACTACCACTCAACCACTACCACACTATCACTACCCCCAATACCACACCACCACTTCCACCGCTACCACCACTACCATACCACCATTACCACACCATCACTACTACTACACCACCACTACCACACTACAACTACTACACTATCACACCACCACAACTACCATACCACCACTACCAATGCCACCACTTCAACACCACTACCAATGCCACCACTTCAACACCACTACCACTACCACACTACTACTATCACACTACTCAGTCTACACACATAGACTCATTCCTCTCAATGTTTGCTGACGACGCCAAAATTATGAGAAGGATTAAGACAGAGGAGGACAGCTTGAGACTTCAAGAAGACCTGGACAAGCTGCAGGAATGGTCGAACAAATGGCTGTTAGAGTTTAACCCAAGCAAATGTAATGTAATGAAGATAGGGGTAGGAAGCAGGAGACCAGATACAAGGTATCATTTGGGAGATGAAATACTTCAAGAGTCAGAGAGAGAGAAAGACCTGGGGGTTGATATCACGCCAGACCTGTCCCCTGAAGCTCATATCAAGAGGATAACATCAGCAGCATATGCCAGGTTGGCTAACATAAGAACGGCCTTTAGAAACTTGTGTAAGGAATCTTTCAGAACATTATATACCACATATGTCAGACCAATCCTGGAGTATGCGGCTCCAGCATGGAGTCCCTATCTAGTCAAGCATAAGACTAAACTGGAAAAGGTTCAAAGGTTTGCCACCAGACTAGTACCCGAGCTGAGAGGTATGAGCTACGAGGAGCGACTGCAGGAATTAAACCTCACTTCGTTGGAAGACAGAAGAGTTAGGGGGGACATGATCACCACATTCAAGATTCTCAGGGGAATCGACAGGGTTGATAGAGACAGGCTGTTTAACACAAGGGGCACACGCACTAGGGGACACAGGTGGAAACTGAGTGCCCAAATGAGCCACAGAGATATTAGAAAGAACTTTTTTAGTGTCAGAGTGGTTGACAAATGGAATGCATTAGGAAGCGATGTGGTGGAGGCTGACTCCATACACAGTTTCAAGTGTAGATATGATAGAGCCCATTAGGCTCAGGAAACTGTACACCTGTTTATTGACGGTTGAGAGGCGGGACCAAAGAGCCAGAGCTCAACCCCCGCAAGCACAACTAGGTGAGTACAACTAGGTGAGTACTACCACGCCATCACTACAACCGCTACCACCCCAAACACTACCACAACACCACTACCACTACTTCACCACCACTACCACACCACCACTACCATACTACCACCACCACATACTACCACCACCACATACTACCACCACCACACACTACCACCACCACCACACCACCAGGCTACTACACCAGGCTACTACACCAGGCTACTACACCTGGCTACTACACCTGCCTACTACACCACGCCACTACACCACGCTACTACACCATGCTGCTACACAATGCTACTACACCAGGCTACTACACCAGGCTCCTACACCATGCTACTACACGAGGCAACTATTGGCCTATTGCCTCAACTATGCTGAAATAAAAAGATAGCAAATTTGTTAAACATGAATGACCATTTGTAAAACCATGTTGCGACGTAATTATTAATTTATGTTTTTCAAGATGAAATCGAATTGTATTTGCAATTATCGATTCAAGTAACTTTCCCACAATAGACGTTAGTCTAATTGGCCGATAGTTTGACGCAAGTGATCTATCTCCTTTCTTAAAAATTGGTACCACATTAGCAGCCTTCCACGACTCTGGCACTCTGCCTGACTCTAATGATTTATTAAATATGGTAGACAGTGGATCGCAAAGCTCCTCTTTGCATTCTTTAAGCACCCTGGCAAACACTTCATCCGGCTCTGGGGATTTGTTTGGTTTGAGTTTTACTATTTGTTAAATAATATCATCCCTGGTAACTATTAGACTAGTCAACTTGTCCTCGTCCGCACCTTCATAGACTCGTTTGGCTGAAGGCATAGAGTTAAGTGTTTCTTTAGTAAATACGGAGAAATTTTTTTTATTAAAAATACCACTCATCTCCTCGTCATTATCCGTTATCTGACCTGTCTCGGTTTTTAATGGACCTATCCTTTCCTTAACCTTTGTTCAATATAACTAAAAAAACACTTTAGGATTTGTCTTTGCTTGGCCTGCTATACGAACTTCATAGTTTTTTTTTTGCTCCTCTTATCTCTTTTTCAAAATTTCTAACCAGTTGTGCGAATTCTTGTTCTAAACTGACTTCCTCATTCTTAATCTTTTTGTACCAAGCTCTCTTTCTACCTATAAGGTTTTTCAGATCCTTTGTTATCCATTTCGGGTCATTTGAATTTGATCTATTCAATTTGTATGGTACCCTACTTTCCTGTGCTTTGCTTACAATATTTGTCAATAAGTTTTACTTTGAATCCAAATCAAAATCCTCCTTTACATCACCCAAATCGAAATCCTCCTCTACATCACCAAATCGAAATTCTCCTCTATCCTCCTTTACATTACCAAATCGAAATCCTCATTTACATCACCAAATCGAAATCCTCCTTAACATCACAAACATCTAACATCGTAAACATTTAACCTGTCACCCCTAGCTATTCGCCTTTCCAGTGAATACAATTTAAACTTTAAGAACTAAAGATCGGTAAATCAGAAAGAATTGCTAGTTGCAATTCGTTTAACCATGTCGTTGCGCAGTCGAACACAACCTCAGTGAGAGGTTGTGTTAGCTGGAGCTCCGATTGCAGTAATATTATTCCAGCAATAATGGAAGGATTAGTGATGGAACTGATGGATCTAGTCGGAACTCTCAGAGCAGAGACGGATGCCCTACGGGAGGAGGTAAGACAGCTGAAACATCGAGAAGAAACGAAGGAGACCAATATTAAAAAGACCTCGTCGTGGAAAGTCGTAAAGAACAGGGTTCCTAAGAAGACCTTGACAAGGCCGCCTACAGACGCCCTAAGGACTTCAAATTCTTTTGCCGTGTTGGAAGACGAGTGCTGTGGTGAGCCTGCAGTTCACTCGAAAGGGAAATCAACGAAGAGCGACGAAGCACAACGAACGAGTCCCTCAAGAAAAGCAAAACAGTCCCTTTATGTCCTGGTTTCCTCTACCTTGAGGGCAGTCAGCGCCAAGTAAGGGAGGAGGGGCAGTGTGTAATAAATAGGGCAGTCAGCGACACGTAAGGGAAGAGTAGCAGTGTGTTGTGTAGAGGGCAGTCAGCGCCACGTATGAGAAGAGTAGCGGTGTGAAGTGTAGAGGTCAGTCAGCACCACGTAAGGAAAGAGTGGTAGTGTGAAGGGTAGAGGGCAGTCAGCGCCGCATAAGGGAAGATAGGCGGTGTGAAGGGTAGAGGGCAGTCAGCACCACATAAGGAAAGAGTTGTATTGTGAAGTGTAGAGGTCAGTCAGCACTACGTAAGGGAAGAGTGGGGGTGTGAAGTGTAGAGGGCAGTCAGCACCACGTAAGGAAAGAGTTGTATTGTGAAGTGTAGAGGTCAGTCAGCACCATGTAAGGAAAGAGTGGTAGTGTGAAGGGTAGAGGGCAGTCAGCGCCGCATAAGGGAAGATAGGCGGTGTGAAGGGTAGAGGGCAGTCAGCACCACATAAGGAAAGAGTTGTATTGTGAAGTGTAGAGGTCAGTCAGCACCACGTCAGGGAAGAGTGGTGGTGTGAAGTGTAGAGGGCAGTCAGCACCACGTCAGGGAAGAGTGGTGGTGTAAAGTGTAGAGGTCAGTCAGCACCAAGTAAGGAAAGAGTGGTAGTGTGAAAGGTAGAGGGCAGTCAGCGCCGCATAAGGGAAGATAGGCAGTGTGAAGGGTAGAGGGCAGTCAGCGCCATGTAAGGGAAGAGTGGGGGTGTAGTGTAGACGGCAGTCAGCCCTCTACACTACACGCCACTACTCTACCAATATGTAACACTGATATCTCATAGAAATCTTGTGTGTGAATGTTGTCATCCGGTGATATTTGTTATTCAATTGTGTTGTTTATATTTCAGGTGTTCGTAGGAGACTCTTACCAACAGCTGAGCCTCTCCCGAGGGACAGTCACCGCCCTGGATAAGGTGCCATCCACTCACAAGTTTTACCTCAGCCTGTCCTTCAGGCTGGGTCCGGAAGTGTCATATGTGGCACAGTGTGTTTTGAAGTCAATTCTTCAGGTTCACAACCGGACTGTTGTTGGAGCAGGAATAAGGGACTCATTTGTCCGTGCACCAGATCCTCGAGTTTTTGACTCAAGATCAAAAATCAAAAGGGCTTATATAACATGCTCAAATTTGGATCTTTATAAAACTGCCATAGAAATATGCGAGGATAATGAGTACTTAGCAGCCTCCATGTCATTTGCTGGTGGGCTGAGTAAGTATGGATATGACGATGTTATAGATATATTTAATTTATATCAAGTTCAGGAGGGACTTGCCACAAGGGAAACAGTAAATATTCAGAACCCATTAGTGGCCAAGTTCGAAACAATAGCCAGCCTTAAGAACTTTGCTAAAACTTTTGAAGACAAGGAGCTTCATTCCAAAATTAAGATGTTCAAATACAGTGGAAGTCGAACACCCTATCACGTGACTCTGCTCACTCAGAAGTGCAACGCAGAGGCGTCCGAGGCAGACATTACATTTAGTACCGTTCACATGGCTAAAGGCCTGGAATGGGACTGGGTTATATTGAAAAAGGACGACTCCCGCCGTGTAGAGTCTTTTTGGAGGTCGATGTATGTGTCAGTGACACGAGCCAGCAAGTACTTAACCATCAGTGGTGCGGTTTTTATTCCCATCTCTATCGCCCTGGACAACCTGGAAGTGTTAGTATCCAGGAAGAGCGTGGAGGAGACCACTCTGTGCATGTTGTGTAAGGCTGTCCCCGTCACTGCCTCGCCCTGCCCGCTCATCACTAAGGTATCCCCTCCCAGTCACTATTTATATTAACTTCATTTATAAATTTGGCTCAAAATTAATATATATACTAGGTGGTAAATTTATGTTAATATATTATTGGTGGCTTTCAAAATAGTAATGATATATAACAAACCATATTTAGTATATAAGGTAGGCGATGAGTCACAATAACGTGGCTGAAGTATGTTGACCAGACCACACACTAGAAATTGAAGGGACGACGACGTTTCGGTCCGTTCTGGAACATTTTCAAGTCGACTTGAGAATGGTCCGGGACGGACCGAAACGTCGTCGTCCTTTCACTTTCTAGTGTGTGGCCTGGTCAATATATCTTGAGGTTATCTTGAGATGATTTAGATAAGTTGTCACATATTTATGAAAATACGTAATTTTTTATATAATTTTCAATAGCCTTCCCAGCTTGGTGCCTTCTATTGATTATTTCTTAATTATGTCATTTTCAGGCGATGTCATACTACATGTCAGATTATGACCACCGGTTTCCAAAAGGACATTTGTGCAATAAGTGTGCAACATCTGCACTGACCACACTCTACAAGTGAGTAACAAGTTGTTAGTGTTGCTTTGAGTTCTTAGTGGTACAACAAGTTGTTAGTGGTGTGTTAAGTTGTTAGGGTTGTGTTGAGTGGTACGCGGGTAATTGTGCTTTTAATGATTTAGTCTATCGATTATGGTATAGGTTACTGTTAATGTTCCACTCTGGTGTTAGTGGTTCATTTCCGAATGTTAATGCTGGAAGGTCTGGCCAGGATGTTCCAAGCATCTGGGTAGTTGCAAGCAAAGTAATGAGTATCACAGGTGAACTCTGGTGCTTTCACCAACTTGTGAATTAAAGCTATCTTACTGGAATACAAATTAAGACTGCAAGGGCAGCGAGGCACTGATATTTAAATATCCTAGACTAGCTAATTTAATTCACACACACACACACACACACATATATATATATATATATATATATATATATATATATATATATATATATATATATATATATATATATATATATATATATATATGTTATTAAATATGATCGAAAAAGTAAGATTAATAATTCTAACACGAGTTTTCTCGATTTTCCTTATGTTTCTTTTTAATGGTGACGGTAAATGAAAAATCAATTCTCCAAAATTCATTTTTATTACTAGTATGACGCGACACTTGAGCGCGTATCGTAAAACTTATTACATTTTCAAAGACTTCAGTTTATCCGCACACAACTTATGACTGAAACAGCATTGGCTCTTATACCTGCATTTGGGTGAGATGATGTAATACAATAGTGGGGTGAAAAACAAACTTTCAACAAAACACAGAACACGGAACAATGGGTATAGATTTGCAGAAGTTGGGTAAAAAATAGAACTGCAGAAGGCCTATTGGCTCGTATTTCCTGATGTTTCTATATTGGAGCAGAGTCTCGAAGTGGGTAGAATATAGATGTGTGTTAATTGGCTGTTGATTGCTGGTGTTGACTTCTTGATGTGTAGTGCCTCGCAGATGTCAAGCCGCCTGCTGTCGCTGTATCTTTCAATGATTTCTGTGTAGTTTAGCAAACACAGAAATCATTGATAGATACAGCGACAGCAGGCGGCTTGACATCTGCGAGGCACTACACATCAAGAAGTCAACACCAGCAATCAACAGCCAATTAACACACAACTATATTCTACCCACTTCGAGACTCTGCTCCAATATAGAAACATCAGGAAATACGAGCCAATAGGCCTTCTGCAGTTCTATTTTTTACCCAACTTCTGCAAATCTATACCCATTGTTCCGTGTTCTGTGTTTTGTTGAAAGTTTGTTTTTCACCCCACTATTGTATTACATCATCTCACCCAAATGCAGGTATAAGAGCCATTGCTGATTCAGTCATAAATTGTGTGCGGATAAACTGAAGTCTTTGAAAATGTAATAAGTTTTACGATACGCGCTCAAGTGTCGCGTCATACTAGTAATAAAAATGAATTTTGGAGAATTGATTTTTCATTTACCGTCACCAGTAAAAAGAAACAAATGGAAAGTCGAGAAAATTCGTGTTAGAACTATTAATCTTACTTTTTCGGTCATATTTAATAACATATGTCTACAGGAAAGACTGCTACCAAAATAAACTCATATATATATATATATATATATATATATATATATATATATATATATATATATATATATATATATATATATATATATATATATATATATATTTTAGAAGGGGTACCACCTCTGGTGCAAGTGTAGGGACCCATAGCCTCGGAGAAGAAAATAAAGAGTACTCAGAGAAGACCTTGTGGATCCTCACTGAACACTTTGATATTTTCTTCTCCTACCACCCCTATTCTTTTGGTATGTGTGTATATTTATCTAACTTTATTTGAAAATGTCATTACACAAAAAAGTTACAGTATTGATTACATGCAGGGTACAAGGCTGCTTGTCACAAGTTGAAAAGCTCCTCCAGCTCCTCAGATGGCGGGCAGGAACCATGGATGCAGTGAGCATTTCCTCTCTGGATTGCCACACTGAGGCGCTGAAAAAGAAAACTGGCAGCTCTAGGGTCTCTAGTTGTTTCGATTAGCTTAGACCCCAACTCCTTCAAAAAGCTAGCAGCACTTTTACCCCAGGCACCAAGTGTCTCTGAGGCAATGGGGACAAAATTGTAGTGGTGCTCAAGGTCTCTGTATTTACGTGACTTGGCCGCTTCCCGGTGATTGGCAGCTCCTCCTGCTTGAGTAGCACTGAAGTCAACATAGGTATTGGCTAAAGTTGAGACGCAAGTGTAGTCCCACACCAACTGTCTACCATTCTTCCAGGGGTTCACCGTGATTCCATCTGGGCGACCGACAGGCTCATTAGAGTTGTGGGACATTAGGTAGCGGGGCTCTCTCTCTGCTGGACAGCCGGCTGTGGTAAGGCTTCTCTTAATAATGTCATTGACCTCGCCGTGTCTTGCATGCCATCCTCCTGTCCTTTGGCAGAGAAGGCCATGCCGTCCGTACCTGTCGGCCTCTGCCTCGCCGCAAATACACCTGTATTCGGTGTGGATTGGGGCAGCGAGACGGAGAGCCACGGCAATTCGGAGGGCCTGCGGTGTGAGACGGGTGCCGGTTGCTGACATTGGGATTGCTAATAGGAAATCACCTGCATGGGGAGCTGCTACCGCTCTAAGTCGGGCAGTGTCATGTGGTGTTGTCGCAGCTTCTAGCAAAGTCGCAGCTTCTTGGTCGGCAATGGGGCGATCCCAGCTGGATTGCTTATGGGCTTCAGAAGGCAGTGGTTGGGGTGCTGGTCCTGCGAGAGAGACCCATTTGGTTGTGCAGTCTGTGAAGCTGGGATCATGTACCCCTGCCTGTTGAACTAGGTGCTCAGGTAGGATTTCCTTCACCAAGTTGTCAGACCCCACTGAAGAGGACAGGAACGCTGGTACAGCAATTTGTGTTGCTGTGCGCACGCCAAGGCCCCCGAGTCTGACAGGAAGGGAGGCCTGTTTCCACTGCGAGTTGCTGAGGGAAAGATTGAGGGCTTTTTCTAGTGTTGATTTCAGCAAGCTGTCGTACTCTTCTAATTTAATATTGTTGAAAGATGGCGAACATCTTAGAAAGTAGGTCAGCCTGGGGAGGGACAAGCATCTGGTGATGAGGTAAAGTGCATCATGGGCATCGATGTCTTCAATCCTCTCGTTCATTCTCTTCAGGTCAGTGATCTTCTTACCAAGGACCTCGTCGATGGCATTCCTTCCAAGAGGAGCACCTAGGAGTGTGCTGTCCTCAGGGTTGGTTGTATGAATGTCAGGCAAAACAACCTTTATTTGCTCTATTATGTGCTGGTTGGTGGAGGTTATTTCGCACTTGGAAGGGTTCAGGGTGAGGCCTAGGCTTGCTCCTTGCTCCTGAATTATTCTTATGTCGTCCAAGAGTGCGTCTGGGGAGCCGGCTAGAGTACCATCGTCCAAGAACCAAATGTTGAGCTCACTGGACAGGTTATCGGTGACTTCCTTGATGACTAGGCAGAAAAGAAAAGGAGCAAGGGGGTCACCCTGTTGGACACCTTCTTGTGATTCGATTTCATGTTCCCCAAAAAGCAGAGTTAGATTCTTGCTGTAGCATGAGTTTACAAACGGGTAGAGGGAAGGAAAAAGGCGATGAACCGCATTGAGTACTGCATCCCTTCTAACCAGATTGAAGGCATTTTTGAAGTCCAGCTTTATCAGAGCTTTTTCATCCGTAATGTTGGCAATGTAAGCTCTAGCTGCATGAGCCGCTGCCTCACACCCTTGGGGAATGCCAAACCCAAGCTGTTTTGGCTTCAGCATGTCGGCTGCTGCCTGACTAACTGCTTTAGCAGCAGCCTTAGCGACGAGACGCCGGAGTGAATTGCCCACAGCTATCGGTCTGATTCCTCCATCTTTTTTCCTCAGGGCACAGAGGGTAGCGCCAAAAAAGAGAGGCCGTATGGTCTCTGGTATGTTGCCAGCTAGACATGTGTTGGCGAATCTTGTTAGTTCCACCAGGAGGCCCTGTGCAATGTCTCCCAGTGCAGGGTTGAGCATTTGTTTGATGTGGTTGGGTCTTAGTCCTGTGAACCCACCTGCTGATCCTGGTGGGAAGGATAAATTTGCTTTATGCACCATGGATTCGAGCACACACAGGGGTTCTGCTCTGGTGACACCGACTAGGGGAACACCGTCGTCACGAGGAGCTCTGGATGGGTGTTTTTCCCTCAGGGCTTGTGCTGTATCGGCATCCCTGGTGGCAACTGTGTCTTCACTGGTGATGACTGATTGCCCCTATTGTGTTGCCTTCTTCTATTTTCTTGCTGACTGTTGCTCTCATTTTGGATGCCTCGGTTCTGCTGTTGATACCTTTCCTGCGGTGAGTGTTTTTGGCACGGGTGGGGAGGGGTGCCTGGTTGTCCTCTCTAGGAAAACTATTTATAGCCATAATGACTGAGGAAGCTAGAGATTTGTCTCTCCTTGCAGAGAGACATATAGCATATGTTTCCAAACAGGAGAAGGTTGCGCCATGCTTGGATGGTTCCGGGGAGTCGTTGACCTTTTTCAAGAGGCTGGATAGTTTGGCTGCTGCCTGGGGCCGGGCAGCTTTGGGGATGTGCTGCAAGGTTCCAACCGATGTTGCTTTGATGGCTTCTAGTAGATTCTCAGTCGATATGAAGCTGTTGGAGGTGTTTTCCCTGACTGCTGGAGTGGGGCCTTGATTGATACCCTCTTTGGGAGGGCGCCACATACCCGGACAATTGGTTCCGTTGTGAGCATGCTTGCGCACATCTCCGTTACCTTGAGTCTCCACACCTAGTCTACACTTGGCATGTGCCATACCTGTCGTCTAAAAGGAGCTGGCTTGAGCATTAAATGTCTTGAAACAACAATAACAGCACTA
>WNGS01039153.1:0-10148 GCA_020271785.1 Procambarus virginalis
CACACACACACGCGCGCACATACACACACACACACACACACACGCACACACACACACGCGCGCCACCACACACACACGCGCACACACAACACGCGCGCGCGCGCACACACGCACACACGCACGCGCGCGCGCACACACGCGCACACACACACGCACGCGCGCGCGCACGCACGGCGCGCACACACGCGCGCGCGCACACACGCGCACACACACACGCACGCGCGCGCCACACACACACGCGCACACGCGCACACACACACACACACACACACACACACACACACACACACACACAACGCGCGCACACACACACACACACCACGCGCACACACACACACACACGTGCACACACACACGCGCACACACACGCGCGCACACGCACACGCGCACACGCACACACGCTCACACACACACACACACACACACACACGCACCACACACACACGACGTTGTGTGTGTGGTGTGTTTGCTGACGACGCCAAAATTATGAGAAGGATTAAGACAGAGGAGGACAGCTTAAGACTTCAAGAAGACCTGGACAAGCTGCAGGAATGGTCGAACAAATGGCTGTTAGAGTTTAACCCAAGCAAATGTAATGTAATGAAGATAGGGGTAGGAAGCAGGAGACCAGATACAAGGTATCATTTGGGAGATGAAATACTTCAAGAGTCAGAGAGAGAGAAAGACCTGGGGGTTGATATCACGCCAGACCTGTCCCCTGAAGCTCATATCAAGAGGATAACATCAGCAGCATATGCCAGGTTGGCTAACATAAGAACGGCCTTTAGAAACTTGTGTAAGGAATCTTTCAGAACATTATATACCACATATGTCAGACCAATCCTGGAGTATGCGGCTCCAGCATGGAGTCCCTATCTAGTCAAGCATAAGACTAAACTGGAAAAGGTTCAAAGGTTTGCCACCAGACTAGTACCCGAGCTGAGAGGTATGAGCTACGAGGAGCGACTGCAGGAATTAAACCTCACTTCGTTGGAAGACAGAAGAGTTAGGGGGGACATGATCACCACATTCAAGATTCTCAGGGGAATCGACAGGGTTGATAAAGACAGGCTGTTTAACACAAGGGGCACACGCACTAGGGGACACAGGTGGAAACTGAGTGCCCAAATGAGCCACAGAGATATTAGAAAGAACTTTTTCAGTGTCAGAGTGGTTGACAAATGGAATGCATTAGGAAGCGATGTGGTGGAGGCTGACTCCATACACAGTTTCAAGTGTAGATATGATAGAGCCCATTAGGCTCAGGAAACTGTACACCTGTTGATTGACGGTTGAGAGGCGGGACCAAAGAGCCAGAGCTCAACCCCCGCAAGCACAACTAGGTGAGTACAACTAGGTGAGTACACACACGCGCACACATGCACACACACACACACACACACACACACACACACACACACAACACACACACACACACACACACACACACACAAGAGTTTATGGATTATATTCAAGAGGAAATCAGGAAGAGCACGATAGAATGGCAAGGAGAAATAACTAGGCTTACTAATGAATTTGGCAGGAATAGGGGAGGCTTGGCAGGGGAAGGGGTAGTAGTAGTAGGTGGAGTAGCGGGAGTGGGAGGGGTGGGGGTCAGCCAGGGAGGGGGCCACCAGCATGACCCTGAACTGAGAAAGAGGACAATCATAATCCATGGATTGCTTGAAGCCAGGGCACCATCGAGGCAGGAAAGGATGTAGATTGAGGATTTGGAGCTACAGGGGTTTTTGAGGGACATGAGAGCCCATATGGCAGGGAATGAGGTGCAAGTCCATCGACTCATTGGGCCATACAACTGTAACAGGAAACGACCTGTCCTGGTACAGTTCACTAACGAAGTGGCAGTGGATTACGTACTGCATCACAAACACTTGCTCAGAGGTAGCGAAAACTACTTCAATGTATACATTGACAAATTCATAATGAAGGAGGAGCAGATAGCCCACAGAGCAAGCAAACCTCCACGATACAACTCTTCCCGTTTGAGCATAGTTACACACCCCACTGCTAATCCACCCCATGATAACCAGTTCACAACTGCTTCTCAGGTCACTCCCTCCCCAAATCAGCCCTCCTTGCCCCTGCTTATCTCCCCAACACCTCCCTTGACCCCTCTGACCCCACTGCAGTCAAATTCATCCCACATTCCAAGGACCCCCTCATCACCTCAACCCCCAACACCCACCCAGCCATCATCCCCTCTACCCCCAAAACCTACCCAGCCCTCACCCTTCATCCCCTCTACTTCCATGTGACCCCCCACCCTTGCAAGGGGGGTGGGAGGTTCCCCCCCCCTCTATCCTTCCCCCTCCCGACCTCTCAACCTCTATCTGACTCCCAACCTTACGCTATCTCGCAACCCCTCTATGCCTTTCAGACCCTCCCTAATCTTCAGACCCAGTATGCCCTTCCTACTCCAGACCTACCTACCCAGGCCCTACCCCAAACCCTCCTACCTACCTTCCTAGAAGCCCAGCCCCCATTAGCCCCCCGAAGCACCCCTCCCGACCTCTTTCACCCCCCATACACCCCCCGGACCCCCCAGACACCCCCCGGATCCCCCAGACACCCCCGGATCCTCCCCACCCCCAGTCATCCCCCAGACACCCCCCAGATCCCCCCTTCCCCCAGTCACCCCCCAGACACCCCCCAGATCCCCCAGAGAAAGGGGGAACTCTGGTACAGGAATTTCCACGAAGAATCTCAAGGTTTGGTACACCAATGCTGATGGGGTATCTAATAAAGCAGAAGACATAAAAGAAAGAGTGAGTGAGGCAGATCCTGACATAGTTGCAATTGTGGAAACTAAAATTAATGACATGATCTCAGATGCAATCTTTCCTGAAGGGTACCAGGTGATGAGAAAAGAGAGGACACAGAGACAGGGAGGGGGAGTGGCACTCCTAATAAAGCGGAAATGGAAGTTTGAAGACCTGGGAAATAGGGTTTCCAATGAGAGCACAAGCTTCATACATGGAACTCTGACAGTAGATGGGAGGAAGATTGTGATCTTGGTAATCTACAATCCCCCACCAAACAGTAGAAGACCCAAGCAGGAGTATGATAACAACAAGGCATGCATAGATGCACTGCAGAAGGCAGCAACACTAGCCCACAGAATGAGAGCGAAGCTGCTGATCATGGGGGACCTAAATCATGGAGAGATAAATTTGGAATCAAGGAATCCCCATGGAGGGGACGAAACGTGGGGAGCAAAATTAGTAGATGTTATAGACAGGAATTTCCTAACACAGCATGTGAAGGAAGACGCAAGGAAAAGAGGAGGAGATGCACCGAGCCTATTAGACCTGATTTTCACCCACAACGTAGAAGATATCAAGAATTTGGAGCATGAAATACCTCTAGGGGCCAGTGACCATTGTGTCCTAGTCTTTGACTACATGATGGAATTCAAACTTATGACCATGGGACAAGAGATCTGGGAAAGGAGAGTTGACTACAGGAAAGGGGACTATAGGAGGATAAGGGACTATCTGGGAGAAGTGCAGTGGGAGGAAGAAATTAGAGGAAAAACAGTCCAAGATATGATGGACCTAGTCATACAGAAATGCCAAGAGGCCGAAGAGAGATTTATACCAACAGTAAAGGGAAAAAATAAGAAGGAATATAATAACCCATGGTTTAATAGACAGTGTCAGGAAGCAAAAATGGCCAGCAGGCGGGAGTGGAGGAAGTACAGAAGACAAAGGACAGAGGACAACAGGATCAGATGCAACAGAGCTAGGAACGATTACATTAACATAAGACGAACATCGGAAAGGGACTATGAGAACGATATTGCAATCAAAGCGAAAAAACAACCTAAGCTACTACACAGTCATATAAGAAGAAAAATGTCGGTGAACGACCAAGTGACAAGACTAAGGAAGGCAGAGGGGCATATACTGAAAGTGACAAGGAAATCTGTGAGGCACTGAATGCCAGTTTCCATGGAGTGTTCACTACCGAGCCTGAGCAGCTCCCATTGTTGGAAGGGGTTACCCTAGATGAAAGACTATCAGATATAGAGGTGACAGCAGAGGAGGTAATGAAACAGTTGACAACTCTAGATGCATCTAAAGCAGTAGGACCAGACAAAGTATCACCGTGGATACTAAAAGAAGCAGCGCAGGCCCTCAGCGTGCCTCTGGCAATGATCTTTAATGAGTCACTTATGTCGGGAGAATTGCCCAGTTGCTGGAAGAAGGCAAATGTCGTGCCGATCTTCAAGAAAGGCGATAGGGAGGAGGCACTTAACTATAGACCTGTATCACTGACAAGCATCCCCTGTAAAATACTGGAAAGAATAATTAGGCTACGACTGGTTGCACACCTGGAGAACGTTAGGTTTGTGAACAAACATCAACATGGGTTCTGGACAGGGAAATCGTGCCTAACAAACCTTCTGGAATTCTATGATAAAATAACGAGGATAAGACAGGACAGAGATGGTTGGGCAGACTGCATATTTCTGGACTGCCAAAAAGCCTTTGATACAGTACCGCACATGAGACTGCTGTTCAAACTCGAGAGGCAGGCGGGGGTAGGGGGAAAGGTCCTAGCATGGATAAGGAACTACCTAACAGGAAGGAGCCAAAGAGTTACGGTAAGGGGCGAGAAGTCGGACTGGCGAACAGTAACAAGTGGAGTACCACAAGGATCGGTGCTGGGACCAATTCTATTTCTTGTATATGTTAACGATATGTTTACGGGTGTAGAGTCCTACATGTCGATGTTTGCGGATGACGCAAAGTTGATGAGAAGAGTTGTGACAGATGAGGATTGCAGGATCCTCCAAGAGGACCTGAACAGGTTGCAGAGATGGTCAGAGAAATGGCTACTGGAATTCAACACGAGCAAATGTAAAGTTATGGAAATGGGACTAGGAGATAGGAGACCAAAGGGACAGTACACAATGAAGGGGAACAGCCTACCTGTGACGACGCGCGAAAGAGACCTGGGTGTGGACGTAACACCTAATCTATCTCCTGAGGCACATATAAATAGGATAACGACAGCAGCGTACTCTACACTGGCAAAAGTTAGAACATCATTCAGAAACCTAAGTAAGGAGGCATTTAGGGCGCTTTACACTGCCTACGTGAGGCCAGTCTTAGAGTATGCCGCCTCATCATGGAGTCCCCATCTGAAGAAGCATATAATGAAACTGGAAAAGGTTCAGAGGTTTGCAACGAGACTCGTCCCAGAGCTACGAGGGATGGGGTATGAGGAGCGCCTGAGGGAACTGTGCCTTACGACACTAGAAAGAAGGGAGAGGGGGGACATGATAGGAACGTATAAAATACTCAGAGGGATTGACAGAGTGGACATAGACGAAATGTTCACACGGAATAGTAACAGAACGAGGGGACATGGATGGAAGTTGGAAACTCAGATGAGTCACAGAGATGTTAGGAAGTTTTCTTTTAGCGTGAGTAGTGGGAAAATGGAATGCACTTAAGGAACAGGTTGTGGAAGCAAATACTATTCACAATTTTAAAACCAGGTATGATAGGGAAATGGGACAGGAGTCATTGCTGTAAACAACTGATGCTCGAGAGGCGGGATCCAAGAGTCAATGCTCGATCCTGCAGACACATATAGGTGAGTACATATAGGTGAGTACGCACACACGCGCCAAAATTATGAGAAGGATTAAGACAGAGGAGGACAGCTTGAGACTTCAAGAAGACCTGGACAAGCTGCAGGAATGGTCGAACAAATGGCTGTTAGAGTTTAACCCAAGCAAATGTAATGTAATGAAGATAGGGGTAGGAAGCAGGAGACCAGATACAAGGTATCATTTGGGAGATGAAATACTTCAAGAGTCAGAGAGAGAGAAAGACCTGGGGGTTGATATCACGCCAGACCTGTCCCCTGAAGCTCATATCAAGAGGATAACATCAGCAGCATATGCCAGGTTGGCTAACATAAGAACGGCCTTTAGAAACTTGTGTAAGGAATCTTTCAGAACATTATATACCACATATGTCAGACCAATCCTGGAGTATGCGGCTCCAGCATGGAGTCCCTATCTAGTCAAGCATAAGACTAAACTGGAAAAGGTTCAAAGGTTTGCCACCAGACTAGTACCCGAGCTGAGAGGTATGAGCTACGAGGAGCGACTGCAGGAATTAAACCTCACTTCGTTGGAAGACAGAAGAGTTAGGGGGGACATGATCACCACATTCAAGATTCTCAGGGGAATCGACAGGGTTGATAAAGACAGGCTGTTTAACACAAGGGGCACACGCACTAGGGGACACAGGTGGAAACTGAGTGCCCAAATGAGCCACAGAGATATTAGAAAGAACTTTTTTAGTGTCAGAGTGGTTGACAAATGGAATGCATTAGGAAGCGATGTGGTGGAGGCTGACTCCATACACAGTTTCAAGTGTAGATATGATAGAGCCCAATAGGCTCAGGAAACTGTACACCTGTTGATTGACGGTTGAGAGGCGGGACCAAAGAGCCAGAGCTCAACCCCCGCAAGCACAACTAGGTGAGTACAACTAGGTGAGTACACACACGCACGCACACGCACACGCACGCACACACACGCACACACACACACACACGCGCACAGTTAGGAAAGAACTGGTTACCAACAGTAAACTAGTACAAAACACTGCAGATAGAACTAAGTCCATAATCATTTTTGGATGTCTAGAGTAGGAAATTTCATCTAGGGTGGACCGAGCAGCAGAAGAGATGAAAGTCATAGAGAAAATAGTAGGTTTAGGAGAAGGCTCAAAGGAAAATGTCTGATTTTAGAAGAATAGGAAAATATGAGAAAGACAAGAACCGCCCCTTAAGGGTGACATTTAATGGAGTGAAAAACATGATGGAAGTGCTAAGAAATGCCAGGAAATTACAGAGTGATGAGGTTGGCAAACTTTGGTCACTAAGACAAGACCTCTCCAAGGAAGACAGAGAAAAGCTGAAAATGAACCTAATTGAGGCAAAACGTCTAAATGGGGATAGAAATGAAGACAAATTTTTTTTCAACAAAGTGACAGGGACTGGAAAGCTCGTGAAATGGTACATAAAAACAAAGCAACAACATTAGTAGTGGAAGGGGGAGTAAAGAGCAAAGGAAAAGGGAACATGTTCCTGAAAATTGTATATACCAACATAGATGGAGTGAGGTCAAAAACTTTGCAGTTGCAAGATATAATCCAGCTTAGGGTCCCAGATATTGTTGCATTATCAGAGACGAAACTTGAAGGAAACAAAATAAATGAAGTCATATTTCCAAGAGGCTATTCAGTTTGGAGCCGTGACAGGAAAACTAGGAAGGGAGGAGGAGTGGCTGTACTGGTGAAAAAACACCTGAAGGTAAGAGAGTTAATATTTGAAAACCCTCGAGATATTGACATAATGGCATTGCAGATCTGGAATCAGGATGATAAGCTGATAATTTTAAATGCCTACAGCCCACCAGCAAGTAACACATGGACAAAGGAAGAACTGGATGACAAACGAGAGGGCCTCATAATGGTCATGAGAGAGATTATTGTACAAACAGATAAAGATAAATCACGACTGTTGATACTGGGGGACTTCAACTTTAAAGCAATAGACTGGGAGGCCTATGAAGCAAGAACAGAGGACTTTTGGACATGCAGATTTGTGAACCTCATTCTGGAGACATTCTTGTATCAACACATAAAGCAGGCCACAAGAATGAGGGAAGGAGATGTACCGTCAGTACTGGATCTAGTATTCACCAGGAAAGAAGAAGAGATATTTGACATCCAGTACCTTCCTCCGTTGGGAAAGAGTGATCACGTCCTGTTAGACATTGATTATGCTTTAAGATATCATCTAGAAGAAAATGGGGACATTGAAACAATTGATAAACTCGATTTAAGGAGAGGTCACTATGGGGAACTTCGAATTTTTTTAATGAGTGTAATTGGACAGAATTGTTGCTAGGCAGGGAAGTAAATGAAATGTATGCCAAATTTTTAAAATTATACGAGGAAGGCACACAAACATTCATACCAAAACAGAGATGCAGGGCCAGAAAACAGGATTGGTTCGACAGAAATTGTGAGAGGGCCAGAGACCAAAAGACACAAAAATAGAATCAGTATAGGAAGAGGCCAAACCCCCAAACATACCAGCGATACAAAGATGCGAGAAACAACTATACAGCAGTAAGGATAGAGGCAGAAAGAAATTTTGAAAAAGGGATAGCGGATAAATGTAAAACAGAACCGGGCCTATTCTACAAATTCATAAACAACAAATTGCAGGTAAAGGATAATATCCAGAGGTTGAAAATGGGAAACAGATTCACAGAAAATGAAAAGGAAATGTGTGAAACATTAAATAAAAAGTTCCAAAGTGTGTTTGTACAAAATGAAATCTTCAGAGAACCAGACACAATAAGAATTCCAGAGAACAACATAGAGCGGATAGAGGTGTCTAGAGATGAAGTGGAAAATATGCTAAAGGAGCTCAGCAAGAACAAAGCGGCTGGCCCAGATGGCATTTCACCATGGGTTCTGAGAGAATGTGCATCTGAGCTCAGCATTCCACTTCACCTGATCTTTCAGGCATCCCTGTGTACAGGAATCGTAGCAGACGTGTGGAAAAAGGCAAACATAGTTCCAATCTACAAAAGTGGCAGCAGGGAAGACCCCTCAATTATAGACCTGTATCATTGACAAGTGTAATAGTGAAAGTATTGGAAAAACTAATCAAAACTAAATGGGTAGAACACCTGGAGAGAAATGATATAATATCAGACAGACAGTATGGCTTTCGATCTGGAAGATCCTGTGTATCGAATTTACTCAGTTTCTATGATCGAGCCACAGAGATATTACAGGAAAGAGATGGTTGGGTTGACTGCATCTATCTGGACCTAAAAAAGGCTTTCGACAGAGTTCCACATAAGAGGTTGTTCTGGAAACTGGAAAATATTGGAGGGGTGACAGGTAAGCTTCTAACATGGATGAAAAATTTTCTGACGGATAGAGAAATGAGGGCAGTAATCAGAGGCAATGTATCGGACTGGAGAAATGTCACAAGTGGAGTACCACAGGGTTCAGTTCTTGCACCAGTGATGTTTATTGTCTACATAAATGATCTACCAGTTGGTATACAGAATTATATGAACATGTTTGCTGATGATGCTAAGATAATAGGAAGGATAAGAAATTTAGATGATTGTCATGCCCTTCAAGAAGACCTGGACAAAATAAGTATATGGAGCACCACTTGGCAAATGGAATTTAATGTTAATAAATGTCATGTTATGGAATGTGGAATAGGAGAACATAGACCCCACACAACCTATATATTATGTGAGAAATCTTTAAAGAATTCTGATAAAGAAAGAGATCTAGGGGTGGTTCTAGATAGAAAACTATCACCTGAGGACCACATAAAGAATATTGTGCAAGGAGCCTATGCTATGCTTTCTAACTTCAGAATTGCTTTTAAATACATGGATGGCGATATACTAAAGAAATTGTTCATGACTTTTGTTAGGCCAAAGCTAGAATATGCAGCTGTTGTTTGGTGCCCATATCTTAAGAAGCACATCAACAAACTGGAAAAGGTGCAAAGACATGCTACTAAGTGGCTCCCAGAACTGAAGGGCAAGAGCTACGAGGAGAGGTTAGAAGCATTAAATATGCCAAAACTAGAAGACAAGAAAAAGAGGTGATATGATCACTACATACAAAATAGTAACAGGAATTGATAAAATCGATAGGGAAGATTTCCTGAGACCTGGAACTTCAAGAACAAGAGGTCATAGATTTAAACTAGCTAAACACAGATGCCGAAGAAATATAAGAAAATTCACCTTCGCAAATAGAGTGGTAGACGGTTGGAACAAGTTAGTGAGAAGGTGGTGGAGGCCAAGACCGTCAGTAGTTTCAAAGCGTTATATGACAAAGAGTGCTGGGAAGACGGGACACCACGAGCGTAGCTCTCATCCTGTAACTACACTTAGGTAATTACACACACACACACACACACACACACACATTTTGTGAAAATACATGGATATAGGCACAAAAAAATTATACCAAAACACAGAAGCGGAACTAGAAAACAGATTGTTCAACAGAAAGTGCGAGAGGGCCAGAGACCAAAAGACACAAAAA
>WNGS01039160.1:0-21904 GCA_020271785.1 Procambarus virginalis
ATCAGACCGTGTTCACACATCATCCATGCAGCAGCCACCAGCTGGCTTAATTGTCGGCGTGGCACTAAATTGGAACACAATTACACAATGAACTTTATAATTTTAGTTATACAGTATAAATATATCCTACCTGAATGTTACTTGAAAAAATTACCCGACCCGACTTCAGAAATAACGGAGCTCCGGAAATAACGACAAGGTACAGCCCATATAGCTGTTAAATTGAGTGGATATATATATATATACACAGTGGTACCTTGCATAACGATCGCCCCAAAAGACGAACATTTTGGGTAACGAACGGCCTGATCGGCGTGAAATCGTCCCGTATGACGAACGCTGGTTTGAGTAACGTCAACACCACATGGTGGGGTCGCGCTGCTTCTTGCACATTCTTAGACGCCTCCGACGATGCACATAAATTATGTTGTTCTTGTTTAAAGATGCTAATGATGCTGGGATATAAAGGGTGACTGCTGAGATGTTGCAAAGCATTGACGTTTTTGTAAGAAAAAAGAAATGAAATGTCAAAAAGGTTCGTTCGGTGTTCGGCAGGTAGGCTGCTCCATTATAACAATCTTTCTTTGTTTCAAATGTGTTCCATTTGTTTTGTATTTGTCATTTACGTCTCAATAATGGCGCAGCCTACCTTACATATACACTCAATAAACCATTATGATATTTTCATTTCTTCAAATGTGTTCAATATTTATTTTTCATTTGTCTTATTGTGGAAAGGTTCGTTCGGTGGTCGGCAGGTAGGCTGCTCCATGTTTCTTACATACAAAAACGTAAATAATAAAAAATGAAGAATTTCGAAAACCAGTACAAATGTCAAAAAGGTTTGTTCGGTGGTCTACAGGTCGGCTGCTTTATGTTTCTTAAATAAAAAAAAAAAAAAAATAAAAGAACTGTTGAAACAATTTGAAAAATGACAAATGCCATAAAGGTTCGTTCAGTGTTTGTCGGGTAGGCTGCTCCATTATAGAGACGGAAGTGACAAATACAAAACAAATGGAACACATTTGAAACAAAGAAAGATTGTCATAATGGAGCAGCCTACCCAACAAACACTGAACGAACCTTTTGCTATAACGAATATGAAAGACTAGGGCTGCTGGCTGGGTTAGTACTGCGTGAGCAACCATTTGTGGCACACGTGCCTCTGGCTCTCAAACACCTGTCCGACACGGTGTTGAAAGACTGCGCTCAGTCGGTGCAATTCAGACCCTATTATTTGAAGAACATAAGGGTCATAACATTGGTGAAGCTAGGCACAATAAGGGCTTAACACAACGGTCGGATGCCAGTGATACAGCACCTATGAGGAGGATACAGCGAGCGTATCCAGTTGTAGCTCTGAGCGCCACCCTTGCCATCTCCAATTTATATAGATGATACATAGATGAATCGTTTTCTGCGTTCAGTGATGATGCATCTGATACAAGTAGCATAGATGAACAGTGTTAGCGGCTTCCATGGTGGTGTTGTCCATAGATATTTTCAAGAATACCTGAATCTCTTCCTGACTGATGGACACTCTTTGAGGCTAGCTGAATCTCTTCCTGACTGATGGACACTCTTTGATGCTAGCTGAATCTCTTCCTGTGTGGGACCTTACAACACGATCTTTTCAAGACTACCTTACAAATTGAGCTTTTCCTATAATCGTTTCAATACTACCTTATGCTTTACAAGCTTGGCTACATACCACCTACAAGTACTAAAGCCAATTGGGTGCACGCGAGTGCGTTATTGCAAGCACACAGAACGATGAAACAGGAAACGAAAATCTATCTGTAGCTGGTGCAAGGAGAGCAAAGTCGCGCTGTGTACCATGGACTACTTCGTTGACTATTACGCACCTCCAAAGTACTGAGTGTGTAATACAGTGTGTTACTGTGTAAATAGTATGTGAAACTGTACATATTGTAATTTTTGTGAATTTTTACCACGTAATATTGTGACAATAAACATTTATTGTGGACACATTATTGACACATGTATCACAGTTCCATGGAAAATTATGAACATTCTACTGTATACATATTGTAAAGGTCACAAGTATGCATCATATACGATAAAGGAAACAAATAAAACCGCATTGGAAATACATAGAAAAAATATTTGAAAATATATTTGTGGCAACACGCGCTGCTTGAATGGCCTGCACGACCGTGTCTGGGCACTTCACACACGGGCGACCAGCCCCTGATGACGTCACAGCGCACCTTGTCCACGCCCTCACAGCCAATTATTTTTTACATAGACATGTTCAGGGAAGGTAATTTATCATTTTACAAAGAAAAATTATATTTTGGGGAACATTTGATGTCAAGCACACTGGGGGAATTTCACAATAAACACAGTGCATCACACTGGTTACATGGGGGACACTCGTTTTGTATGACGTCCGTTTCACATGACGAACATGTAACGGATTAAATTCGTTATGCGAGGTGACACTGTATATATATACAGTGGTACCTTGCATAACGATCGCCCCAAAAGACGAACATTTTGGGTAACGAACGGCCCGATCGGCGTCAAATCGTCCCGTATGACGAACGCTGGTTTGAGTAACGTCAACACCACATGGTGGGGTCGCGCTGCTTCTTGCACATTCTTAGACGCCTCCGATGCACATAAATTATGTTGTTCTTGTTTAAAGATGCTAATGATGCTGGGATATAAAAGGGTGACTGCTGAGATGTTGCAAAGCATTGACGTTTTTGTAGGAAAAAAGAAATGAAATGTCTGATATACAACAAATGTCAAAAAGGTTCGTTCGGTGTTCGGCAGGTAGGCTGCTCCATTATAACAATCTTTCTTTGTTTCAAATGTGTTCCATTTGTTTTGTATTTGTCATTTACGTCTCAATAATGGAGAAGCCTACCTTACATACACTCAATAAACCATTATGACATTTTCCTTTCTTCAAATGTGTTCAATATTTATTTTTCATTTGTCTTATAGCAAAAGGTTCGTTCGGTGGTCGGCAGGTAGGCTGCTCCATGTTTCTTACATACAAAAAACGTAAATAATAAAAAAATGAAGAATTTTGAAAACCAGTACAAATGTCAAAAAGGTTCGTTCGGTGGTCTACAGGTCGGCTGCTCCATGTTTCTTAAATAAAAAAAACGAAAAATAAAAACTGTTGAAACAATTTGAAAAATGGACAAATGCCATAAAGGTTCGTTCAGTGTTTGTCGGGTAGGCTGCTCCATTATTGAGACGTAAGTGACAAATACAAAACAAATGGAACACATTTGAAACAAAGAAAGATTGTCATAATGGAGCAGCCTACCCAACAAACACTGAACGAACCTTTTGCTATAACGAATATGAAAGACAAGGGCTGCTGGCTGGGTTAGTACTGCGTGAGCAACCATTTGTGGCACACGTGCCTCTGGCTCTCAAACACCTGTCCGACACGGTGTTGAAAGACTGCGCTCAGTCGGTGCAATTCAGACCCTATTGTTTGAAGAACATAAGGGTCATAATATTGGTGAAGCTAGGCGCAATAAGGGCTTAACACAACGGTCGGATGCCAGTGATACAGCACCTATGAGGATGATACAGCGAGCGTATCCAGTTGTAGCTCTGAGCCCCACCCTTGCCATCTCCAATTATATAGATGATACATAGATGAATCGTTTTCTGCGTTCAGTGATGATGCATCTGATACAAGTAGCATAGATGAACAGTGTTAGCGGCTTCCATGGTGGTGGTGTTCATTGATATTTTCAAGGATACCTGAATCTCTTCCTGACTGATGGACACTCTTTGAGGCTAGCTGAATCTCTTCCTGTGTGGGACCTTTCAAAGCGATCTTTTCAAGACTACCTTACAAATTGAGCTTTTCCTATAATCGTTTCAATACTACCTTATGCTTTACAAGCTTGGCTACATACCACCTACAAGTACTAAAGCCAAGGTTGCACGCGAGTGCGTTATTTGCAAGCACACAGAACGATGAAACAGGAAACGAAAATCTATCTGTAGCTGGTGCAAGGAGAGCAAAGTCGCGCTGTGTACCATGGACTACTTCGTTGACTATTACGCACCTCCAAAGTACTGAGTGTGTAATACAGTGTGTTACTGTGTAAATAGTATGTGAAACTGTACATATTGTAATTTTAGTGAATTTTTACCACGTAATATTGTGACAATAAACATTTATTGTGGACACATTACTGACACATGTATCACAGTTCCATGGAAAATTATGAACATTCTACTGTATACATATTGTAAAGGTCACAAATATGCATCATATACGATAAAAGAAACAAATAAAACCGCATTGGAAATACATAGAAAAAATATTTGAAAATATATTTGTGGCAACACGCGGTGCTTGAATGGCCTGCGCGACCGTGTCTGGGAGCTTCACACACGGGCGACCAGGCCCTGATGACGTCACAGCGCACCTTGTCCACGCCCTCACAGCCAAAGTAAGTGGAATTTGGTAATTATTTTTACATAGACATGTTCAGGGAAGGTAATTTATCATTTTACAAAGAAAAATGATATTTTGGGGAACATTTGATGTCATGCACACTGGGGAAATTTCACAATAAACACAGTGCATCACACTGGTTACATGGGGGACACTCGTTTTGTATGACGTCCGTTTCACATGACGAACATGGAACGGATTAAATTCGTTATGCGAGGTACCACTGTATATATATATATATATATATATATATATATATATATATATATATATATATATATATATATATATATATGCGGAAAATCCACAGAGAAAAATGAAAGGAGGTAACGTTTCGACTTTGTTAAAGCCTTTGTCAAACCAGACTGACAAGAGGAGAAGGGAATTGGGAGGATATATAGGCCGACACCTGACCAACCCAACCCTAGGAAAAGAATTAACCAGAGACAGGTAAAGCTTAGCTTAGAATGGTCAAAGAGGATTAAGCGGTCAGAGAAAAAGGATGAAAGATTAAAGAAAGCCTCATGAACATGCAATAAATGAATATATAAATATAAAATTATAATGAGACATTGTAAGCCTCTCTAACAATTACAGTTTTTTCTTAACTGTTGTGCAATATTATAACTTAAAAATGGATCAAGTTTGTACATTCCAGTACTAACATTAAGAAGATTTGGACACTGACTGATTAGAGCAGACTCAATCAAATTCCGTTCACCGAAATCCCCACAATTGGTAATGCTTTTGCACCATTCCAGTTAATATTGTGATCGCATAAATTCGTATGTAGATACAATGCATTANAGTTTTCGGAAGACGAGCAGGATTTCCTCGAAAATATGTCTCGGAATGCGAGGGTTACCTCGGGACACGAGTTTGTTGATACGCGTACAGGCCGACCTAGCGCGTGGTCGATCGGCGATCGTCGCCCCTCCGCCACTCCGCCCTCAGTTACCATTGTCTCGCGCCCAGTGACTATCCCACATCAATTCTTCACCTGGATTTCAGTGTTTTGTTGGATTTTTGGTCATTGACTATACAGTTTGTTATTATATATCTCACCATGGGTCTCAAGAAAGCCATTGATAAGGTTCAACCTAAGAAAATAGCTGTGAGTAGAGGCGTAGAGGATGTCCCTCCTTGATTAAGAAAATGTGGGAAGTATGGGAAGAACTGCAAAGTTTGTTGAAAAAACTCACCCAGATAAAGCTGTAGCAGGCCGTTGCATTGACCTTTTAAATGATAATGTGATGTCTTACTACAGACAAGTGTTAAATGTAGGGAAAAACAAGTGTCTTTAGAGAAATTCTTAGTAAGACAAGCAAGTCCTAGTGGTATGCAGGCAAAATGTGCCAGTGTGTGCATACCAGTGAAGTCCTCACTGCCTGATGTGATAATGGAAAGGGACTCCCCTTCCAAACAGTAACTCCTCTCCATCTTCCATACGCCTACAGCTTTCAAGAGCAAGGTAAGTAATAACTTGAACATAGTTTTGTAGGTTTATTTAGATGAATTAGGTATAAAAATTTAGTTTGATATGGGGTTTTTGGGGTAGTCAGGAACGGATTAATTCATTTCCCATTATTTCTTATGGGGAAATTAGCTTCAGAATACGAGTTTTTCAGAATAAGAGCTGTCTCCAGGAACGAATTAAACTCTTAAACTGAGGTACCACTGTATATAAATCGAAGATGTTTAAGCTCTATTCAGTTATAGTTGTGTGTGTGTGTAAACTAAAATCTTTGAAAATGTAATAAGTTTTACGAAACGCGCTCAAGCGTCGCGTCAGACTAGAATAAAATGAATTTTGGAGAATTGATTTTTCATTTACCGTCACCAGTAAAAAGAAACATAAGGAAATCGAGAAAATTCGTGTTAGAATTATTATCTTACTTTTTTGTTCATATTTAATAACATATTATATATATATATATTATATATATATATATAATATATATATATATATATATATATATATATAATTTTTTTTTATAAAGTTTGTGAGGGTACCACCTCTGGTGCCAATGTGGGGACCCATAGCCTCGGAGAAGTAAATAAAAAGTATTCAGAGGAGACCTTGTGGTTTCTCACTGAACACTAATATTATCTTCTCCTACCAATCCCATTCTTTTGTATGTACACATATAATTTGTTTTATTTGAACTTTGTTACGAAAAAGGAGTTACATATAGGGTACAAAGAAGGTTATCATAGGTTGTCGAGTTCCTCCAGCTCCTCAGTTGGCGGGTAGGAACCCTGAATGCAGTGCGCATTTCCCCTCTGTATCGCCACGCTGAGGCACTGGAAAAGAAAGCTGGCAGCTCTAGGGTCCCTTATATATATATATATATATATATATATATATATATATATATATATATATATATATATATATATTATATCCACTCAATTTAACGGCCTCTTTTATACCGATCTGCCGGTAATAACGACTGGTTTGGAAATAGGTATCTGGAGCCTCGTATACTGGTCTGGTGGTCGATATTACCGACAGTCAGTACAGTACAACCTCAATTCAACATACTATATGGGACCAACCCAGTTCGTTGGAGCGTTGGATTCGTTGCAAGAGGTGACCTTCAGGAGGCGTTTGTGTCAGTCTTTTTTTTTTCTTGTACACAATAAAAATGCATTATCATATTACATACTCTACCTATATATTACTTCTCTACTAAGAAATACTGTAATTCATAAATTTACCTTATTGTTGAAGTTATGTCCATCTTGAAGTTTTGTGAAGTTGTGAATGCTCTACAGTAAATACGTACTGCAGTGCATTATGCCGTTAGCACTGTGTTGATTAAAAGTAGTTCTGCTGTATGTTGAGTACTACAATACAGTTTATGAAAACTATTGTACACAAAAATTACTGCAACTTTAATTTTAACACTGAGTACACACTTAAATTTAACACTTGTTCTAACTGTTCATGTTGCACACGATGTTTTTAGATGTTTGCATCAGCTTTGCTGGTGCTCGCTGCTGCTGTGAGTTCAGCCGCTTCTGAGCTGGTGCTGGCTGCTGTTGTACCAGTGCTGGGTACAACTGTGCTTGTGCTGGGTACGGCTGTTGTACCAGTGCTGGGTACAACTGTGCTCGTGCTGGGTATGGCTGTTCTCGTGCTGGGTACGGCTGTTCTCTTGCTGGGTACGGCTGTTCTCGTGCTTGGTACAGCTGTTATCGTGCTGGGTACGGCTGTTCTCGTGCTGGGTACGGCTCATCTCGTGTTGGGTACGGCTGTTCTCGTGCTGGTTGATTTTCTGCTACTAGTTGTTGCAAAATATTGCTTCGTTTTTGGCATTAATAAGGCACTATTAGTAAGCCCCTGAGACATTTTGTTTTATAACCAAAGAGCTGTAGTAAAAAATGGTCAATTCCACAATTATTCTTCCACCGGCCGATAAATACTGTACGTCAATCGCAGACAAAGCTAAGGGCACTGGGTGCATACTGTACGAACGCAGGCTAAGTCTATACGCACACCCTTCAGTTGGCTGGTGTTTAAGCCTGATCCAGTAACATAAATTTCTCTTAAATATTCAATTTACATCAAATTATATTTTTTGTGTTATGTATTTAGTTTAGCAACATTATTACGATAATAAGAGCTATAAAAAATACTTATTTTGAAACTGATTTATTTATTTCATTATTTCGAAGCCATAGGTCACTGAACTGTGGCGACGAAATCGAACAAAACACCGCGTGGTGTTGTGTTCGATTTCCAGTAGCATATGTTTCTCTCAATTTCTCTCAAATATTCAATTTACATCAAATTATATATTTTTGGTTACATATTTAGTTTAGTAACATTATTACGGTAATAAGAGCTATAAAAAATACTTTGGAACTAATTTATTAATTTTATTATTTCGAAGCCGTAGATCGCTGAACTGTGGCGACGAAATCGAACACAACACAACAAGCATGGTGTATGGACAGGGATTAGACCCGTCTACTCGTGCTGGAGTTGTGCTGCCAATAATGTGAACAATTTCTCAAATAGGAGATATCTACCTTATTACAGCATATTTTGGTCTTATTTAGTTTGGTTTAATTAGGATAATAAAGAGTTATTAAAACACCAGTTTTAGAAATGATTTATTAATGTGAAACGTTCAAAGTCATGGGTCACTGAACTATGACAACACAGACGAAAGTGAGTGAAACCTCACTGTAAAGTGAAGTTTACTGTACAGTATTCCCTTATCTGTCTACCCTCACTCGTCTTGTTTCATCACAGAAAATGTATAAGAAGATTTCAACATATTAGCTAGCTATTCACGCTTCAGCCTTTAAATTAATTTACAATGATACGTGTGCCACAAATCGGCGAACGAAAATCATTGAAACTCAGTCGTTCACTTCTGTGGACCACTCTGGCTGGTGTTTGGTTAATATGCGTCACTTCTTGTGGACCATTCTGGCTGGTGTTTGGTTCATATGATTCACTTGTTGTGTGGTCCACTTGTGTGGTCCATTTGTGTGATCCATTTGTGTGATCTAACTTGTCATATGAAGGAATTATTAATTGTAATCTGTGATGGGATGGTAAAGTTTTCTACCACTGTGAACTCTGTCCCAACATCGTAAGATTGTGGACCACTTGTGGACCACATGTGCGGTCCACTTGTGTGGTCCACTTGTGTGATCTAACTTGTCATATGAAGGAATTATTAATTGTAATCTGTGATGGGATGGTAAAGTTTTCTACCACTGTGAACTCTGTCCCAACATCGTAAGATTGTGGACCACTTGTGGACCACATGTGCGGTCCACTTGTGTGGTCCACTTGTGTGATCGAACTTGTCATATGAAGGAATTAATAATTGTAATCTGTGATAGAATGTGAAACTTTTCCACCAGTCTGTGAACTCTGTCTCGACGTCGTAAGCAAATCCGAACATCCCCCGCTTCGGCGAACCATTGTTCGTCGAACAGGGTGAGTAAATCCGGCCTGAAAAGTGTGCGAACTAGCCGGAGATTCGTTGAATCGGGGTACGTTGAATCGAGGTTGTACTGTATTGGGTTTGTTTTAGCATCGGCAGCCCCTCACATGGCGATCAGGCCACCGACCACGATCATCCAGAGTGGTATATTAAATCTTAACTTTCTTTTAAAATGATTAGTTTTATGAAGAAAATTCTAAATTATTATTAATAAAATATTTTAAAACAATTGTTATTAAGCAAAATTCTTGTTTTCTTATTAAATACCTTTCATAGTATAGGCAATAGGTATTTTTTTTCCCACGGACCTAGAATGTACTGCACCTGGCCATGTGACCGCATTGTTTACTGTGAACTCGCGCGGCTGAGAGCAATGTCTCAGAATATTAGCCAAAGAAAATCAGATTCAGACAAAAATAGATAAATTCATGATTTCAACGGTTTGTGAAAGCACCCACTGGGAATTCAACAAGTCATGCAGCATTCGCTGGCAACGAGTGCCCTACAAGCCATGCTGCACCCGTCAATGCTGAATTCCCATCAACAAGTCGTGCAGCCTCCGCCGGCAACGAATGCTCTGCAAGCTATGCTGTAACGGCGGGTGGGGGAAATAGAATGACGAGTAAGTGGGAAGTGAGTAGGAGAAGTGGAAGAGGTAGAAGGGTAGATAGGTAGAAGTAGAAAAGTATATAGTAGAAGTAGAAGAGTAGATAGTAGAAGAAGAAATGCTGCCACCATCCATTCAAGACCATTACATACAAGACAAGGAATGGAACTTGTCTGTATCACAATATTCTCAAGAGGTCATTATTAGTATGTTCCATCTGTATCATGTACTCATTAATATCACGAAACCAGTAACCACAGAGGCTTTCTCATCTCAACTCAAAAATTCTAGGGAACAAAGTTAAAGATAATTTAAATAATAAATTCATTAATTATATTTCACATGAAGTATCATAATTTAAGCAATTCAACTAAATGTTCAAGATTAATATGCAAAGTGAGTCATCATCCAAGAATTCGAGAACCCTACAACTTGACTGTCCCTGATCCTCACACAACACTTGTAAACACGACCAAGTCACTTAAATGCTCCACTCACCAAGTGTTTGCCTATAGCTGGATAGAGAAGGGGGGGGGGGTCTGTAGTTGACAGAGACTGTCCCGCCCCGCCGGCTGACAGCCTCCCTGGCTAGGCTGTCCTGTATTCTGCTCCGCTGGCTGTTCTTCTCCTCCTATGCTCTGCTCTCTGAGTATATATTGAGAAACCTAGTAGCTAACTCCGCCCACAAGTAGATAGCCTCAGGCTTTCTTCCAAGCCACTCCTTAAACATCGGCATGTTTGACCGCTAACAGGCTACAATTATCAGATTAGCGGAAACAAGGTGAAATTCTCATGGCTGACCTCAGGTCAACTTGAGGTCATTAACGCTTAGAGGTGTGAGATTCAGGCCGACAAGCTGGCGCCTCTCAAATGCTTGTCTGTGACTCATGAACTATTGTATATATTAAAATAAAACTAAACCAAACACCTTACGGTGTTACATCTCCCCTTCTCCCCGAAATAAAGTTTTTGCAACACTGCTAAAGCAAGTAAGCTGTGTGCGACAACTTTATCAACTTAAAAAAAATACATCCTAGCTAAACACACATACATCATCCTACTCTAAAAATGAAATATGTAGACAGACGTCCATTGTCTCTGGCTGGGCGACGTCACTGCTTGGTTTTGTAGATAGTCCTGTACCACATTTCTTCAACACAACTGCCTCCGTCGCTTCTCCGTCTTTAACGCACAACAAACCTTGGCCAACAAAGGAAACCGTTACTACTTATACTGCGCACAGGACCGTGGAATTCGGTTGTCCCAGCTGATCTGTAATTGGCCCTACATCAGTCACCATGAGAGATGTATATTGGGGTTCTTCACAGCTATAGGGACTACAAGTTTCGAGACCTCCATATAGTTGGCACCGTAGAAATCCCATCCTACTTCTTTCCTCCCTGTTGCTCCAGCACGCCTCCTTCAGAGAACCACTTCTGACAGCCACATCAAGTCCGCACAACACAGGAGGAATCACTCAACAGAGCAACATGCTTGAAGGAGGGGCGGCCAGTTAAGGCAAACGATCCTGTCTTGCAATTACGCTCCATGCAATGATTCTGACATCAGCAAGGGACACTAGGCATCGTGTCTCGGCTTGGTCTCATCTTCTCCTCTTCCTTCTTCCCTCTTCTTTCTTCTCTCTTCTCTCTTCTTTCTTTTTTTTCTCTTCTCTCTTCCTCCTCCCATGGGTCTTTGATAAGCGACCTGGGGTCCATTGGGGTCCATCCATCCGGGGGGTCCATCCTGGGTAGACCAATGTTGGTGGGACAGACTGGAGTCGTTGTTTCTCCTCTTCCATCTTTACTGGGTCATCTGGGGTCGTATGCAGAATGACCTGGGGTCCGTCCATCCTGGGGTCCACTGGGGTAGACCATAGTAACCGACCGAGAGGGCTGCATCTTGGGGGTCCCCCGGGGTGATGGTGGTGGAGCCATGACATCCAGGTAGGGGGCTAGTCGTGGTGGTGGTGATAAACGCCTGCGAGTGTGGTACAAAGCAGCCGTCCCTCTCTTCCGTATGTGTGCGCCTCTCTTCTGGCTCCAACCTGGGAATGAACATAAAGGCAACAATACCGTGTTCCAACATGTTGTGTGACCCTGTAGTTTGTATAGGGTTCACACAGTCCAATCATAACGCTCTCCTCCTGGCAACAACTACACTTAAATTTTAATAATCCAATTAACACTTAATGATATTGACTTGATGGAACATAAAACAGTAACAGAGTAAAGTTAGGGGAAGAGAGAATAAGGTTGTCACTACTAAAACTTGTCACTAAAAACAATGTCTACAATAACTATCAATACTAATAGAGTCCAAACACTAGTCTAACTTAACTGTACCATTCTTAATCTTAAGTACTTAATTAGCCGTTACTCCCACCCTTAACCTACAGCCACCTACGTGACCCAGAGTGTTTCCCTCGCTTCTCCGCGGGTCCACAACTCCAAACTTTTGCCACCCCTGTGACCAGACTATCTAACGTCGAGCGTCCCCAACGTGAAGTCTACTGACATACTAAGCCTCCCCCTAGCATGCTGTACAATACCAGTACACCTCGGGTTATTGCGTTCAAATGGAGTAAAACAGTCGATCGCAATAACCTGAGCAGAACCACCACTTAAAACTACTTAGGAACTACACCTGCCACTCCCCAACTGACCTGGACACCAGCGGAGGCTGGGTGTCCCCCTGGGACATGCGGGGTCACCTGTCACACTCAGCTGACCTGCACTACCACCAACCGCTAAGTTCCCAAAATCGCCAAATATTATCACTAACATAAATCACTACACACGCAAGTTCTGGTGAACATTCCCTGAGCATCACAAAACTCACAAAGTCACTAAAACACATCGCCAGAGAATCACTATCTCCTAACCTGAAAAAAAACTCGCTAAATCACGAATATTAAACACCTGTCAAGATCTCCCTGATAGCGCCTGAGCGGCAAAAGACATATGGGACTGAACAATGTTCAACTAACACCTGCTACATTAACCCTTAAACCGCGCATATCATATATAAATGATATCAATGACAAAACCGAAATCGCGCACATCATTTATATATGATTTCGTGTCTAGCGCTATAATTTAAACACCCCGCCTGGGATAGGGGCAGCTATAGTACAGCCACGACTGATAGTTGCCAGATCCCACCTAGAAAAAAAATCCAGCCCAACATTCTTGAGAGTGAGAACGTCAGTATTGCGCCAGCCACCAAGGCTGGCGCACGCAGCACGAGCTCACAGCACCGCTGTTCAGCTTGTGACCACAGCATCGCCTACAAATGCCAAAATATAAGTGATACTGCTATTATTTAGCAGTGATAGTATTACTGAAGCCCCCTGAATTTGATAAAACTGACCAGGATTCTGATAACAGCTTGATTGTGGAGATATTTAGCGCTGTGCTCGATGGAGGGAGGAGTACGGCTGTGGAGGGAGGATTGTGGCGTTGTCTTCTGACTGTGTGTGGCCACCATTTATTGACTGCACTCACCATACCAGCTTAGTGGTTCGCTATGGTGAACACAAATGTAGATACTTACATATAACGTGTGTATAGTGTGAGATAACAGCGAGAGGAGTAGGTTGGGAGCCGCCATTTTGGTGAGAGGAGCGTCGTCTGCAGGAATTATCGTGTTGTTTACCTGTGACCACAAAGGGTCTTTGGGCACCATACCAGCTTATTTGTACAAGTATGGTGAATAAAACAGGTAGATACTTATATATAATGTGTGTATATAGCATAATAACACCACAACCAATATTGTTGGAGGAGAAATATTAGTGCGTGTGGCCTTGAGGGTGGCCGCCGATCAGCTGACTGTGGAGTAGCTACGTCTTTGTGCGTTTACTCACCATACAAGCTTAGATGTACAGTTATGGTGAACAAAACATGTAAATACGTATATATAACGTCTGTGTATAGTGAATAAATGCAAAAACAGTATTGTGGGAGGTAAATGAGGGTGAGTGAGGTGGTGTTGAGGGAGGGCGTGGCAGTGAGTGGCTCGCTGGTGTGTGGCGGCCACTCCTCGTTGCTTTTTGACTCACAAGACCAACTTAGTAGTTCGTTATGGTGAACAAAACATGCAGATACTTATATATAACCTGTGTATATAGTGTAACAACAGCAAAACTATTTGTTTATTGTTTTATGAACATAATAATTGAATCACTTATATGCACACCATAATTTTGAGTACAGCGATGGTTCACACATTTTATAATATAAATATACCACAATTCACTGTATGGAATAATATTACTGCAAAAAACTAAGAAAAAATCAATCAGAGACATTGAAATAATTAGGAAATAATATATTTGTGGCAACTGCCGTCTGACAGCTCGGGCGGAGTAGACCTCGTCTGGCGAAGGCTCTGCCAACGCCCCTTTTTTGCCACACTTCCCTACCCTACTGCGGCTAAAATATGCTACCTACGATTTTTTTGTTATTTTTTCCGTGATCAGGGAACAAAAATAAACAATTCTATAAGACGAAAGAATTTTTTGGATTTTTTTTTTTTGTTGCGCCTGTGGGTGTGAATTCCATTTGGGCCCCTAGCGGTTTGAGGGTTAAACATTGTTCAACACCGTTGCCAACATTGTAACGGGGGTGGGGGAATAGAATAACAAGTAAGTAGGAAGTGAGTAGGAGAAGTAGAAGAAGAAAAAAGAGTAGATAGGTAGAAGTAGAAAGAGAAGATAGTAGAAGTAGAAGAGTAGATAGTAAGTAGAAAGAGAAGATAGAAGTAGAAGAGTAGATAGTAGAAGAAGAAATGCTGCCACCATCCGTTCAAGACCATTACATACAAGACAAAGAATGGAACTTGTCTGTATCACAATATTCTCAAGAGGTCATTATTAGTATGTTCCATCTGTATCATGTACTCATTAATATCACGAAACCAGTAACCGCAGAGGCTTTCTCATCTCAACTCAAAATTCTAGGGAACGAAGTTAAAGAGAATTTAAATAATAAATTCATTAATTATATTTCACATGAAGTATCATAATTTGAGCAATTCAACTAAAATGTTCAAGATTAATATGCAAAGTGAGTCATCATCCAAGAATTCGAGAACCCTACAACTTGACTGCCCCTGATCCTCACACAACACTTGTAAACACGACCAAGTCACTTAAATGCTCCACTCACCAAGTGTTTGCCTATAGCTGGATAGAGAGGGGGGGGGGGTCTGTAGTTGACAGAGACTGTCCCGCCCCGCCGGCTGACAGCCTCCCTGGCTAGGCTGTCCTGTGTTCTGCTCCGCTGGCTGTTCTTCTCCTCCTATGCTCTGCTCTCCGAGTATATATTGGGAAACCTAGTAGCTAACTCCGCCCACAAGTAGATAGCCTCAGGCTTTCTACCAAGCCACTCCTTAAACGTCGGCATGTTTGACCGCTAACAGGCTACAATTATCAGATAGCGGAAGCAAGGTGAAATTCTCATGGCTGACCTCAGGTCAATTTGAGGTCATTAACGCTTAGAGGTGTGAGATTCAGGCCGACAAGCTGGCGCCTCTCAAATCCTTGTCTGTGACTCATGAACTATATGCATATAATAAAATAAAACTAAACCAAACACCTTACGGTGTTACAATGCTGCACCCGCCGATGCTGAATTCCCATCGACAAGTTGTGCAGCCTCCGCCGGCAACGAATGCTCTGCAAGCTATGCTGCACTCGCCGATGCTGAATTCCCATCGACAAGTCGTGCAGCCTCCACCGGCATCGAATGCTCTGCAAGCTATGCTGCACCCGCTGAGGCTGAATTCCCATCAACAAGTCGTGCAGCCTCCGCCGGCAACGAATGCTCTGCAAGCTATATTGCATCCGCTGATGCTGAATTCCCATCAAAAGTCGTGTAGCCTCCACTAACGATATAAAATATGATTGAAAGGCATATAAATTAGTGTAAAAAGTGTTGATAGAGTACAGTATTGTAAGTGTTAAGGATTATTTGAGCCTTGACAAAAAGATACTGTACAGTGTAAATATACAGTAGAAATAATTTTCAATTGTGAATTAGAATTAGAACTCATGTGAATTAGTTGTAAGGCTAGCTGTTGTGTGAAGTGAATGTCTGAAAATAAGTGTACATACTGTATGTATCCTGTATACAGTACTGAACAATATAAAACAAGCGCTGCAGAGGATGACATAATCTTCACAGCTTCGTAATCTTTAGCTTCATTAAAAGTAAGTCAATTTACCAATTTTATTATAGTATTTCAACATATTAATTGTTTTTTTTTCAACAAAAGCTACATATTAATCTCTGCAAATGTATATTCTATCATTAACAGAGAAAAGGTGAGCTCAAAATATTTCGTCTTGGCTAGCTCTCAGTGACAAGGCTTGATTGCCATTGTTATGGCCTGGCCGCCGCAGCCTGTGTCATAACATTAACACTTTCGCCCGGCGAGGACTCAGCATTGAGTCCTCCGTAAAACAGGGGCAAGTCCGGCGAGGACTCAGCATTGAGTCCTCCGTGCGGCAACTTCAGTGACGTTTTCGGGATGGTCTTGCTGTGGTTTTGGACATTATATGCATATACACTTGTAGGGAATTTCATTGCGAATACATTGATACCCAAATGAAAGTCCTAGGACCAGAATTGAGGTAACAAAGTTGAAAACAGAATACCCATTTTATTGCTCTTTATTAGCGCTCAAGGGGGTAACGCTCTGTCACTTTCCATGCTTGTTGTGGATGGTACGCAGGGCTTTTGGACTTTATATTTGCATGCTCCTGTAGGGAATTCTATTGCGAACACAATGATACCAAAATGAAAGACTTAAGACGAGAATTGAGATGTCCAAAGTGAAGAGTGTACACATTTTATTGCTCTGGCTTGCTCCCGGGTAACACGCTCTCACTTTCTAACTTTCTCGCCAGACTTTTTTGCTTTATATGCATTTAGTGTTGTAGAGAATTCTATTGCGAACACATTGATACCAAATTGAAAAACCTAGGATGAGAATTGAGATGACAAAGTTCAAAATTATATACACTTTTCAGAATGAGAAGCGCCTTGGGGTGGCGCAGCGCTCTCTTTCTTGTAACCGCGGCCTGTTTTCATCATGTCGGCGGGTGGAGATCGCTGCTGTTTTTTATATTATATGCATATAGGCCTGTTGGGAATTCTATTGCGAACACATTGATACCAAAATGAAGGACCTAGGACAAGAATTGAGTTGACAAAACTGAAAAGAGTGTAAACATTTTATCACTCTTGCGCGCTCCCGGGTAACTTTCTCTCACTTTCTCTGTTAGTTGCGGATGGTAAGCCGCGCTTTTGGAGTTTATATGCATTTAGTCCTGTAGAGAATTCTATTGCGAACACATTGATACCAAATTGAATATCTTAGGACGAGAATTGAGCTGACAAAGTGGAAAAGATTATACACTTTTCAGAATTTACCGCGCTCTCCCTGGCACTCCCGCGGAACGCTCAAGCACACCTGAGGTAGTGGGGAGGTCCCGGACCTAGTGCGTCAAAGTGTTAAAAATACATTACCTGCACTGTTCAGGGTAAAACAAAACATATCTCTAAAATTTTATTGAGAAAATATTAACAATCACTGATTGATACATGAAATATTTTGCAATACAAAGGAATGAACCAATTTTTTCTCACCCATCTGGACTTGATCAGACCGTGTTCACACATCATCCATGCAGCAGCCACCAGCTGGCTTAATTGTCGGCGTGGCACTAAATTGGAACACAATTACACAATGAACTTTATTTAATTTTAGTTATACAGTATAAAATATATCCTACCTGAATGTTACTTGAAAAATTACCCGACCCGACTTCAGAAATAACGGAGCTCCGGAAATAACGACCAGGGTACAGCCCCATATAGGCTGTTAAATTGAGTGGATATATATATATATACACAGTGGTACCTTGCATAACGATCGCCCCAAAAGACGAACATTTTGGGTAACGAACGGCCTGATCGGCGTGAAATCGTCCCGTAAGACGAACGCTGGTTTGAGTAACGTCAACACCACATGGTTGGGTCGCGCTGCTTCTTGCACATTCTTAGACGCCTCCGACGATGCACATAAATTATGTTGTTCTTGTTTAAAGATGCTAATGATGCTGGGATATAAAAGGGTGACTGCTGAGATGTTGCAAAGCATTGACGTTTTTGTAAGAAAAAAGAAATGAAATGTCAAAAAGGTTCGTTCGGTGTTCGGCAGGTAGGCTGCTCCATTATAACAATCTTTCTTTGTTTCAAATGTGTTCCATTTGTTTTGTATTTGTCATTTACGTCTCAATAATGGTGCAGCCTACCTTACATATACACTCAATAAACCATTATGATATTTTCATTTCTTCAAATGTGCTCAATATTTATTTTTCATTTGTCTTATTGTGGAAAGGTTCGTTCGGTGGTCGGCAGGTAGGCTGCTCCATGTTTCTTACATACAAAAAACGTAAATAATAAAAAAATGAAGAATTTTAAAAACCAGTACAAATGTCAAAAAGGTTTGTTCGGTGGTCTACAGGTCGGCAGCTTTATGTTTCTTAAATAAAAAAAAAACAAAAAATAAAAGAACTGTTGAAACAATTTGAAAAATGGACAAATGCCATAAAGGTTCGTTCAGTGTTTGTCGGGTAGGCTGCTCCATTATTGAGACGGAAGTGACAAATACAAAACAAATGGAACACATTTGAAACAAAGAAAGATTGTCATAATGGAGCAGCCTACCCAACAAACACTGAACGAACCTTTTGCTATAATGAATATGAAAGACAAGGGCTGCTGGCTGGGTTAGTACTGCGTGAGCAACCATTTGTGGCACACGTGCCACTGGCTCTCAAGCACCTGTCCGACACGGTGTTGAAAGACTGCGCTCAGTCGGTGCAATTCAGACCCTATTATTTGAAGAACATAAGGGTCATAACATTGGTGAAGCTAGGCACAATAAGGGCTTAACACAACGGTCGGATGCCAGTGATACAGCACCTATGAGGAGGATACAGCGAGCGTATCCAGTTGTAGCTCTGAGCGCCACCCTTGCCATCTCCAATTTATATAGATGATACATAGATGAATCGTTTTCTGCGTTCAGTGATGATGCATCTGATACAAGTAGCATAGATGAACAGTGTTAGCGGCTTCCATGGTGGTGTTGTCCATAGATATTTTCAAGAATACCTGAATCTCTTCCTGACTGATGGACACTCTTTGAGGCTAGCTGAATCTCTTCCTGACTGATGGACACTCTTTGATGCTAGCTGAATCTCTTCCTGTGTGGGACCTTACAACACGATCTTTTCAAGACTACCTTACAAATTGAGCTTTTCCTATAATCGTTTCAATACTACCTTATGCTTTACAAGCTTGGCTACATACCACCTACAAGTACTAAAGCCAAGGGTGCACGCGAGTGCGTTATTGCAAGCACACAGAACGATGAAACAGGAAACGAAAATCTATCTGTAGCTGGTGCAAGGAGAGCAAAGTCGCGCTGTGTACCATGGACTACTTCGTTGACTATTACGCACCTCCAAAGTACTGAGTGTGTAATACAGTGTGTTACTGTGTAAATAGTATGTGAAACTGTACATATTGTAATTTTTGTGAATTTTTACCACGTAATATTGTGACAATAAACATTTATTGTGGACACATTATTGACACATGTATCACAGTTCCATGGAAATTATGAACATTCTACTGTATACATATTGTAAAGGTCACAAATATGCATCATATACGATAAAGGAAACAAATAAAACCGCATTGGAAATACATAGAAAAAATATTTGAAAATATATTTGTGGCAACACGCGGTGCTTGAATGGCCTGCACGACCGTGTCTGGGACTTCACACACGGGCGACCAGCCCCTGATGACGTCACAGCGCACCTTGTCCACGCCCTCACAGCCAATTATTTTTTTACATAGACATGTTCAGGGAAGGTAATTTATCATTTTACAAAGAAAAATTATATTTTGGGGAACATTTGATGTCATGCACACTGGGGGAATTTCACAATAAACACAGTGCATCACACTGGTTACATGGGGGACACTCGTTTTGTATGACGTCCGTTTCACATGACGAACATGGAACGGATTAAATTCGTTATGCGAGGTGACACTGTATATAATACAGTGGTACCTTGCATAACGATCGCCCAAAAGACGAACATTTGGGTAACGAACGGCCCGATCGGCGTCAAATCGTCCCGTATGACGAACGCTGGTTTGAGTAACGTCAACACCACATGGTGGGGTCGCGCTGCTTCTTGCACATTCTTAGACGCCTCCGATGTACATAAATTATGTTGTTCTTGTTTAAAGATGCTAATGATGCTGGGATATAAAAGGGTGACTGCTGAGATGTTGCAAAGCATTGACGTTTTTGTAGGAAAAAGAAATGAAATGTCTGATATACAACAAATGTCAAAAAGTTCGTTCAGCGTTCGGCAGGTAAGCTGCTCCATTATAACAATCTTTCTTTGTTTCAAATGTGTTCCATTTGTTTTGTATTTGTCATTTACGTCTCAATAATGGAGAAGCCTACCTTGCATACACTGAATAAACCATTATGACATTTTCCTTTCATCAAATGTGTTCAATATTTATTTTTCATTTGTCTTATAGCAAAAGGTTCGTTCGGTGGTCGGCAGGTAGGCTGCTCCATGTTTCTTACATACAAAAAACGTAAATAATAAAAATAATGAAGAATTTTGAAAACCAGTACAAATGTCAAAAAGGTTCGTTCGGTGGTCTACAGGTCGGCTGCTCCATGTTTCTTAAATAAAAAAAACGAAAAATAAAAACTGTTGAAACAATTGAAAAATGGACAAATGCCATAAAGGTTCGTTCAGTGTTTGTCTGGTAGGCTGCTCCATCATTGAGACGTAAGTGACAAATACAAAACAAATGGAACACATTTGAAACAAAGAAAGATTGTCATAATGGAGCAGCCTACCCAACAAACACTGAACGAACCTTTTCTCTAGAACGAATATGAAAGACAAGGGCTGCTGGCTGGGTTAGTACTGCGTGAGCAACCATTTGTGGCACACGTGCCTCTGGCTCTCAAACACCTGTCCCACACGGTGTTGAAAGACTGTGCTCAGTCGGTGCAATTCAGACCCTATTGTTTGAAGAACATAAGGGTCATAATATTGGTGAAGCTAGGCGCAATAAGGGCTTAAACACAACGGTCGGATGCCAGTGATACAGCACCTATGAGGATGATACAGTGAGCGTATCCAGTTGTAGCTCTGAGCCCCACCCTTGCCATCTCCAATTATAGATGATACATAGATGAATCGTTTTCTGCGTTCAGTGATGATGCATCTGATACAAGTAGCATAGATGAACAGTGTTAGCGGCTTCCATGGTGGTGGTGTTCATTGATATTTTCAAGGATACCTGAATCTCTTCCTGACTGATGGACACTCTTTGAGGCTAGCTGAATCTCTTCTGTGTGGGACCTTTCAACGCGATCTTTTCAAGACTACCTTACAAATTGAGCTTTTCCTATAATCGTTTCAATACTACCTTATGCTTTACAAGCTTGGCTACATACCACCTACAAGTACTAAAGCCAAGGTTGCACGCGAGTGCGTTATTTGCAAGCACACAGAACGATGAAACAGGAACGAAAAATGTATCTGTAGCTGGTGCAAGGAGAGCAAAGTCGCGCTGTGTACCATGGACTACTTCGTTGACTATTACGCACCTCCAAGTACTGAGTGTGTAATACAGTGTGTTACTGTGTAAATAGTATGTGAAACTGTACATATTGTAAATTTTAGTGAAATTTTACCACGTAATATGTGTCAATAAACATTTATTGTGGACACATTAC
>WNGS01039163.1:0-15123 GCA_020271785.1 Procambarus virginalis
AAAACAATTATGAAATCTATAAATGAAAAGCTTGCTTACTATACTATTATAAGTACACTATAGTTTTAATACTAAGTTACACTAAGACAAAATGAGGTAGTATAAACAGAGATACACTCAGGAACACTGGATAATAAAGTTAATACTAGAGGACACAGACAAAGCCAGTGTACTATGGAACATGGGAGTAAAATGAAAGAAGACAATAATAAAGATGACAATTTTTTTTTTTAACTAAGGTAAACCTTTGAAAGGAAAGGCAGAGCTAAAGTACACAATGGTAGTTAAATGAGATTATAATTTGAATTCTGGCTATACAGCAGCTATCCCACAGTCACTGAGGAAAGAATTAAGGTGAGCTTCAGTGTTATTGAATAGGTTTTTCCAATGTCAGTCCTCCTAGCTATAATTTTACCATCTCGCACAAAACAGTGCTTAATTATAGTGGAATTTTTGCAGAAAACCACGCAGTTTAAAAAGAGATTTTGCCTGAACCTGGTCAGACATTCATTTACATAAACAGAGGATTTACCAGCGACTGCAGATGTGATAGAGCAGACCTGCGGGAGCAGCTATCTAATTTCTTCTTATTCTACGGTTATTTGTACCAGATGATTTGGTACCCACTCTATAAGCTGATTTGATGTGACTTTTTTGGATTGAATACCTTAATTATCCTGCAATACCTTGATCACGATGGCAGCACAGTCTTCTCCATCAGTTTCTTGGGGAAAATCATGTGAAGAGATAATTACAGACTCAAGTAGTTTATGTTGGTCTGCTTCGTCTTGGGTAACAGTGTGTTGGTGTTGTAGGTTGTTCAGATGGTTCTCAAATTGTTGCAATATTTCTTCCTGTTTTCTAGTGGGTTCGTCTGGATTAAAGTTAGTGACTGTGTTCTTGAGAAGGTTTAATTCTTGCTCGAGGTGGACGACTTTGTAGATATGTTCCGAACCATAATGGAAACTGACCCAAGTATAGGATGGGTTAAACCCAAGTATCGCGTTTTCAAAAGGGTCGCCCGTGTTGGAAAACATGAACGCTGAAAGAATATTGTTGAAAACATCTTGATTACTTATTAAACCAAAATTATTTATTAGTCAGAAGAAAGACAGAAACGAGATCTATATGTAAAACCTCTACCAGACAAATATTTTAAGTAAAACCGAAGATATTTGTAGTTGTATAAAAGTGGCCGTTTTCATCTCTCGTCGAGCTCGAAAACCGCAGCACTCATCTCAGAACCATGCCTATTTCACGCAGATTCCTTAATAAACGTAAGAGTTTTATATGTCACAAGAAAGATAGAAATATAAGCTTCATTCTAAATACCTTACCATGGACATATTTAAATTTAAAGCGAAGATAAGTGTACTTTTATAATAGCCGAGCTCCGACCCCGGACAGATCGATCGACCGAGCAACTCTCTCTCAGAACAATGTTTATTTCACGTGAATTCGTTAATAAACATATATGTTTTATATGTCTCAAGAAAAGCAGACATATAAGCTTCACTTTAAGCACTTTACCATAGATATATTTAAAGTTCTAATGAAGATACATGTATTTTAAAAATTACGGAGCTCCGACCCCGGACAGACTGAACGACAGAGCAACTCTCTCAGATCAATGTTTATTTCACGTAAATTCGTTAATAAACACAAATGTTTTATATGTCTTAAGCAAGATAGAAATATGAGCTTCATTTTAAATACATTACAATAGACATATTTATAGCTCAAGTGAAGATACATATGTTTTTATAGTGGCGTTCAGTAGCTTTTCGGTCATGGAGTGTAGACGCCTACGCACTTGCAGATATATTGTATAATTAACAAAGATACGCTAATAAAGCCTAAAATCTTATATGCCTCCAGAAAGACCGAGATATGAACATTATTATGATTGCACCAAATGAAATATATCATGTTGGAGGACAAAGATATATCAATTTTAAATTAAGTTTCGACTCTTGCTCGGGCGAGAGAGAGATGAGGCGACTCTCGCCCCATCTATTGGAGATTCTGTCCACTAAAGACCCAAAGCTACTCAAACCCTCCTAGCATTATCTAGGTAATGAAGTAATATGGTATATTTACTCACTATAATGTGGGTGCTGAATGCAGATCATGAGAAAACATATATTTACTCCAAACTAATATAATTTCATTATGAAATAAGTAAATAAGTGACATCAAAGGAAGTCGACGGTCTAAGCGTCAATGTTGTGGAGCGACTTATCCAAGATATATCGTTGTTTGGAAAGTGTTTGTTGGCATATCCAGTTGTCGCACTTCTCTGCACAAATTATTACAAATTTAAATTATAATGTTAACAAGTAGAATACGTATTTTTAATAACATCTAACATAACTAGCCAGAAAACATTTAACATTTATTAAAAAATATGTTTGGAAGTTAAATCGACTTCATAGGACAATAGTTTTGTTATATATACTCGTTATTCGTTGACATGCGTTCGCTACTTAAACTACCATGTACTGTACTCATGTAAAATCTCCCATGTCTCTTCGCTCATCTCACCAATTCAATTTCTTTCGAACCCTACAGGCTCTGTGATATATTGTTTAATTAATTGAGATTCACAAATAAAGCTTATAATTGTATATGTTATCAAAAAGGCAGAGTTTAGTGTAGTTCATTTATTATGCACCCCATACCCATCCTATGGGCGATAGTGGAGTGTTACAGAGGCACATAATGGGCTCAGGGACTGAGCCCCACAATTCATATAGCCAAGCAAGTTATAATCTTGATGAGCTAGTTACAAAAGTCAATGCACATTGTCACATCAACAATGGGCTCGAGACCGACCACAAGTACAGTTTATAATTTAAGCAACTGACACATATGGAGGGCTAGTGTCACAATTCATATGTTTATCCTACACATAACCCAACCCCATCCAATGGGCAGCGGTGTAGAGGTTACAATCAAGTCGCTTTTGCGTTTTATTCGCAGAGATTAGATTATATCTTATTGGGTGAGGAAAGATATTTATATTGTAAAGAAGGTTTCTTGGCTGACGCTCTCCATTGATGGAAAACACAACTTTTTGAAAATCAATGTTAGTTTGATCTAGATATTATAATAAACGAAAGTTTTTATGTCATCAGAAAGGTAGAAATATAGGCTACATTTAAAATCTTTTGTCATAAATATAACTGAAGTGAAAGCGAAGATATGTGCATTTTGATAGTTACTTAATGGCTAGCTCAGTGAGTGTGAAGCCCTGCACACCAGCCAATAAATTGTATAATTAATTTCCATATATTTTAATTAACTTTAAAAATCTATGTCAGAAGAAAGAAAGATGTAGCCGTTAATGTGACAATATTTAAAAAATATATATCTCTTGAATTAAATAAATAATACCACCCTATCGCCGGTGTCCGGACACTTGAAAACTTCCTAGGTATCAGTGTCCAGCCAGGCGGGGGATCACAGGCTGCACAATACTGATAAATTATGTAATGCACAGAGATACGTTGATAAACATTAATGTTTTATATTTTATTAAAAATACAGATATAAACTTTGTTTTCAAACGTTGAATGTAACAATATTTCAAGTATAAGAACCAAGATATATTTATGATTTAACAATTTCCTATAAAGTTGCAATGATACCGTAATTGCACTCTATGATCATCATATGACGCAGGATCGATGTCTAGGTGAATTATGGCTGACACAGTCAGATTATATATGTCAACCAGGAGGAGGTAATTATCAAAAGAAGTTGCCAAACCGGGGAATGTCATCCACAAGTACAGCTCTTAAGTATAAACCTTATATATTATATATCATGAGAAATTCAGTAACATAAAATACATTAAAAAAAATATCAAAGTATATATTTTGAACCACATATTCATCCTATGAGCCTTAGTTTACCGTGCACCCCATAGTCATCACGTCACTCAAGGGGTCCATGGAATTAACCAAAGCTAATTACCCCCGAGGACCAGGCCTCCTCCGGTTTGGTTTTTGGTCCACCAGGCTGTTTGACGCAGCTGTCATTTACACACATTACATTTATATGTGGATAACTAATCAATCATTGACTTTAACATTAGTAGGCCAACGTCTATAAGGATGATGAATTGATTTATGAGCGCCGGTCACTCAAAACTAACTAGCCTAATTTGCTACTTTTTTATTTATTTAATTTTATTTATATATACAAGAGTTTATACATTCTTGTAAAGCCACTATCACACATACAGTTTCGGGCATGGCCTTAATCCTAATTTTGACCCCCAGAATACGACCCTCCAAATCGTTTAACAAAGGTACCCATTCACTGCTGGGTGATCAGAGCTAGGCTAATGTTAAGGATTAGCACCTGGTCAATCCTCCCCGGCAGATACAAGCGAGTGCTTTACCACTATGCTATGGGGACTGCTTTTTTTAAACCCAAATCTGGCAACAGGACTCGAGAGAGAGACCGTCCACATGTGCTGCTTCTAAACAGCACATATATAATCAATATAAAACCTCCAAATATCTTTCCGGTAGAACAATTCAAATAAAATTGGTTCAACAACTTGAATTTGTGTATTAAGCTCTAGGGGTAAAGCGTTTGAACCAAAGGATTCTCTCGATCATTGGACTTCGAGATCGACCACAAGTACAGTTTCTAAATTAAGCAACTGACATGTGGAGAACTGGTGTCACAATTGATATGTTTGTCATGCACATTTCCACAGTAGTTTGTTTGGGTTCTTCTAATTATCTTAGATATCATTGCAGATAATCTCCTAGTCACTATATACTGTATATGCTTATAAAAAAGTATAGTAATCCTGAGAACTCGTGTAAATTATGTTGCACGAGTGCTTCCAGCGATCACTTGATACAAACAAATGATTGCTTATGACAGTTAAGTAACATAGTTCATTCGTGTGTGCGTGCTTGAAGAGGAAATGTTATCCACCGCCCCATTGTAAATATTTGTGACTTTCAGACCACACAACCGCGGCTTACCCTCGCCGCGGTCGAGGGTATATAAGAACACCGGATGTGTGTAATAATACCCAGTATTACAAGTAAAATTAGCAATAACAATTATGGAAAGTTCCTTGACCTATATCTTCTCTTGAGAAGACAAGAGCTTGGTGTACAAGTACCTTTTCCAAAGGAATTGCAAAACATAATTAAACACAACTGTACTGTACAGTGTAATATATTTATTTCAGTTTGAAAAATTTTTAATATTATAGAATACATCCTTTAATTGGTTGTAAAATTCAAAATCTAATTTGTTGATATTAAACAAAATAAGGTTCAAATTTATTAAGATAAATACTTTAAAAACTAATTCTATTTGAAATTTAAATAACATAAAAAGAGTACACAATATAACAAATACCGACTATACAAAAGACCTGACATGCACTTGCAGCACTTAATTATGATATTGTAACACATTGAAAGTAATAACATTATTTGATTCAGCAAAGCATTTGGTAAGGTTATAATAATAATGTATTAGTTATGTATTTTCAAATAATTTTTCAATTATAATTCACAACTTGCTAGCGCATAACAAACAAATCCACGAATCATCATTACATTCTGTAACACCTACACATGATCCATGGTGCCAAATATTGCAACGGTCACAGCACACCATCAGCTTCTTATCATTTGGCTTTCTGCAAATGCAGTAAACTTCGATCGAGCATGACTGGATGATTCGTTTTCTTCTCAGTGTCTGAGCTGCAGGGAATGAGGTGAGACACTTTCCTTTAAAGTTCTCTTGAAGATGTTGTCTCATATTCTGCACGTCATATACAAGGTTCACCGGATCTTCACCACATGCAAGTGATGCAGCAAACGCCACAGCATATACCCCACTCATACTTGAGTCCCTGTGTCTGCTGACATTCATTATATTACATATCAGCTTATCATCCTGGCAATTAGCAAGAGCACACAAGATAACTTCAGTAGATTTGGATGGTAATTTATGCCTGGTGTCGTATATGTTAATTTGTCCAGTTACTCCAATGTTGGAAACGGTGACCCAGTGACAACCATCAACTTGAATAATTTGAATAAATTCACCAATTGCAACTGGCCAGGAGAGGTCCCGCTGCAACGCTGGGTCATGAAGGCCTTCTACGCTTGGCACAGTTTGCTTGATGAGATCACATGCAGCTTTTATATGAAGGTCAGAGAGCTGTACGTTTGTTCCAATGTTCATTATCTCGTCATCTGTTAAATAATTTAACATTATCGCATGTGAAGCACTGTTATCAATCTCCTTATTATTGCATTGGTGTGAGGGGTGGCAGTGATTGGTGCAGTTTATGTTTTTTTTAAAACAGGGACATATATTTGTATTGCAGATACCAGTACAGTTGCACCGTTTCTTTACATATTTTGTACATGGGTTAGCAAGGCGAGATGCTTCTCTTAACGTGATACTGTTGGTGGTGTTGACTGTGAGAGAAGCGTGGTGTATAGCTAGGTCTCCACCACGATATCTGTTTTTCAGTACACCATACTCACTTGCCAGGACATACATAGTGTTAACCTCTCCACAAACTCGAATAATTTGTGCTGGCAATCTCGTCTCTTCACAAGCGGTTCTGTCTATTCGTGGGATAGCTACAGTGACAACGTCACCCTCCTTAAATTCGCAAATGTTCTCTCCATAAGCCTTTTTGTACTTGGCTTTCATTCGTTCTCCATTTTTTATTGTTGCTTGATGTGCTTTATTTCTTAGAGCTATTCTGGCATTTGTACAGTTACCAGACACCTGATCAAGAGCGTCCTCTAGCACATCATCAACAACTACCTGTAGCACATCATCAACAACTACCTGTAGCACATCATCAACAACTACCTGTAGCACATCATCAACAACTACCTGTAGCACATCATCAACAACTACCTGTAGTTCATCATCAACAACTACCTGTAGCACATCATCAACAACTACCTGTAGTTCATCATCAACAACTACCTGTAGTTCATCATCAACAACTACCTGTAGCACATCATCAACAACTACCTGTAGTTCATCATCAACAACTACCTGTAGTTCATCATCAACAACTACCTGTAGCACATCATCAACAACTACCTGTAGCACATCATCAACAACTACCTGTAGTTCATCATCAACAACTACCTGTAGCACATCATCAACAACTGCCTGTAGCATATCATCAACAACGACCTGTAGCATATCATCAACAACTACCTGTAGCTCATCATCACCAACGACCTCTATCATATCATCAACAACTACCTGTAGCTCATCATCACCTCCAACCTCTATCATATCATCAACAACTGTCTCTATCACATCATCACCAGAGACCTCCAACTGAGAGTCTGCACCAGGTATCTGTGTGTGATAAACATTTTCTGTGTCCTCGTCATTATTAACTCCAGTTATTTCTTCCTCATCCATTACTCCAGTACGTGCGCCTCCTAAAATATTTCCTCTAGCATGCATGCCAAATACTACTTCATATGGTGATAATGTTGTAGTCTCTGAAGTCGTGATATTCATGGCATACATAACCTTTGGTAACCATGATGCCCATGGGAAGCTTGATTCGTCATTTAAACCTGCATCGATCTTCAACTTACGGAGTTTGTCCTGAATGACCTTGTTGCCATTTTCGACACATCCCTGCGACTGGGAGTGACGAGGTCTTCCAGTCAAAAAAATTGTGTCACCCCCCCACTGATCAAAAAGACATTTTAGCATTAGGTTTACAAACTCTTTGCCATTGTCTGAATGGAAAATTCTCGGGAGTCCTAAATATGCCAAAACGCGCTCCTCCAACATTAAAGCAACTTCTCTGGCAGTTTTAGATTTTAAAGGAAACACAATATGATATTTGCTGAAATGATCTACCACATGGCAAATATAGTTATAGTCTCCGTCTGGAGAATTTCTCATGTCTCAAATAGTTCTGTCTGATGGGTAGAGGCAACTGCACTTGCAGCTGCACCCGAGGGGCGGTGTAGGATAATTAATTATAATTAAGTTCTTAATAGTGATCCTATCCGGCATCATAATTTACATACATATCTACTTCTGTTTTTCAATTTCTTTCATTATTATGCACCCCATATCAATCCCATGGGCGGTGGTGTAAAGGGTTATAGAAGCACATAATCGATTCAGGAACTAAACCCTCTAGTTCGTTTAGCTAAACAAATAACAATCTTTTGGCGCTAGTTACAAAATTATTAATGTTATATATACATGTACACATACTCATGCATACATGTACATATACATACGTATACATATATACATACACATACATATTTAATCACCCACACAAATACACACATCAATAATCTTTTGTGTCACAAGTGTTCAACAGGAGGCTCACAACAGTCACTATACAAGTCATCTATGATGAGTCACACAGTTACTAGTCTTGCTCCACACCCTCCCAACTGGGCGGCAGCTTTTCAGTCATGTGCATGCAGTACTTACAGTAAGCAAATTTTGGATACTTCGCTAAGATTTCGGGTAGCACATTATTATGAATGAAGTACTTACACATTTCTTGGAAACTATTGATGGTGTTATCTCTAAATTCCGTGATTTTTTCACATTCCATTATATAATGACGCAAAGTATGCGAGTAGTTCTGCTGACAGAGTTTACATTAAGTTAAATCTACATCAGGGTACTTCCTGCATAATAGAATGATGATAGATGGAGTAACTGGTGTGAAATTCACTTTGCCTCAAGGCACCGAAATTTAGTTGATGTTCCCGGAATATTACTGCCCTCAGGCTGCTCAAAGGCAGTCCAAGTTGGTAATCAATTCCCTCTTTACAAGCAAAAGTCTTGGCCAACTCATCAGTTCTATCATGCATTCGGAGACCAATATGGGAAGGAATCCACAGGAGACAGACTCTAACGCCATCATTGATTATTTCATTATATCTGTGTCTAGCTTCAGAGATAAGCACGTCACAGTTATGCCTGTTGTGTATTAAAATGACTACATTTTTATGTTAATTTCTTTTTGTAAATGATGATGATAAAGTTCAGTAAATGTAAGTAAGTAATTATCAAAGAAGGCACCAAGCCGGGAAGGCTATGTAGCACCATCAAATAAAGGTATTCTTGAAACTTTATAGAAAAACGTTAAATCCTAAATATATCTCTATTCCTATACTTGAAATATTGTATACTTTCCTCTCCCCATCGTACTTCTGCACCTGCTGGCAAGTGGTGCGGTGCGATGTGCAGGTGGTGTTCATTACTAGGTGAGCCGGCAGGTGGTGTTCACTGCTAGATGACCTGCTGTTCACCTAGCAGTAATTAGGTATCTGGGAGCTAGTTAATTGTTGTGGTATATCCTGAGGCCCTGTATACAATGTTCACAATAGAACATTGTATAATCATTTCATGGTGTACAACACATTGAGAAGGAATGAAGGTTAGATTCGAAAATTTAGATTTTAATACACTTACACATTTATTGAGTCTTTCGTTCACCTTCGTTCAAGCACAAGGGTATTACAGTAAGTTTCTCCATTATTATTTTTATTAATATTATTAATTTTATAATTTTTATTATTATTTGTATTATTGTTAACAGGAGGAGTGAGTGAGAGGGGGAGGGGGTAATGGTTCACATGTCCACATTCCAGATCCCCCTTCCCAGGGCTGGGGGTGCGGTGGTGTACAATAAACCAAGCATCTCCGGCGGTAGCTTGTCGAAGGCGGAAGTGGAGCCTAGGCCGTTTGTCATGATAATTAGTGATGGCTTTTATTTTGAGTATGGGTCTGTAATCCAGTTAAGACTTTATTCTTAATTTATATTACAATGCTGGTAAAATACGCTTCTTGATGATGAGTATAGAGTACAAATGAACTCATTGTGTACCCTATGCTCACAGGATGAGTATAGGGGCTCACAGGATGAGTATAGGGTACACAATGAACTAACACTCACATCATGGGTATGGGTTGCACAAGAAACTATCACGCAGAGGATGAGTATGGAGAGCAAAGTAAACAAAGATTCACACGATGAGAAAGGGTTGCACAATATCCTATATGACTCAAAGGATGAGTATGAGGGTGCACAATAAACAGGATAAGTCACAGGATAAGTATGGGTTGCACAATAAATTACAGGTCACAGGATGGGTATGGGTTGCACAAACTACTGGTAACAGGATGAGTATGGGATGCACAATAAATTACCGCACAGAGGATGAGTATGGGGTGCACAATAAACTACCATTCACAAGATGAGTCCATGATATTCGTGCTCTATATTAAGGTAACTAAAATACACCTCTGTTTCCAAAATACTTTAATGACCAATATTTGCTAATATATTTTATGTTTCCGATTTTCTGATTATATAAAACATATCATCATATATATATATATATATATATATATATATATATATATATATATATATATATATATATATATATATATATATATATATATAGAACAGAAATAGTTGGGTAAATTTCCTTTCACGTGATGCGACTGTTCACCTAGCAGTAAGTAGATACTCAGGAGTTAGTCAGCTTGTTGTAGGGTTACATCCTGGGCGGGGTCACTAATTCGCCATTAAGGATGACCTTGATAACAGCCTATCGTGTATGAATATACTGTGGCTTCCTATCCCCAACACAATGAGTTATTATAATTATAATATTATGGTTTATAATTAAGTTCTTAAGAGCGATCCTGCGTCATAATTAACATACGTTTCTCTTTACCTCAACATCATACAAGTTAATTTCTATCTGTATATGATGATGATGATCATATACAATAAAGGTAGCATTGCAATTTTATAGGAAATTGTTAAATCCAAAATATATCTTGGTTCTTATATATGAGATATTGTTACAATAAACGTTGGAAAACAAAATTTATATATGTATTTAAAATATAAAACATTTTGTGTTTATCAACGCATCTCTCTGAATTACAATTTTTTTCTGAATTGTAAAGCCTGTATTGCCCGCCTGGCAGGACACTGATGCATTGGAAGTTTTCATGTGTCCGGACACTGGCGATGGTGTGGTATTGGCTATTTATTTAACCATATCTTGGCTTTTATTTAAGATATATTTTCCTTGATATGTAGTCACATTATCGTCTACATCTGTGTTTATTCTGCCATATGGACTTTTGATGTTACTTTGCACATATGCAAATGAAAACACAATTGATTCACTTGTTTGCAGAACTTCACACTCCCAGAGATAGCCATCACGTAACTGTAAAAAGGCATATATCTTCACTTTCTCTTTAGTTATATTTATGCTAAAGTATTAACATGAAGCTTATATTTCTATCTTTATTATGACATAGAAAACTTCGTTTATTACAATATTTAGATTAAATTAACATTGATCTTCGAAAGATCATATGTCCCATGGATAGGAAGAGCGTCGGCCAAGAAACCTTGTTTAAAATATGAATACCTTTCCTGTTAAGTCGATTGTGTCGATTAAGTTCACAATCGACTTGAGAATGGCCAAGGACGGACCGAAACGTCGTCGTCCTTCACTTTCTAGTGTGTGGTTTGGTCAGCTTTATAATTAAATTCCTTGGCAAATTCCTTGGTAAATTCCTTGGCGTTCTCATTGATCACAAGCTTAATTTCCAGGGACACATACTAAATATATCAAAAAAAGTTTCAAAAACTGTTGGCATTCTTTCTAAGATCAGATATTATGTTCCCTGCCCTGCCCTGGTTACTCTCTATTACTCCCTCATCTACCTCAACTATGGTATTTGTGCTTGGGGTTCTACTACCCAAAATCATTTACGTCCTCTAATTACTCAACACAAAGCTGCTATTAGGACAATATCCAACTCTGGCCTCAGACATCACTCGGTACCCCTATTCAAATCTCTGAATATGCTTGATATTAAGTCACTGCACATTCTCTCATGTGTATTATACATATATAAAACGCTGAACTGTAATGCCAATCCTGACCTCAAAAGCTTCATTGAAAGTTGTAACAGAACCCATGAGCACCACACCAGAAATAAATACAGTTTTGATATTCCAAGAGTACGACTTAATCAAACTAGAAATGCTCTACAAATCAAGGGACCCAGAATGTGGAATGACCTTCCCAACCATGTTAAAGACTGTACCTCTCTCAACCAGTTTAAGATTAAAACTAAACACTACCTGATTAATTCCCTGTAACCTACCTTACCACTCTATTGTCAACCCATGTCTGTTATTTTTCATCTTCATTTTTGATCTTCAAAAGGTTGTAGTTGTAACATCCATTATAAACAACATTATTATTGCAAACAGTAGGAGTTTCAAAGTCTCATTTATATGGATACCTTCTCATATAGGTGTGTCCAGCATGATGACACAAACAAGGCAGCTAAAACTGAATGTGATAAGCCTGAAATTGAGTGGGATATGGGCATTCCAATTTCTTCTGTCAAAGCCGGAATATTTTAGGTAATTAATGAAGACAGAAGAGCAGTCACTGACACACAAAAGCCAGAAAGCAAGAGTATAAAGAGATATGACATGTTTATGTGCCTCTGTAACCTTTTTCACTGCCGCCCACAAGATGGGTATGGGGTGCATAATATATAAACTAAACTAACTAAACATGTTTAGAATCGAGAATTATATGAACGGACAGCATAAAACTTCCACTAGTGTCACAATGACAGTGTGACATTGTAATTGCCAGAATTAGGCTAGGATATCGATATGTATCGGAGGTGGCTGCAGGTAATGAATGGCCCCCAATAGTGAATATTCCTACTGTAAACTATGTGAACAAGAGCTGGGACATACTCATGGGAATATTAGATGAACTTATAGCTAGTTTTTGATATAAACTGTGTAATCTTTCATATAGAATAGGGTAGCAACACATTGTTGTGTATACTTTAGTTTAAGTTTTTTAGTTTAAGTATGTTTATTGAGATAAGCAAGAAATACATCTCAAAGGGATAGAGTAGCTTAGGCTATTTCTACCCCCCTCTACTTCAAGTCCCTCAAGGGGCGCACAAATTCAGTGAGTCAAATACACAAATAACATTACAAGAATCCCATTTAACATTGCAGGTTAATATAGTAAGTACAGCATATTACAAGAATCCCATTTAACATTGCAGTTTAATATAGCAAGTACAGTATATAATCGTCACACTCTTGGGGCAAACTTCTTGTAGCTCCTAAGTATACTGTCTATCATACCATTATCACACATCCAAACAATTTGATGTGGTACACTATTTAATTCCTTATTTCTATAGTTATGTATATATGTGTATACTTAAGCTTGTTAATAATAACAAAAAAAAGTTAGTTCCTATATCGATAGGGAGAGCGACGGTTCAAAAACCTTCTTTAAAATATGAATATCTTTCCTATCTCAATAAGATCTAATCTCTGTGATTAAAACGCAAAAAAGACTTTGTCACTGCCTTTTGATAACGTATACAATCATAAGCTTTATTTGTGAATCTCTATTAAACAGTAAATCTGAGAGCGTGTAAGGTTCCGTGTTCCATGTGGGAAAAAACGGGGAGATTTTACATAAATACAGTACATGATAGTTTAAGTAGCGAACGCAATTTAACTTCCAGCCATGTATTTTTAAGTAATCTTTAACATTTTCTGGCTAGTTATGTTAGATTTGATTAAAAATACGCATTCTACTTGTTAACATCATAAATTAAATTTGCGATAATTTGAGCAGAGAAGTTCGACGACTGGATCACTGTGCACAGAAGGCTGGTATGCCAGCAAACACTTTCCAGAGAGCAATATATCTTGGATAAGTCGCTCCACGACAGTGTTACTTGGACCATCGACTTCCTTTGATACTACATATTTACATCTTATTTTGTTGTGAAATTAAATTTTTTCAGAGTAAAATTATGTTTTCTCATGTTCTGCATCCAGCATCCACATTATAGTGAGTAAATATACCATATTACTTCATTACTTACGTAATGCTAAGAGGGTTTGAGTAGCTTTGGGTCTTTAGGTAAACAGAATCTCCAATAGATGGGGCGAGAGTCGCCCCATCTCTCTCGCCCGGGCGGGAGTCGAAACTTAAATTAAAATTGCTATATCATTGGTCTCCAACATGATATATTTCCTTTGGTGCACTCACAATAACGATTATAGCTCAGTCTTTCTGGAGGCATGTAATATTTTAGACTTTATTAGCGTATCTTTGTTAATTATACAATATATTTGCAAGTGCGTAGGCGTCTGCACTCCATGACCGAAAAGCTACTGAACGCCACTATAAAAACATATGTATCTTCACTTGAGCTTTAAATATTTATATTGTAATGTATTTAAAATGAAGCTTATATTTCTAGCTTTCTTAAGACATATAAAACATTTGTGTTTATTAAGGAATTTACGTAAAATATACATTGTTCTGAGAGAGTTGCTCTGTCGCTCAGTCTATGGGGGGGTCGGAGCTCGGCGATTATTAAAACACATGAATCTTCATTAGAACTTTAATTATGTCTATGATACAGTGTTTAAAATGAGCCTTATATTCATATCTTTCTTGTGGCATATAAAAATTTACGATTATTTACAAATTTACGTGAAATAAGCATTGTTCTGAGAGAGAGTTGCTCGGTCGATCGATCTGTCCGGAGTCGGAGCTCGGCTATTATAAAAGTACACGTATCTTCGCTTTAAATTTAAATATGCCCATGGTAAGATATTTAGAATGAAGCTCATATTTCTATCTTTCTTGTGACATATAAAACTCTTATGTTTATTAAGGAATCTGCGTGAAATAGGCATGGTTCCGAGATGAATGCTGCGGTTTTCGAGCTCGACGAGCGATGAAAACGGCCACTTTTATTCAACTACAAATATCTTCGGTTTTACTTAAAATATTTGTCTGATAGAGGTTTTACATATAGATCGCGTTTCTGTCTTTCTTCTGACTAATAAATAATTTTGGTTTAATAAGTTATCATGATGTTTTCAACAATATTCTTTCAGCGTTCGTCTTTTCCAACATGGGCGACCCTTTTGGAAGCGCGATACTTGGGTTACCCATCCTATATTTGGGTCTGTTTCCAACTGGGGTTCGAATATAT
>WNGS01039169.1:44102-58723 GCA_020271785.1 Procambarus virginalis
ATGTGAGGAGAATGTGGGTGAGTCAGATGACTTGAGGGAGGGCGTGAGTGGCTGGCTGGTACACGGTGGTCACTCCTCGTTACTTTTTGACTCATAATAGCAACTTAGTGGTTCGTTATGGTGAACAAAACATGCAGATACTTATATATAACCTGTGTATATAGTGTAACAACCGACAAAGTATTTGTTCACTGTTTGATGAACATAATTGAATCAACAATAAGCACACCATATTTTTGAGTACAGCGATGATTCACCCATTTCATTATATAAATATATCACACTACACACTATTGAATAATATTACAGCAAAAAACTACGAAAAATCAATCAGAGACATTGAAATAATTAGGCAATTATCTCTTTGTGGCAACTCCGGCCTGACAGCTGGCGATCAACAGACCGCCTGGGACGCATGCTGAGTGAGTGCCTGTTTTGTGCCAGACTTCCCTGCCCTATAGTGGCCAATATATTCAACTTACGATTTTTTTATTATTTTTCCCGTGATCAGTGAACACAAATTAACAGGTTAGGAAGAAAAAATATTTTTTTTTTGTTTTTTGTATGCGCCTGTGGGTGTCAAATGGTATATAGCTATGCGCCATTTAAGGGTTAACCTATTATAGGTATGCCACTGAACTCTGTGAGGGGATTGCAAGTTATGCCCCTATGGTACGGTCTGTGGACTTCCGGGGCACACTAGCTTGCCTTCGACTTAGTTATGGCCCATCCTGGTTATGGGGAGTCTGTGGGCCTGCAGGCCGCCCCATGCGTCTTCCTGGTGGGCCTCCCTTTGGCCGGTCTAGCCTGGCCTCGGGCCGGGCTTGGGGTGTACATGAGCTCCCGGTTCCCCATCCAGCCGGTTTTGAGCGGGGTTTCTCCGCCGTCGGTCGCCTGGTAGGCGGGTTCCTGGGCCTGCTGGGTTCTGTCGTGTCTCCGTGGGCCCTGTCTGGGGTCTATCTGCTCCGTTCTCTGCCTTTGCCGGAGCGAGTTGCTCTTTACCTGTGGCATGTTGCGGTGGTGTATACTCCCCTAGTTGTGCTTGCGGGGGTTGAGCTCTGGCTCTTTGGTCCCGCCTCTCAAACGTCAATCTTATAACAGGTGTACAGTTTCCTGAGCCTATTGGGCTCTATCATATCTACACTTGAAACTGTGTTTGGAGTCAGCCTCCACCACATCGCTTCCTAATGCATTCCATTTGTCAACCACTCTGACACTAAAAAGTTCTTTCTAATATCTCTGTGGCTCATTTGGGCATTCAGTTTCCACCTGCGTCCCCTAGTGCGTGTGCCCCTTGTGTTAAACAGCCTGTCTTTATCCACCAGGTTGTATGTTGCTACTACTGCGCGTGTGCATTAGTACCGTGTTTCGCAGTGGCGTGTCCTTACTCCTGGGGTTTTTTATGCTTCTGCTCTTTCGTCCTGCCTCACCCCAGTCGTTTTCCTGGCATCTCCTTTGGTCAGTTTTGCCTGCACTTGCTGCTATGTTGGGGGACGTGGTCGGTTTTCACCACTTCATTGTTTGTGTGTTCCCTTGTTTTCCTCCTCTGCCACAGGGGTGTTCTGCGTGTGTTCCTTGGCTTCTTGGGCTTTTTCGGCCTGTGTCCTGTGGTGTGCTTCTTTGTCTCGGTCTGTTGCTGTTGCTCGTACCTCTTGGTTCGGGTACGGTTCTGGCGGCAACCCTTCCGCCTTCTTTGGTTTCCTTGCTTGCCCTGCCACTTGGGTTTTTGGGGTCTTGCGATGTCTCGCGTCGGACCCGTCATTTGTTCTCCTGGCGGGTTTGCTTGCTTTGGGATTTGTCTGTTCGGCAGACGTTCCATCTCCTTGTACCACCTGAGTTCGGTGGTCGCGCCCGAGATCTTCTTGCGGCTCCGCCTTTTCCTGGGCTCGGAGGGGCCTTGTCGGGGCTGCTTCCGTCTGCCTCGTGGTCTCGCCTCCGCTGGTGGTCGGTGTCCCACCTGCGTGTTTCTCTTGGCGGCAGTATGGGGTGTTTTGGCGGTCCTTCCTTTTCCTGTACCTTCTTAGGTGGTTCCTCTTGTTAGCGTCGGCCTGGTTTTTTGGTGGGGGTTGGGGGCCGTCGTCGTGCCACATACTGTCGCCTCTCTCTTTTTGTGCGGCGCTGGCGGAGCCGCTTTGGCTTGCTTTCGGTCTTGCTTCTACACCGCTTAGTAAGCTGTCTTGTGCTTCGTTTCCCCTCCGGCCTGTTCGTGCGCCGCTTGCACCATCCTGGTTTCTGGTCAGCGTGCTCTGTCTTCTCCTCGGTTGGTAGTGCCTCTTCGGTTCCGGTTTGTTTTTCGTCGGCTCTTTTCCTTTTGGCATTTGCCTCTGGGGGTCGGGTCGCTGAGTTTTCCTGCTCCTTTGGTTTTAGCGTTTTGGTTGTTTGGGTGGTGTCCGCCTCCCGGTTCCGTCCCTTTGATCTTCCTCTGTGGGTAGTTAGCTCCGGGGAGCCGACGGGGCTCCCCCAGAAAACCAGCGTTGAATGTAATGAAACGCCATTTTCTGGGTGAGTCCCGGAGGCTCCCCGGCAACCCTCCCTCCCTCCGGTCGGCGGTTTTTCGCGTGTCTTGACATCCAGCCTCAGAACTGATGGGTGGATAGCCGGCGTGGGAGGTCTGGGGCTCCACCTTCCCCCTCCCGGGGAGGGGGAGCTGCGCAGACAGCGGCGCGGTGACGTGTGACGTCACACTAGTTTGCTTGTTTTTCTGTTTGGGAGTTCTATCCACTAGTTCGGATTTTGGTAGCAATTTTAACCAGAATAGGGGTTTGTTTTGGGGCGCTTACCTTTCTGGGTGCCTGTCCCGGTCGATGGCAGACATAGAATGCTTCCAACCACACGGGGGCTTCTATAGGCCATTGCTCCCCTTGCCTCTCTGAGGGGGCCCGGTTCTGGCCGTGGTCCCCGGTAGGCCTAAGAACTCCATACACATGACTGATGCCAAAGTCTGAAATTAGCATATCAGCCTGGGATAGCTCCGGGGAGCCTCCGGGACTCACCCAGAAAATGGCGTTTCATTACATTCAACGCTGGTTTTTTCGGTGCGGTTCTTTTTCTTCCTGGGTGTGTTGCATGGCTCAAGTCGTCCTAGTGGGCAGATTGTCCTGTTCTCGTATGGAGGCATGGCATTCATTCTGTCAGGCTGTGCGCTTCAGTGTGAGGGGCCTTTATGGTGGAACAGGTTTGCCTGTGGGTTTATGCACCTCGTGGCATATTTGTTTGCCCCTGCCCTCCCTCAGGGTTTTGGCCTTGTTCGTCTTCACGGGCAGGTTTTTTCCTTCAGCTGCCCTAGTCGCTGGGATCTTGTGTGCCTGTGGTCATTGGCTTCAGTCTTGTGTCTTTTTCCCTTCTCGAGCTGTTTTCAGACTGGCTTGAGGAGGTTGTGGGGGCGCTTGGGCCGAGCCTGGGTCTGGTGCACTAGTCTCGGTGCAGGTGTCGGCTGCTCTGTTGGTGCTGTTTGCCCCGTCCCTGTGAGGAGCGGTGTGTCTGTTCTTGCTTCTCATCTTGTGTGCCAGCGGGTGGTGCACGCGCTTGCCTTGGGTTCTGCTTGAGCCCTGGCTCTTAGGTTTTCTCGCCTTTTTGCCCTTTTGCTGTTTGTAGTGTCTGCGGTGTTGCAGTTTTTGCAGACGGCGTCTTCTTGTTGTCCTGTGTCGGGCTTGTTGATTCTCCGGATGCCTATAAGGGGGTCTTCCCGGCAGGGTTGTGTCAGGACTTTGGGCTTTTTCCGTCGTGGGAGGCCAGTGGTGCCTATTTCGGAGTCGGTGTGGCCTTCAGGCTCTGCTTTGTTGGCTTTTCAAACTGGGCTTCGGCCCTTCGTGGGGGTGTAATTACCTAAGTGTAGTTACAGGATGAGAGCTACGCTCGTGGTACCCCATCTTCCCAGCACTCTTTGTCATATAACAAAGAGTGCTGGGAAGACAGGACACCACGAGCGTAGCTCTCATCCTGTAACTACACTTAGGTAATTTCACTCACTCTGGTGTGTGTGGCTCACTCTGTTTGCTCATGCCTGGTCCTGCGCTTTGTGGAGTTTTCAGGTCGTTTCATGCGGCCTGCGGTGGTGTTGGGTGGCCCCTCCTCCTTCAGGGGTTTCGGGCTGGCGGGGCAGGCCTCTTCTCCTGCGCTCTTTTTTTGTTCTTCTTGGAGTGGGTTCATTTCGGTGTGGTCTATGCGTCTTTTGCCGTTTGTTCAGATGCCTACTCTGTCCTTGGTCCATCTCCTCTTGGAGCCGGGCGCTGGCTTGGTGTCTCTGGACCTTTGGGATGCGTTTTGGCCTGTCCAGGGTCTTCCAGGATTCATGGTCTCGTTCGGTTTTATTGTGGGGCTTCTGGATTCCCATTTTTCATTGCTTTCTTCAATTGCATTTGGCACCTTGCGTGGTTTCGCTGTTCAGGTTCTGGCCTACCTTGGCAACTGGCTGGTATGGGCTTCCAGCTGGACTGCGTGTCTGCTCGCCAGGGTTTTGGTTCTTCCCAGCTAGACGGGGTCGGTTTCCTAGTGTTTTGGCGGAAGTTTCGTTTAGGGTCCTCTCAGGTTCGGTCCTGGCTGGGTCTTGCATGGAACTCTCGGACCACTTCATTGTCTCTCCCTCCAGAGGGAGGGAGGGAGAGACAAAGAAGCAAACGCCGACCTCTCTACCACGCTGACACATGGTAGAGGCGTCTCCCGTTGTATGTGGCGTCCTTCATTGACCGCGAGGCTGTCGGGGTTGACGCCTTTAGTCAGGACTGGTCGAGGTTGGGTTACCAGTACAGTGGTACCTTCGTTTACGATCATAATCAGTTACCATAGATACGTTGTCAACCAAAAATTCGTGAACCAAAACAAATTATCCCATAAGAAATAATGTAAACTGAATTAATCTCTTCCACACCCTTAATAAATATTAACATAAAAATATATTTTATACAGAATACTACTCATATTTTTCATACACTAAACACTCGGGTATAAATATAAACCATAAATAAAATAAGTGAACGTTTAACTGCACTTTACCGAGGATTCTTGTTGGTGCACGGGAGACGGTGAGGAGGTAGGAGGGAGGGAGGGAGGAGCGGTGATGGTGTATGGGGAGGGATGAGGAGGGAGGTGGTGAGACCGTCCCCTGCTTGCCTTAAACACTTTCGTATCTGCATCACTGGCTCCAGATTTTGCTTTCAAACATTTCGCTGCCTCTATTACATGGCAGCCAGTCAGAACCAGTCACTTACAGTCACAAGTCGGTCAAGCATTCACTGTTGTGGTAGCAACCGGTTATGCATTTACAGTCAGACATTTACAATCAATCAGGCTTTCACAGTCAGTAAACAACAAGAGTTTAATGTCAGGCAGCCCCACCATCCATCCATCAACCCCCTATCCATCCCTCCAGTTCCTTGCCCCATCCCTCCAGTCCCCTCACCACCCACCCAGTCCCCTCACCATCCATCCATCCATCCATACAGTCACCTCACCATCCATCCATCCATTCATCCAGTCACCTCACCATCCATCCATTCATCCAGTCACCTCACTATCCATCTTGGGACCCATTGCATGATATATAATAAGAACTTTCATGTTAAGAAAAAAAAAGCAGGCAAAGAATGAAATTCTCCACAGAGAATTCAAGTGCGGCTGCAGTCGTCACTGCACGTGATAGACATGTAAACAAACTGAGTGCGCCTCGCCACGCGCCCCCAGAACCATGCGCTCGTTCGACCCATACGTGTATGAACAAACGTTGTCTTCCAAGTAAACCGGCATACACCAATTCAAATTTTACGATGAATTTGACATCGATCAAAATATTCGTACTCTGGGGAAGTCATCAGCTGAGGTTCCACTGTACATGTACATCTATTCCCTGGATCTGCTGTTGCTCCAGGTCCTAGCTCGCTTGGAGACTTGCCAAAGGAGAGTAGTCTCTTGGCCCCTAGGTGGCCGCCCAGCCGGCCACCTAGCGGCCTTCATGCACTGCTAGCTCGGTGTCCGAACCCGAGGGTCTTCCTGCAGCTCTGCCTCTTTCAGCAGATAGGTACAGTCCATTGCATGTCTGGTTTGCTCGTCTCCTCGAGTCTTCGCGTCTGGGCTTTCTGTCTCGAGTCTATCCTCACTTGTATGGTGAGCAGGTTGCTTCGTGGTTAGTGTCCCACCTGAGTGCTTCATCTCGACGGCAGTATGAAGTTTTCTGACGGTCCTTCCATTATTTCTTATCCCTTCATAGGTTTACTTCTGTCTCTGATCGGGTTATCTTGTCCTTCCTTTCGTGATTGTAACAGGACTGTTGTCTTATGCCGAATATTGTCGCTTTGTATTGTGCAGCTCTGGTGGAGGCGCTGCAGCTTGCATTCGGCATTGATGTTAATTCTGCACCATTCCACAAGCTGTCTCATGCATTGTTTCACCTCTGGCCTGCTCATGCACTGCCTGAGCCATCCTGGTCGTTGGACTGGGTGCTCTCTTTTCTCGCTTCTCGGTTTGTTTTGGCCCCTTCAGTTAAGGATCATTTTTCCATGGTTCTTTTTTTTTCCTGATAGCATTGGCCTCTGGGGGGTCAGGTCGGGGAGCTTCATGCTCTCCTCCGGCGCAGGAGTTTCTGCTCTTTTGTTCCTAGTAGTAGGTTTGTTTGTTTGCAGCCGTCTCCTTCTTTTCTGGCGAAGACCAAGACTGCTGCTATCAGTAGGTGTCCTTGGGTTGTTGATGCTTGGTTGGTTAGGCCAGTGGTGCATCATGTGTTGTATTCAGTTGCGGTTCTCCACCCTTACCTGCACGCCATGACCTCCGGGGACGTAGTCGATCTTTGGGTTGGCTCAGTTTCCCTCCTTCCCTGTTCCAAGGTTTCAGGTCTCCGAGGTCGTCTGCAGTGCTATTCGGTCCAGCCAGCCGGCGGTCTATCCTCGTGCCCATGATATTCGTAAGTTTACTGCTCTGGCTGCCGTCTTCGTAACATGTCTTGGACTGACATTCATGCACAGGGTTTTGGGAGGAGGTTGAACTGGGTGCTAGCTGCTCGCTACCTTGTCATGTTCCTGGGCCTATTCGGGCCTGTCTCATTGGGTCGGCGGTTGCAGCCAATTGTCTCGACTTTACATTGGTAAGTGAGGGTCGACAGCCTCCTGGGTAAGTTCCTCTTGTTTTGTCTTTGGGTAAGTAGCTCTGGGAGCTGATGGGAATCCCCCCCCAAAAAAACCTAAATATAATGAAACGCTAGTTTCTTGGTGACACCTGGAGGCTCCCCAGCAGCCCTCTCTCCCTTCAGTCGGCATTTTTTTTTTTTTTTTTTTTTTTTTTTTTTTTTTTTGACATCTAGCCTCAGAACTGGGGTGTGGATAGCTGGCGCATGGGAATGGGGTTCCCAAGGAGGGGGAGCTGCGCAGACAGTGCACTGTGACATAGTGACGTCATGCTCGTTTACTCATTTTCATTTGTGGAGTTCTGATCGGCTTTCAGTAGCAATCTTTTAACCAGAATAGGGGTTTGTTTTAGGTGCTTACCTTTCTGGGTGCCTGACCTGGTCGCTGGCAGACATAGAATGCTTCCAACAACATGGGTTTCTATAGGTCATTGCTCCTCGAGTCTCTCTGAGGAGGGGCCAGGTTCTGGCTTGTGGTCCCCGGTAGGCTTAGAACTCCATGCATTTTGACTGATACCAGTGTCTAATACATTCACATCAGCATGGATAGTCTCATCCAGAAACTGGTGCTTCATTACATTAATTTTTTTTCACACCCATATTTGGTACAGTATATACAATTTATGGGACCATGTTACCATCTTACTTTGCTTGCCCTTCATTCTCCTCTCTTGTAATGATTTATTGTTTGCTTTTATCATTTCAGAGTTTCCTGTTCTTTATCTCTTTGTAGCAAAAGGGAATGTCTTTGTTCATGCCTATACTCATTTAGACGTTTTGCTTCATCAAGATTTAGTTTTAGCTTCTCTCTGTCTTCCTTTGAAAAATCTTGTCTTAATGACCATAGTTTCCCATCATCATTTTACAAATTCCTGGTGTTTCTAAGCACATCTTTCATTTGTTTGACTCCAATAAGTGTCATCCTTTGGGGTGGGTCTTATCATTTTCATATTTGCCTATCCTAAAATAACTAACATTTTCCTTTGTTGTGAGGCCTTCTCCTGAAACTACCATTTTCTTGGTGACTTTCTCCTTTTCTGCTGTTCTGTCCACCTTAGATGGTGTCTCCTTTTCCAAACACAATAATTATTATGGACTTCTAGCTAGTGTTTTGTATTATTTTTCTGTTGGAAAGCAATTCTTTCCTAACTGCCTGTCCGATGTCTGTTCCTAACTGCTCATATCTGTTTTTGACCTCCAAACAGATTGTTTTTCTCTTTTACAGCTTGCATGTTTCTTTCATTTCTTCTTTACACTTTTCCAGTTACTCTGGAGTTACTATGTAGAGTTACTCTGAGTTTTTCCTGTATTTATTTATCTACTTGTTTCAAGTTGCATTCTGTTTGTTGGTGGCATTGCCAGTATAACCCCCCTGGGCTACCTCTTCTTGAAGGGTACCCCACCCTGGGTAGTGTGTGCGCTTTGCCATTTTTCCCCCATGATGTGTGTGATCCTGAGTATCCTGGCTTCACCTAAAGTGTGCGATCCTGAGTATCCTGGCTTCACCTGACGTGTGCACACAGTGCTGTCTTATAATATCAGAACACCATATACAGTATTTCTTTGTTCAATGTGAGAATTTTCAGTAAAACTTGGATTATATGCACATTGTGAATTATTACAAAAAGAATAATAAAGTTTATTTAATGTTTTATTGTGTGGAACATTTTATATTTTATCCTGGAGGGAAATACCATTCCAGTATTTTGTCTCCAATATTATTCATGCAAATATGCCTTGACAACACAAATTGGAAATTTATATAATTCTTTTATTATTCAGATTCAATATTAATTTACAGAAGCATGTTCTTTTACAATATAAAAGTCCAGTTAAGAAAGAATGTCATCACGAAGTGGAACAAGATATAAAAGAGTGCCAAGAAATATTTATACATCTAGTACTGCAGAAGTTCGCTAATCTGGACTATGTGGGAGGGACCCCGTGCTGAATGAGCTGGTTTACTGGATCAAAGGACGTTTCACAGCAGCAGTCCAAAAGTTAAAATTTCCAAAAATGTTTGTACCACAACCAACATAATTTAAATTTGTACACATAAGTGTTTGGGGCTGAGTGGGTTTTAGCTGCTGGGCTGGTAGGTGGGCAGGGCAAATGGGCAAGCAGGCAGATGGGTGAGTGGGCAGGCTGGATGAGTGGATGGATGGCAGGCAGATGGGCTTGGTGGTTGGCAGGTGAGTGGCAGGCAGTGGGTGGGTGAGCAGGCAGGGATAATGGGTGGGCAGGTTCTGGCAGGCAGGTGGGTGGGCGGGCTTGATGGTGGATGGCAGCAGCTGTTTTGGCGTTGGTGGCAGGTGGGTGGGCAGGCAGGGATAGGTTTAGGGGTGAATGGTGGGCAGGCAAGGCAGGCAGCAGTTGGATGGGTTGGCTGGGTGGGTGGATGGCAGGCCGATGGGCTTGGTGGGTGGGCAGAAAGGGATAGGTTTAGGGTCATGCAGGTGGGTGGTTGGGTGGGCAGGCAGATGTAGTTGGCAGGCAGGTGAGCAGGCAGTTTCATGTGGGTGGGCAGGTAGGCAGGTTCTATATGGGTGGATGGCAGGCACATGAGCTTGGTGGTTGGTGAGTGGATGGGCAAGCAGGTGGTGGGCAGGCAGGATGGGTGGATGGCAGGCAGATGGGCTTTGTGGTTGGCAGGTGAGGCAGATTTGGATGGGTGGGTGAGCAGTGAGGCATGTGGCCACACAACACAGGCAGGAGGTGGGTGACTCTCCCTACCCATACCTCCCACCACCTCCCTCCACCCATCACCCTCCTAACCCATGTCACAAGTGATGACAACATCACTTGTAACATACTCACTTGCCGTATGATGACACCATAATATGCGCCTTGTGATAAACCATATTTTATTTGTTTTGTTAATATTTAAATGAATAAATAGTCAACCAATTACATTTTAAATATTTTGGTGTGGTTTTTAAAATTTGTAACTAGCTCTCTGTGGAAAAAGAAAAAATATATAATGAGTAAACAACTGCACCACCATGTACAGACAACCCTCCCTCCTCCCTAACTGCCACTCTCCTAGGCTTAACATGCCAGTTACCTCTGGTACACAATTCACTCCACACACCCACAACCCCTACCCACCCTAGTGGGTGGGGTTACCACACCCACCCCCCTGACACCCACCACACTCATACCCACTCCTGACACCCACACCCACTCAAGCCTCCCAGCTTGCCTGAATGAAGCCTGACTCCCTCCTTTCCTGGTGGTTGTGTACAATGAGTGTTATGCCCAGCATTTCACTTCTTTATCTCTCAATGGTAAAGGTTCATTGTTATATTCTGCAGAAAGTCAACCCTTGGTTTTAGAGAGATTTTTAGGCTTCAAACTCTCAATATCGGTATACGCTGATCCAGACAAATATCCTTTAGTCCAGCTTCTATGGACATTCTATCCAGATAGGTATATAACATTATCCAGACACAAATTTTGCTGGATTAGGGCATTTTCCGGATCGGCGGACTTTGGATTAGTGAACTTCTACAGTATATGTGAAAATATATTATCAGTGTTTTTACCATTTCAGACTTAAGGAAATACTCTTCAGAAGTGCATTCAAGAGCAGATGCAAAATAGAAATCATGTTGATAAGTGTTAAAAAATTTAACACAAATCCCATCTAGCAACTGTGTTCTTTTAGAAGAAAAGCTTTTTGATCTTCAGTGTGCCTGCATAACTCGAGTAAAAAAAAAAAGTCAAGAAATATGAGAGCTCAAGTAGGAGATAAACTATATCAGTGTTCAGTGTGTCTAAAAGATTTTTCAAAAAAATCTACCTTAACAGCACATATGAGACTTCATACAGGAGACAGACCATATCAGTGCTCCGAGTGTTTAAAAGGATTTTCACAAAAATCTTGTCTAGTAAAACATAAAAGGGTTCATACAGGAGAAAAACCATACCAATGCTCTGAGTGTCTACAGATATTTCACTAAAATCTAATTTATTAAACATGAGAGGGTTCATAGAGGAGAGAAACCTTATCATGCTCCGTTTGTTTGAAAAGTTTTTCACGAAAATATAATCTTGTTAAACATGCTAGGACTCATACAGGAGATAAACCATATCCATGCACAGTGTGTCAAAGACGTTTTTCAGTAAAATATCATTTACTAAGACACACGAGGGTTCATACTGGAGAGAAACCATATCATTGTATAGAGTGTTTAAAAAAATTTTCTCACAAACCTTCCCTAGTACAACATGCAAGGGTCCATACAGGAGAAAAGCCATATCAGTGTTCAGAGTGCCTAAAGAAGTTTTCATGCAAGTCAAGTATAGTAGCACATATGACAGTTCATACAGGAGAGAAGCCATTTCAATGCTGTGAGTGCCCAAAAAGATTTTCTGGAAGATCTACTCTAGCACAACATTTGAAGATTCATAAAGGTGAGAAGCCATATCAATGCTCTGAATGTCTGAAATGTTTCATACTTAAACGTCATCTTGTAAATCATGTGAAGCTTCATACAGTCAAAAAAACATACAAGTGTTCTTGATTGACTGTAAAGCTTATAATATAAATATATTTGTGTAAACATCGGAGATTGGTGCTGATAAATTATTTGAAGTTTAGAATATTTAACAGATTATTAATATATTATAATTAAATGTCAGTTCATTCTGAAGGGAAATAAAACAAGGGGGTAAAAACTTCTGTAAAGACATATGAAACGTGTCTTTATACACATTTGTCCTAAAGGACTAATGATCAAAGGTATCTGGGAAGATAAGAATTATAATTTGTTCACAAAATTACTAAAAGAAATTATCTCAACTTTCCTGTTCAACTACGTGATGAGAAAGGAAATGATAAAATGAAACAAGATCTGAAGCAGATGCGAGAGAATATGCAATGATCTGTAATACTTTCTGGACCCAAAAACTTTTCGTATTTTTCATGCTGGATGCTTGTGATTGGATAAAGGATTACAGCTCGTAATTATTGAATTTGAATAGGCTACATGTGCCCCAAAATAGAAATCAGATTAGACAATTGGGAGACAGATTGATATACTGAAGAATGATGATTGCAGAGTTGAGTCACGAGTATCAGAGTGGATGACAGTGGTTGTACTGTAATTCACTCTGGTAAAAAGTTAATGAATAATACAAATAGAGCATGGTCATGACAGTACTTTGTACAGGGTCATAGTTAATTGTGACAGAGGAAGTCGAGGTGTTTACAGTTGAAGCATCGTCAGTAAGATGATTTGCAATGGAGAACCTTACTATAGTGCCAAAGTGCTTGAATGGCTTTGATGCATACATCACCTTGAGAAAGGATGTAGGTTACATCTGAAAATTTGTTTTTTCATACATTTACACATATATTGGGTCTTTCCTTCACCTTCATGATTTTTACCATAAATTGAATGTAAGTCCCAGAAAACTTCCCATGAAATGTCCCAGAAACACATCTAGTGATTTAATAGCTAAATTTAGATTTTAAATCATTGTCACTAATTACTAAAGCTTTATATTATCATTTAGTCTAGCATATTCATGAATTTTTACCGTGTTCCTGTGTGCCATTTGTATTATGACATGTATAAATTGTTGATTATGCTCATTTTGACTGGCACAAGGAGGATAGTGGGATGCTCAATGCACTTCCTTGTGCAGGGATCTTGACCTCTGCTGTTTCGCTGTCAGCTGCCTTCTTTCAGCTCTGATCCTCCGGGAAACGATATTAATGTTTTTCACCTTCCGTCTCACGTGTAAGCAGACCATGGTGGGCCCCCGCTCTCACTTTTGCTTCTCCTATTTTTCTTTGTTGTTTCCTGAGGACGTAGCGTCTCGGTTCCTGTCTGCTGCGGCTATTAGTTGCCGTCCTGTGTTGGATCTATTGTGTGTGCATGGGGTCGTTCTCGCCCTTTACGGCAATCCCGAAAGCCAGTGGATCACCTACTGTTAGTCAAGGTGGGTCCTCTGTGGTGCCTGTAGCCAGGTCTGATGTGTGTCCCCACTCGTCGTCTACTTTGCCTGGGTAGCACAATGCTCACTCTGCTTGGAAGGTGAGCTCTCATGCTTCATGCCAGCCCTTTCATGGTCATCCCTTTGACAGGGCAGTGGGGGAAGGCTAGCTTGATTTACCAGCTCTTGGTCTCGTTTATAGATGTTTTGGATGGTTCTCTCAGCCTGCAGGGGAGATGGGTCCTGCCTCCTTTTGGGGGGTCGGGGCTTTCGGAGCAGGCCCCCTGTCCCGAAAGTAACATAGGTAAGTTATATGAAAGAAACATAACATAGGTACGTTATTCAAAACTGGCAGTAATAGTCAATCCAACAGGAATGGGGGTAAACAACACTAAATAAAACGATCACCACGTGTACTTCTTAACTATACATATACACTTATTACATATGTACATAACACTACAGATGCCACTTTAACATAGTTCACTACAAAAAGAACTTCTGCAATCTTCTCTCCCAGCAAGTCCACTTTTATCTTCTATCATTCAACACTGAAGGTACCTTCCCTGAGCCTTTCTTGTATAGTACTCATGCCGGCGAGTCCACCTTTCTCGGTAAATCATGGGTCAGTCCTCCACAGTATCATCACTGTGTCAAAACTCCACTTTGACTCCCACCAACATGCTTGTTGATCTCCAGCAAAATGCTGGCTGGCTTCCTCTAAAAGGCTTCAACTATAACGAGCCTTAACATAGAGGACAGATGGACATTAATTCCATCTCATAACTCAACTGGGCCATCTCTGGTTACATCGGTCCAGTCAACAATACTGTAGAAGCTCGCTAATCCAGACTATATGGGAAGGCCAGACCACCCAGCCGGATGAGCACATTTTCCGGATTAACTGACTTTACACCGCGGAAGTCCAGAAGTGAACATTTGCAAAAATGTTTGTACCACGAACATGATTTGAATTTCCACACAGTAATTAGTATGTGAGGCTGGGTGGGCAGTTAGCTGCCTGGCTGGTAGGTGGGCAGGGCAAGTGGGTGGGCGGGCAGGCAGACATAGGTGGGTTCAGGCATGCAGGTTTTGGATGGGTGGAAGGCAGGCAGATAGGCCTGGTGGGTGGCAGGTGAGTGGGCAGGCAGGTTCAGGCAGATGGAGGGTGGGTGGGCAGTGTTCTGCCCTCAGGGGGTTGGGGATTTGGGACTTAAACCTCCAAAAGAGAGCTTTGGTTATTGCACCAGACCATTATTTGCATACAGGCAGACAACATCCCCAGTCACTCCCTGACAGAACAAACAACCGACCACAGCAGCCACACTCCCGCTACCGTCGGTCAACCAGCAATGGACATGGGAGTCCTTGAAATTTACCTAGATGACCCTGTATGCCTCCTGATCGTTGAGTGGGGTTCAGCATCACATATTTAGGGGTGCAGCTCCAACACTGGCCTCGTTGTCTTGTGCATACACCCTACTCGAGCCGCTGTGACTCCCCCCGCACTTCTTGTTGGAATGATCTCCTGATCATCCCCCCCCCCCCCCCCTCTCTCTCTCTCTCT
>WNGS01039176.1:0-17023 GCA_020271785.1 Procambarus virginalis
TGTATGGTTCAACACAGTGTGGTGGAGGGCTGCATGGTTCAACACAGTGTGGTAGAGGGTTGTATGGTTCAACACAGTGTGGTAGAGGGTTGTATGGTTCAACACAGTGTGGTAGAGGGATTCATGGTTCAACACAGTGTGGTAGAGGGTTGTATGGGTCAACACAGTGTGGTTGAGGGGTGTATGGTTCAACACAGTGTGGTTGAGGGGTGTATGGTTCAACACAGTGTGATAAAGGGGTGTATGGTTCAACACAGTGTGGTAGAGGGATTCATGGTTCAACACAGTGTGGTTGAGGGGTACATGGTTCAACACAGTGTGGTTGAGAGGGTGTATGTTCAACACAGTGTGGTAGAGGGATTCATGGTTCAACACAGTGTGGTTGAGGGGGGCATGGTTCAACACAGTGTGATAAAGGGGTGTATGGTTCAACACAGTGTGGTAGAGGGATTCATGGTTCAACACAGTGTGGTTGAGGGGGTTCATGGTTCAACACAGTGTGGTTGAGAGGGTGTATGGTTCAACACAGTGTGGTAGAGGGATTCATGGTTCAACACAGTGTGGTTGAGGGGGGCATGGTTCAACACAGTGTGGTTGAGGGGTGCATGGTTCAACAGTGTGGTAGAGGGGTGTATGGTTCAACACAGTGTGGTTGAGGGGGGCATGGTTCAACACAGTGTGGTAGAGGGATTCATGGTTCAACACAGTGTGGTTGAGGGGGGCATGGTTCAACACAGTGTGGTTGAGGGGTGTATGGTTCAACACAGTGTGGTTGAGGGGGGCATGGTTCAACACAGTGTGGTTGAGGGGTACATGGTTCAACACAGTGTGGTAGAGGGATTCATGGTTCAACACAGTGTGGTTGAGGGGGGCATGGTTCAACACAGTGTGGTAGAGGGGTGTATGGTTCAACACAGTGTGGTTGAGGGGTGAATGGTTCAACACAGTGTGGTTGAGGGGGTTCATGGTTCAACACAGTGTGGTTGAGAGGGTGTATGGTTCAACACAGTGTGGTAGAGGGATTCATGGTTCAACACAGTGTGGTAGAGGGGTGTATGGTTCAACACAGTGTGGCTGAGGGGTGCATGGTTCAACACAGTGTGGTAGAGGGTTGTATGGTTCAACACAGTGTGGTTGAGGGGGTTCATGGTTCAACACAGTGTGGTAGAGGGGTGTATGGTTCAACACAGTGTGGTTGAGGGGTGTCTGGTTCAACACAGTGTGGTAGAGGGATTCATGGTTCAACACAGTGTGGTTGAGGGGGGCATGGTTCAACACAGTGTGGTTGAGGGGTGTATGGTCCAACACAGTGTGGTTGAGGGGTGTATGGTTCAACACAGTGTGGTAGAGGGGTGTATGGTTCAACACAGTGTGGTAGAGGGATTCATGGTTCAACACAGTGTGGTTGAGGGGGGCATGGTTCAACACAGTGTGGTTCAGGGGTGCATGGTTCAACACAGTGTGGTTGAGGGGTGTATGGTTCAACACAGTGTGGTAGAGGGGTGCAGGGTTCAACACAGTGTGGTTGAGGGGTGGATGGTTCAACACAGTGTGGTTGAGGGGTGTCTGGTTCAACACAGTGTGGTAGAGGGATTCATGGTTCAACACAGTGTGGTTGAGGGGGGCATGGTTCAACACAGTGTGGTAGAGGGATTCATGGTTCAACACAGTGTGGTAGAGGGGTGTATGGTTCAACACAGTGTGGTTGAGAGGGTGTATGGTTCAACACAGTGTGGTTGAGGGGGGCATGGTTCAACACAGTGTGGTTGAGGGGTGTATGGTTCAACACAGTGTGGTTGAGGGGTGTATGGTTCAACACAGTGTGGTTGAGGGGGTGTATGGTTCAACACAGTGTGGTAGAGGGCTGCATGGTTCAACACAGTGTGGTAGAGGGATTCATGGTTCAACACAGTGTGGTAGAGGGATTCATGGTTCAACACAGTGTGGTAGAGGGGTGCATGGTTCACACAGTGTGGTAGAGGGGGTTCATGGTTCAACACAGCAGAGTGTAATGTGAGGGGATGGTTCACCAGCTCACTTACAATAGTGCTCTTATGCCTGTGGGAGGCCAGTACACTTGTTAAGTGCACTTGTTAAGTGTGCGGACTTAACTTTGGTAACCAGCAACCGAAACATCTAGTGTTTGGGCTTACGTGAGAGCCCCAGTCACCAGCAGTCCAGAAATGTTACCGTGGCCGTGGTAGCATGTCTGTGGACAGAGATAGAGCCGATAGCATCTCTCATTGTATGGCTTGGGCGAGGGACTAGTTTGCGCGGGAAAACAGTTAGGCCGCTGGCGTGGGTAGCTGTGGGCCACCCGCTCGCTAGCCATTGAGCCGTCGCCATGGAAACAGACGCCATCTTAGTAAACATCTTGAGCCGCCATGTTGGTCGGCCATCTTGGAGTTGCCCTAGGGGCTATGCTACACCGTCGCTGATTGGAGGAGAGGGGTAGGCCCCAGTATGCCTTCCTCTCATTGGTTATTTCGAGGAATACGCGGGAATCGACGGTGTGAGGTCATTCTGGAGGAGCCATCACCCTGTCAAGACGCTCCTATGCTCAATTCGGCCAAATTGAGTATAGTGCGTCGGGGTGGTTAATTAACTACTCAGCTGCTGCACCTCCTGCTTCATCTACGACAGCGGTCGTCACAGAATCCGGCCGAAGTCGTCGCTTGGAGGGGAAAAGACAGTGTACAGTGGGTAGAGAAGATCTTGTGATCGGTCTGGGATCGTGGGGTAATGTGCATACGAGCAGTAACAGACTCGTAGATCCCATACCAGTGATGATTAGACTTGCTAGTGCTCTGTAGCAGTCGATGGGAACGGGGAAATAAGTGTTAGTGCTTTAAGGCAGATTTCCCATGTTTGTTTAAGACGAAATCATTGTGCGCGTCACCTGTGTACGAACGCTTCACTTACCGGTGGGTCGAGGGTACGAAACAAGCCGTGTTGTGGGAGGGTTCGGTGCGCGCCATTGTACGAACGATACCGCTGAGGTACCAACCAGCCAGCCTACCACCACTGAGCCAGCCACCCATAGCGGGGTGCCTGATGTATGGGAATGGTGTGTGTAAGCCGGCAGTATGAATGTAAGTACCTATGTGTGTATTTCTGGTGATTAGTAGTCTCTAAAGCTTGAATTCGAGGTCAAGTGTTCCGTCGCATTGTCACGCAGCACCTGTAGGTGAAGTGAAGTGTGGACGAGGAGATAATCACCCTTGTTGTCATCGTGTCAGTCCTGAGGGACGTACGTCTTGTGAGCACAGACGTACAGAGTGTGTGTGTGTGTGTGGGTACACACGGGAACAGAGTATATACATAGATTAGCCAAGGACTGAGAGGATGTCCATGTAATATTATATTATTCCATTGTGGTAATTATTCATTCTTGATCGTCCGTGGGACGGAGTGATATCATTTCATGTGTAGTCTTGCAGGTGTGGAATTTCAACACTGAGCGCTCAGGTATGTGGTAACGTCAGTGATTCCTGGCAATGATTATTGTGGAGTGTGCCACAGTGTGGTTTTAATTTCTTGTATTGTTCCCAGGGCCGTGACAAATGTGATATATATATATATACATATTGTGGTTGCAGTATTAACGTAATTTTGGTAGAATTTGGTGAGTGACGAGGCTGTCGGGAGTGACAGCCCTCGCTCTGTCGAGTAACGTAAAACTCGGGAGTGTTTATTCGGCATGCGTGATCGATAAATCACTCACCCATGTGATTTAGGAGTGCGAGATCTCCTTAGTGTTCCCAATAACGTTTGATAGCTGTAGGCTACATGTGTCAGCAGTATATATATAATATATATATATATATATATATATATATATATATATATATATATATATATATATAATCGTAGTGTCACGGTGCCCAGTGTTATTGTGTTATTTACTGTGTGGTTATTGCAAATTTGGGACCTATGTTCTAGGGGTTATTGAGAGCACTGGGGTCATTTGCAACAGTAAATAAGTAAGTAAATGTTGAGCAGTATTCTAATACTTGGAAATTAGAGTACTTGCCGTGTGTGTTGTTGCAAAGGGGTTGTCATTGTTAGTGATTGTTGCTAGAGTTGAGCAATCACCGTGGGTGACTGCAGTTCAGTAAAGTCATTGTGGGGGCAGTGTTCTAGAGGGTTCATGTCCTGTATGTTATTTTACTAGGTTCTGCAGTATTGTCATTGCAACCGGATTGTAACGTAAATCACTGTGATTTGTTAGTGTGATTGTCATTGTCGTGGGTGAACTCGGCTGTAGACGAGTACTTGGATATACATATATTCTCCTGTTTATCTGGTAGGACATCGAAGTCCAGTATTCAGTGAGGTGATTGCGAGGCAATTAATATAACGTAACCGAGGGAACGCCCATTGCTTAAGAGAATTTGTTCTTTTACAATATGAGTAACGTAGAATACGTTTGGGTTAATTTACTTTCCTGCAAGCAGCTACGGTAGTCTCAAGGAGCCTAGCCACCAGCCAGATAAGAATTAGAGTATTGTCTGTCGTAATTAACGGTCAGTGGGCCGGGTAATTGACGTGTTTCAGGAAGTCAAAGTAATTAATCTCGATCCTTGTTGATCGACTCACACGAAGGCTACATTGTTCCATTAACGTAACGTCGTTATTTATGTCCGGAAGTACCGGCACTTGATTGACTCGTGGGAAGAGTAACGTCATTTTAGAATAACGTAAACGTGGTGCCTAATTACTGTTATTAGCCACCTGAATTGGTCTGAGTATGGAAGGCTCAGACGGAATTCATACCTTAATGTAAATTGCTGAGCCAGTGTGAAAGGTTGCGTATTTAACTGTTTAATTATTGATCTTGAGGATAGTAATTAATTACTCTAAAGGTAATCACGAGTGATTACCGTTCTCTTAGCACTTTGGACATTGTAAATCAGAGTTTACCATCGCTGAGTGATTAGTAACCGATTAACGTAAATTAACGTAACTAGTAAAGAGATTAATCAGCTGTCTTGTAGTACAGGGATTAATGGGATTTTCTCACTGAATGCTCGACGGGTAGAGTGTTGTGTAATTTCCGCGTTACTAGTGACAGTTGTAAGAGTTATTAAATTAACGTAAATGTTTTGTTATTAACGTAAATCAATTGTATTGATTGTTGATCGTCCGTGGGACGAAGTGTTAACGTAAGATTAATTGAGGAAGGGTGCTGGAGTTGCCAGTGAACCCATTAGTTATTGATGTCATTGAAAGACTACTGATTTGATTGCATTGCAACCGCTATTGCAGGTGTAGACTGCACTGAGGCGTAGAACAGTTAGGTTACTGGAGACGTGTTTCAGAACTCACTGTGTCATTTGTTGTAATTGTGATTATAGATCTGTTAGTTCTTGCTTGCTTGTTGATTCCTCTGTGGGCACGCTTATGTTCGAGTTAGTTCATTATGCAGTCCGAGGGGCTGGTGTCTAGCTGTCATTGATAGTGTCACAGGAAGGATTTCGAGTAACGTCATTGACATTCTTTTGTTTGTTGTAGTAGTTAGTACTTTATTGAATAAACTAAGTTGTTATGTTAACACTGTCTTTTCGTTACACCCCCACACATTATTATTGTTATGCAAATGTTCTTCACACTCGACTATTGGAGACTTATTTCTGAGCTTTGGATCAAATATACGGCACTACACAACAATAAATTATTGTTGTGAGAGCCCAGGACCTACTCGTTAGATTCGCTTCGGCGATTAGCGAAGGTCGACGACCCAAGTGGAGGGGATTTCAATTTCATTGGGGTCTCGGCGTTTGCTCGCGCCTAGTCAATTGTTCGTACAGGGTCCCAAAGTGAGGAATGAGCTGCTTACTACACTGGTGTGTTAGCTAAGCAAGTCCTTCCTCAGGGACCTAGTTGAATATCACGACAGGAATAAAGGTTAAAGAATAAAGAAAATTCTTAGAAATTTTCCGAGCTCAATTCCTTATACCAATTTATCCAATGTACTGACGTAAGTCAGCACAGCTCAAAAACTCTCACAGTAATAAAGGGTGTGTGGGTATCCTGGATCGGCATTACTTGCAAGAGCTTATCTAGTTTTTTTAACACGACCGCTCTTCTTCCGGCATGTTATTTGTATGTTTATTTGGAGGATGTTAAAGAGCCGAGGACTTATGTTGTTCATAGTGAACACTGTGACTATGGCACTCTACCCTTCATTAGTTCTATTATGCAGTTGCTACCATATCTGTCACTCCAGTATGTTGTTACTCTACTGTGCAAATTTGAGACCTGGCCCTCTAGTATCTTCTATGTATGTGTTGTGTGGTACCTTTCTCGTCGCCTTTCCAGAGAGTACATTTTGAGAACTTTGAGACGGTCCCAATAATTTAGATGTTTTGTCGTTTCTATGCATGTCGTGTATGTTCTTGTATTCCCTCTAATTCAGAGATCTCTCCCCCGCTGAAAGGGGAAGGTGAACATCGAGCAGCACTGAAGTGGAGGAAGCACAAGTGATTGGAATAATCTGAGCATTGTGATGGAGTCCCTGGATTTGAAGGTTTTCATAATCCACTCAATAATTAGTTTGGCTGAAGATATATTTGATTAGTTATGCACATTAAACGTCAGTTCATCTGCCATCATTATTACCAGATCTTTTACGTGTCGTTTTCCCTGAGTCTTTTGACCCTGACTGTTATTAACTTCTGAATTTTCATGTGTAAATATTTTAATTAATTTGTACCATTCCTAAGTGTTGTATCTGGAATTTATCACTATTAAAATCCTATTATTTTCTACTGCCCGCTTGAAGGCATTATTTATATCCGCTTATTCTGCTTCAATGTCTTCCTCAAAGGTAATTTTCATGCGGATTTTTTGTATCTCTGCCAAGGATGACATAAAGCATTGTCTTGTATTTTGTCTATATTTGATATGAGAATGAGAAACAAAAGTGGTGCAAGTACAATGCCTTGGGGTACCGAGATTTTCACTGTCCTTGGACTAGACTTTGTGACTGTTACTTCTCCATTCTATTTGACAGGAAATTCAATGTTCTTCTCACTACTTTACCTGTTATTCCAATGGCGTTCATTTTACTGTCTATCATTCCAAGGTCACATTTATCAAATGCTTTATTAAGGTCTATTGCTTTAATAAGGCACGTTATATTTCTTCTAATGATTCCGTGAATTATCACGGTGGTTGAGTAATTGTAAAAGACTGGATCTTCTCGCTCTAAATCCATGTTGACCTGGATTGTGAAGTTAATTGTTCTCCATAAAGCTGGAGATTTAACTCCTGATCACTGTGTCAAAAACTGTGTGCGATGTTAGTGTGATCAGTCAACAATATTTAGCCAATATTTAGCCAATACCTCCCTTATGGAGCAGAGTTATATTTACTCATTTATGTACTGCTGTTATCTCCCCCGTAACCAAGCTTTTTTGTCATGGTACACTGAGCGCTCGTGCTACTGGTACTTTATATTTCTTAATATATAGTGCCAGGAATCTGGACCAGTGACTGTTGTCGATTTCTTTATCAAAGTTTACTTTGCATGTTATATTGTTCAAGTTTTGTTAGAAAGTCGGGATCCAAGAGCTAATGGCTCGATTCTGCAGACACAAATATGGCTCCAAAGTCACGTTAAGCCGCAGGCTCCACTCCTGGTGGTGCAAGAACACACCCACCCGGGACACCGAGACTAACAAAAGGTGGTACTCACACTCGGAACTGCTTGAGGAAGATGTTGATGTTGAGAGACCTCTTCCCGTCCAGCAAGTTGATCTGCCAACACACACAAATATAATCAAACAATAGTCATGATAATACAAGTTCATTTCTGACTATTTCAGCAGTCTTGGATAGTTTGATGTTTGTTTATGTAAGATTAAAGATGGTTTTCAAAGATATTAATGACCCTTAAGTTATCCACAAAGGTTTTCCAGATGACAAAAGTGTCTCCATCAACCAACAGAAGAACAGAAATATTAATGCAAATCACCAATTATTCATCAGAGGTTTTTCAATAATTATCCTTTTAAGTCCTATAAGTTTCTTTTTAGTCCTATAAGTTTCTAAGGAGATTCTTATCACTAGAGAAAAAGTCCTAACATCACCGAGTAAAAAACCGCTATCGCAGGCCCTTCACATTCTGTGGAGACAAAGCCTAGATACTGGCGTTATCCCTGACATACTAAAAACAGCAGAGATAGCACCACTCCATAAAGGAGGAAATAAGGCAGAGGCAAAAAATTACAGGCCGATAGCACTAACATCACACATCATAAAAATCCTTGAGAGAGTGCTAAGAAGTAAGATCACAAAACACATGGAATCACAGCATCTCCATAACCCCGGACAACATGGTTTCAGAACAGGGCGCTCTTGCCTGTCACAGTTGCTGGACCACTATGACATGACACTAGATGCCATGGAAGACAAACAAAACGCTGACGTAATTTACACAGATTTTGCAAAAGCCTTTGACAAATGTGACCATGGTGTTATTGCACATAAAATGCGTGCAAAAGAAAAAATTGGCAGATGGATCTACAATTTCCTGATTAACAGAACCCAATGTGTAATAGTCAACAACTAAAATCCGTTCCATCAACTGTGAAGAGCTCAGTCCCCCCAGGGTACTCCAGTACTTTTTCTCATCCTCATATCGGACATTGACAAGGACACAATCAATAGTACTGTATCAACCTTTGCAGATGACACTAGGATCTTCATGAGAGTAGGCAACATAGAGGACACGGCAAACCTCCAGTCAGATGTAAATCAGGTCTTTCTATGGGCTACAATAAATTATATGGTGTTTAACGAAGAAAAGTTTCAGCTCATGCGCTACGGAAAAAAATAAAATTTAAAAACGGAAACCACGTTCAAAACTCAGTCAAATCATAACATAGAACGAAAAGGCAATGTAAAGGATCTGGGTGTACTCATGTCGGAAGACCTTACCTTTAAAGAACACAATAAAGAAGCCGTCACAACTGCAAGAAAAACGACAGGTTGGATAACAAGAACCTTTCACACTGGAGATGCTATACCGATGATGATAGTTTTCAAGACACTAGTGCTCTCTAGAGTGGAGTACTGCTGCACAATGACAGCCCCATCCTATGCCTTTACTGATGGCTCTGTGCAGTTAGGCACTGGTAGAACAGGTTGTGCATGTGCAGTGTATAAAGGGAATGAAATGATCATGTCTAGTACACAGAGATTGAACAACTGGGCTAGCACGACGCAGACCGAGCTAGTGGGCATTTATCTAGCCACTGAATACCTTAAGCTCAATGGTGGTGGAGTTATTTTCTGTGACTCTAAAAGTGCTCTGCAGTCCTTAAATAACCCATCACAATGTATATCGGACGTAGCTTGTAATATTAAATGGAATGTAATCTTTGCCAATGATAATAACTCTTGTATAAAATTTGTGTGGATCCCATCCCATGTTGGAGTTGGAAAACATGACTTCGTAGATCGATTGGCCAATGAGGCTTGCAGGAAAGAAAACATTGATTATGACTTTGGACTATCTAATGCAGTTATTAGAAACATACAAATTAAAGAACTTAATTCAGATTTAGAAGAACTAAGAAATGCCCAGAGACCTGAAAGCTGCAGTATTAAAAGTTATGACAAGTTTTGTAATAATAGGTATTTGTATGGTCGGCATAGTAGCCGAACCAGGCAATGTGATGTAGTCATTGCGCGAATTCGCCTTGGCTATAGACACATCTGGCAGGTTAGTGAGGCTGAGCCACTACCAGAATACTCAGATTGTAAACTCTGTGATAAACCTTTAATGCACTCACTAGAACACTACATTGATGAATGTGAAACCGTAAAGGACTTTAGACCTCCTGGCCTCTTGTACCACCAACTGTGTAACTATTTTATTGACTCAGGTGTTCTGGACGACGTCCTAACAATTTACCCAAAATTTGCTTGTCCATTTTAAAGAATGAAGAACAATTTTATGTATATTACTTCTAAGCTGCATCACCTATGAACCCATCCCTGCCCTTGTGTGGCAGTGCACAGTAGAAACTTGTTTTCACATATCCATATATTAAAACATTGATTGTAACCATGATATATATGTGCTTCAGCCTACAGTTTAGACCTATTGTCTTATGTATGACCCTCTGTCCTGCGTGACAGTGACTACTAGCATTATCCTCACTTTAATCAGACTATCAAAATCCTCAGATTAGGCAAAATTGTAATTAATTTTGTCAATAAAGATGTTAATAATAATAATTTCAAAGATGGAAATATTGCTGACCGGGAGAGCATGCAGAGATCCGTTACTTCTAGAACCCACTCAGTAAAACAAATCGACTTGAGAATGGTCCAGGACGGACTGAAACGTCGTCGTCCCTTCACTTTTTAGTGTGTGGTTTGGTCAACACTTAGTAAAACATCTAAACTACTGGGACCGACTAAAATGCCTAACTGTACTCTCTTGAGCGCAGGCGGGAGAGGTACATAATAATTTACACGTAGAAAATATTAAAGGGGCTGGTCCCAAACCTACACACAAAAATAACACCACATGAGACCAGAAGTAAGTAATTGTCAAAAAGAAGGCACCAAACCAGGAAGTCTATGTAGCAAGATCAAATGTGCGGGATAATCAGAGGGCGCTAAGTATCACCAAGGATGCCAATACGAGAACAGAAACGCATAAGGCGAACGATATCAAAAGTATCAGAGTCACCAAGAATGCTATCGAGAGACAGCGACCGTGAGGGGCGGTCTGAAAACAAGACACACGCTCGTCCTGGAAGTCAGGACATTCAAGAAGGACATGCACGACCGTAAGAGGGACAATGCAATTAGGACAAGAAGGAGCAGGGCGGCGCTCCATCAAGTGACCATGGGTTAAGCGAGTATGGCCAATACGCAACCTCGCCAGGGCCGTTTCCCATCGCCGGTTACGGTGGTAGGAGGACGGCCACGAGGACACACTACCTTTAAGAGAACGTAGTTTGTTACCAGTAACAGACGACCAACAAGCCTGCCAATGGGTAAGGATGGAGGAATGGATAACCGGGTAAAAGTCGGAATAAGGAATACCTTTACGAGAGATGGGACAAGGGCGGACAGCTTTCCTGGCGGCAGCATCCACACACTCATTTAAAGAGACACCAATATGGCTGGGAACCCAACAAAACTCAACTGACTTAAATTTACTGTGAACAAGAAACAGCCAATGCTGGATCTCGACAACCACTGGATGAACCGGATTAAAGGACCCGAGAGCCATGAGGGCACTACGAGAGTCAACAACAACTAAAAAGGAAGATTGACAACGAGAGAGCAGGAGACGAAGAGCATAGAGAAAAGCATAAAGCTCCGCTGTGAAGATGCTAGTCTCCGGAGGTAAGCGACACATATAAGTGCGATCAGGAAAAACAACAGAGTAGCCAACACCGTCCGCAGACTTAGACCCATCAGTGAAGACGGAAACGGAGTTAGAGAAGAAAAGTGCTCAAGGAAAAGGCGTTTTAGAACCGTAGGAGGTGTAAAAGCTTTAGTGATGCGCATGAGACCAGAAGACATGGCAGGATGTGCAGAATACCCCCTCCCCCCGTTGAAAAGCAAAGGTGCAACAGGTACTCTGAGAGAGAACTCTATCAACATCAGAGGCCCCACGACTGTTCAACACGCTTACACTACACTTAAGGGACATAACTGGCCGACCCCTCACAGTGTTCAAGAGAGAACTTGATAAGCACCTCCAAAGGATACCTGATCAACCAGGCTGTGACTCATACATCAGGCTGCGAGCAGCTGCGTCCAACAGCCTGGTTGACCAGTCGAGTTGACCAACGAGGAGGCCTGGTAGACGGGGACGCTAAGCCTCGAAAACATCTCATGGTAACCTCAAGGTAAGGTATCACAGCATCAGTACCGAGCTGAGTGGACAAGGTAATGTTCCCATGTGGCCGGATACCACGGATACGTGACCGGATACCAGGGACACGTGACCGGATACCAGGGACACGTGACCGGATACTTCAGTCAGACAGCCGGATACCACAATCAGCAGGGTAAAATATCAGACACCGAAATATTTGAGGGGCCTAGAACATACGACATGCCTAGAATACAAGTGGAACCTTAAGAGAGACCCAGAAGTTAAGAGAGACCCAGAACTTAAGAGAGACCCAGAAGTTAAGAGAGACCCAGAAGTTAAGAGAGACCCAGAACTTAAGAGAGAGACCCAGAACTTAAGAGAGAGACCCAGAACTTAAGAGACACATAACATAACAAAGTCTATAAATTAAAGGTGGTGGACATAAGGTGAAGAATGCGGTTTAGCCACAGCGAGGTACGGTAACAGAAGCCACCATGATCCAAGAGTAACGGAGGTCCCGCCTTGAATTGTCGTTAGTGTTGGACATTGTGTCCACGGAGTTAGTTTACCGTAATAGATTACCTGGAGAGGGTTTAGGGAGTTCTACTCCCCCAAGCCCGGATGAGGCCATGCTCAACTTGGTCCATAACTTGGTACAACAGGCTGTTGCTTGGAGCGGCCTGCAGGCCCACATACCCACTACAGCCTGGTTGGTCCGGCACTTCTTGCCAGAAGTAGTCTAAGTGCCTCTCGAAGGCTTCCACCTTTGTTCCAGCAAAATTGCTAATGCTTACTTTGTGGGTAATTTGACCAACGGGATTTTTATTATTTTAATTATTATTTATTTTAATTATTATTAATTTTTATTATTAATTTATTTTAATTATTTTTTAATTATTATTTTTTTAATTATTAATATTTATTTTAATTATTATTTATTTTATTTATTATTTATTTAAATTTTATTATTTATTTTAATTATTATTTATATATTAAATTAATTATAGTTAATTTGTTATTAAATTATTTCTTTAGAGAGTTGACTGTATAGTTTTAATTTGATCGCAGTAGTAAACCTGCTTCACACACTTGGGTGTGTTATGATGTCAACCACACGAGAACTAACTCAGTGGTTAGAATTAATCATATTAATTCCAGTCAATTCACATTATTCAAATCTACTAATGATTATAAATGTTGTTTAAATACACCGGAACTTAGCTGTTACGTGGTCACGTGGTGTATGGCGTCGCTAGTGAGCAGGACCAGACAAGAGTCTGTCACGTGGTGTATGGCGTCACTAGTGAGCAGGACCAGACAAGAGTCTGTCACGTGGTGTATGGCGTCGCTAGTGAGCAGGACCGGACAAGAGTCTGTCACGTGGTGTATGGCGTCGCTAGTGAGCAGGACCAGACAAGAGTCTGTCACGTGGTGTATGGCGTCGCTAGTGAGCAGGACCAAACAAGAGTCTGTCACGTGGTGTATGGCGTCGCTAGTGAGCAGGACCAGACAAGAGTCTGTCACGTGGTGTATGGCGTCGCTAGTGAGCAGGACCGGACAAGAGTCTGTCACGTGGTGTATGGCGTCGCTAGTGAGCAGGACCAGACAAGAGTCTGTCACGTGGTGTATGGCGTCGCTAGTGAGCAGGACCAGACAAGAGTCTGTCACGTGGTCTATGGCGTCACTAGTGAGCAGGACCAGACAAGATTCTGTCACGTGGTGTATTGCGTCGCTAGTGAGCAGGACCAGACAAGATTCTGTCACGTGGTGTATTGCGTCGCTAGTGAGCAGGACCAGACAAGATTCTGTCACGTGGTGTAGCGTCACCAAGCGACGGTCCACAAGACAGTCTCAGGGAGTCTCTCAGTCTTCATTTCAATATGGCGAGTCCCCTCCCTCCCTCCTGGCTGGTGGAGATCTTCGCAGATGCGTTTTATTATTTTCCAGAAGGAGGGGCTTCATTAAGTTTATTTAATTACTCATAATTAAATTTTTATTTGGAGTATTTATTTTTGAATACACTTAGTCCTCAGACTGGAGCTTTTAGAGTTAATTAAGTAATATGGTTTAGGGTTTGAGATGAAGGCGACGCGGTAATAATAATTACTCGTTTTCTACAGCAAATTTCTCACGTAAGCCATCTATCTCTTCAGGGCTAACTAATAAGATTTAATTGATGTGTTAACTAATACAACAACAGCAGTATTTTATTTCTGTATGTTGCATTAAGGATTTTTTGTGTGATGTGGGAAGTTTTCCCACATGCTGGGAGGGTGTTGAACAATGAGCAACTGGAGTTAGCAGTTGTTGAGGCTAACTCCATATTGGCTACACAACTCATATAATCGAATTCAGGTTTGTATCCTGTAGCCGATTTCCAGATGGCTTTTACTTCCGAATAGAGATCTCCTTGATCAACGACACTGTTTGTACCGGCCATGGCCTTCACACGCAAACAGCAGCAGGGAACCTACTTGATCAGGGACATTCAATAGGAGAAAATTCTTTGGAGCATGGCGGCGGCGGTGGACTAGAACCAGGGTCCTGGGTGTCCCCGGACCCCCCCCCCCCCTGCCCCACCTTCCACCATACGCCAGCAGTAAGAAAAACTTTTGCCAGGGGCCTGACGGTTGAGTGGACAGCGCTCAGGATTCGTAGTCCTATGGTTACGGGTTCGATCTCCGGCGGAGGCGGAAACAAATGGGCAGTTTCTTTCACCCTGATGCTCCTGTTCACCTAACAGTAAATAGGTACCTGGGAGTTAGACAACTGCTACGGGCTGCTCACTAGGGATGGTTAACAAATAAGGAGGCCTGGTCGAGGACCGGGCCGCGGGGACGCTAAGCCCCGAAATCATCTCAAGATGACCTCTAAAAGACAACCTGGAGTTCGTCCCAACTGGCCAGGAATTTGGAGGCCAAGTGTAGGGAGCACCTTCCTAGAGACACAGTCACAAGTAACACGTGTTACTGTGGTGCGTGTAGGGAGCACCTTCCTAGAGACACAGACACAAGTAACACGTGTTACTGAGGTGGGTGTAGGGAGCACCGCCCAAGACACAAGTAACACGTGTTACTGAGATGGGTGCAGGGAACACCGCCCAAGACACAAGTAACACGTGTTACTGAGATGGGTGCAGGGAACACCGCCCAAGACACAAGTAACACGTGTTACTGAGATGGGTGTAGGGAACACCGCCCAAGACACAAGTAACACGTGTTACTGAGATGGGTGTAGAGAGCACCGCCCAAGACACAAGTAACACGTGTTACTGAGGTGGGTGCAGGGAGCACCGCCCAAGACACAAGTAACACGTGTTACTGAGGTGGGTGTAGGGAGCACCGCCCAAGACACAAGTAACACGTGTTACTGAGGTGGGTGTAGGGAGCACCGCCCAAGACACAAGTAACACGTGTTACTGAGGTGGGTGTAGGGAGCACCGCCCAAGACACAAGTAACACGTGTTACTGAGGTGGGTGCAGGGAGCACCGCCCAAGACACAAGTAACACGTGTTACTGAGGTGGGTGTAGGGAGCACCGCCCAAGACACAAGTAACACGTGTTACTGAGGTGGGTGCAGGGAGCACCGCCCAAGACACAAGTAACACGTGTTACTGAGGTGGGTGTAGGGAGCACCGCCCAAGACACAAGTAACACGTGTTACTGAGGTGGGTGCAGGGAGCACCGCCCAAGACACAGTCACAAGTAACAAGTCGCGGGGAGACAACTAACAAGTGAGCTTCTCTCCTGTTTCTAATGTTTCCAACGAATTATCTGATAACTTCCTGTATTCCAGTGTTGGTAGATGGTGTTTTTTTTTTTTTAGGGATATTCCTGCTCGGCCCTAAGCCTCTGGCTGGCCCACTGGGCGGGTCCTAAGCCTCTGGCTGGCCCACTGGGCGGGTCCTAAGCCTCTGGCTGGCCACTGGGCGGGCCCTAAGCCTCTGGCTGGCCCACTAAGTGTTGCTTGTTTCTGTTTTACTTTGACGGATTATGAGTATTTAAGACTCGTATGGTCACTTCAGTAAGATTTTGTCCCATGTGTTTAACAACAACTTCTGCTCTATTGAATCGAAGTTGAAATAGTATTGGGTTTGTAACTGTGCACTGTGTTAAATAATGTTCCAGTGGTCTGTTGTGGTTGTAACTGTGCACTGTGTTAGATAATGTTCCAGTGGTCTGTTGTGGTTGTAACTGTGCACTGTGTTAGATAATGTTCCAGTGGTCTGTTGTGGTTGTAACTGTGCACTGTGTTAGATAATGATCCAGTGGTCTGTTGTGGTTGTAACTGTGCACTGTGTTAGATAATGTTCCAGTGGTCTGTTGTGGTTGTAACTGTGCACTGTGTTAGATAATGTTCCAGTGGTCTGTTGTGGTTGTAACTGTGCACTGTGTTAGATAATGTTCCAGTGGTCTGTCTGGCATTTCTTGACAGTGCTGACATTTTCTCTTATCTTCCGGAACCTGTAAACCTATTTCCCATGCACATGGGTATCCAAGCCTGATGCGATGTAAGGTATTAAGCTGATTACTGTAAAGACTTAGGAAGAGTGTTCAGTGCTTCATAATGGCCTTGACCAGCCTCAGGGGTTGGTCTAAACTATGGCTGCCAGAGTTAAACCCAAGCAAGTGTAAGGTAATATATTGAAACTGCCAAGAAACCCCCGAAAGAAGTACACAGTATGGGAGAGGGAATTACAGGACTCAGAAAACATTGAAGGGTTGATAAGCCGGGGTAAGAGAATCATTAAGATAGGTAGCGCAGATGTACAAGATAAAGCCACCAGTGTATATGGGAAGCTCGTAAACACTACAATATCATTACAACTTAAGGATTTGTTCAAGACAATTTACAAAGCTTAGGTAGACCAGTCACAGAACTTACAGCACTGAGAAGAACTCCTCTTGTCATGAAGCACAAGAACAGATTACCAACATCCAGACAAGAACCTAAGGAGACCTGCCCATTATATTCAACATATTGAAGAGACTATTACACACACATATCACAATAGCCTGATGCCTCAAATGAACAAATCCACAAGGGTCGCGATGAGGGTTCGAACCTGCGTCCGAGAAGTTCCCAGACGCGACTTAATCGACTGTGCCGCGATGAGGGTTCGAACCTGCGTCCGAGAAGTTCCCAGACGCGACTTAATCGACTGTGCCACG
>WNGS01039184.1:0-15422 GCA_020271785.1 Procambarus virginalis
CACGTGCGATTTATATTTCTTCCATAACTCTGTTGGAGATGAAGGAGAGCCGGTGGTCAATATGATTGCAAACAATGCACGATTTTGATTTGGATGTGACGTGTTAGAAGCGTCATTAATGCATACATCCTAGTGTTGGTCGTTCTCAATTATTCAGAGGTTGACATGAACTACGGACTTTGGCGTGTGTAACGCCATTGACAAATCTCAATTGCTGGAAAACGTTGATCCAGGGAACATTTACCAATAGCATGCGAAGAAAGAAGCATTCATCTTGATGGGGATGCACGGTGGATGTCTGCCTATCATAGTTTATTGCATATGCCAGGTTGTCCGTCGACTCGCTTTCCTCGTTTGCGTCATTCAAATGCTTTTTACTGGCATTTCATGTGTAAATACGGAGACACTTCTGAATACAGCAGTTTTTGCAAACGCGTTATTTTGACATAACAATGATGAAAGTAGTAAACCGTTGTAGCCGGTGGACTCATAGAGCTTGTTGTACATTTGCAGCTTTGAAATATACGTCTATTTCCATTTTCTTGTTTTCAAAACAAACCAAAAAATACTAATAAAATTGTGGGAAAAATCCTGACAGCTTAATTCTTTATTATTAAATGTTTTTACTTAATTTTAATTGACTTTAATATGATAAATTTTATTTGATTTATTTCTTAGTTCTTAGTAATAAGTAGCTAATTAAGCAAGTAAATAATATTAGTGAGTAAGTAATTAAGTGCGTGGACTGTATGTACTGATCAGCTGCCTGAATTTATCTCACACAATTTGGGGGGACAATTTGCAGCTTAAACCACTTTGAGATGACTCTTCTTAAAGCACAAATTGTTTACCTATAAATATAATTATATCATATCACATACGGTGTCTAATCTACTATTATTATGGCAATGATTAATTAATAATTATGCGCACTACTTCTACAGTATACAAAAGGAGGGCTTAGCTGTTCCTGTAGAAGGGGCCTGCTAAAGTGCTGTGTAATTGTTGCATCAAAAATGGGTGGGGCCTGTGCCTGAGATGCCACGTAATGGCGGCTTTCTGAGGTTAAAAAATTTGGTGTGCAGCTAGGTAATAATTATATGAAGGTCCCACTGTCTGCTCAGCTTCTTGCTACTCCAAGTCACAATTACCTGCCGAGTTCAAAGAAATAATAATGATTCTCCAAACATATAAATACAGGTAAGACATGGAATATGAGGGTGATAAATTGTGTAAACGTACTTGTTATGGGGGGTCTTCATGCAAATAACCGGCTACCTATCTATATTAAAAGATGCATCTATTTAATATTGAATACTATCAGTCGGATACTTAATTGCTCCAGTGTGTGTTAGAGGAGTTGCTGGTAGTTTCTTGGGGATAGAGTAGGTCTATCGTGTGAAACTAATATCACAAATCTCTCAGGAGCAAACGTTCTGTGTTGTTATTGTTCAGAGTGTAAGTGACGCTCTCCTGGCGACCGATTCCCTGTTTTGTTGGTTCCACTTTTAAACTTAATTTTACAGTAACAAGGGAGTCAAGCTATATTTTGGTGTTAGTAATTATATTCAGTCTTAGTGAACACTTTTTATTAAATTTAAACACTAGACTTGTATAAACAGAATTTAGGTAATGTAAATATGTGTCGTCGATGACGTCACGGAATCACACATTCTCTATGCTTTTAGGGGATACTTTAAGGGGATACTATGTTATTATGTGTGTCGGATTTCCGACAAAAATATTTCAATTCAAGCGTAGATCAAATGACACAGCTCAATTTCACCACCAATTGCACTGAAAAATAAGAACAGTTAAAAAAAAAAAAATTAAAAAATTAAAAAAGAAACAAATAAACTATACTCACGAAATGAACACTATGGTAAACAACGCAGCTCATTTCCGAGGCAACGTCACACAAAATAATTAAATCAAAATGAAAATAAATCAAAGTCTATGAAAAATCAATTTATCAATGCAATCAGAAACATTGAATTGAAATTGTAACATATTTTAAACAGCGTGTGTTGCTCTTACGTGCAACAGATGGCGGTATTTTTCCAAAAAAAGCATGTTTTTTGGAAACATTTCAAAAAATGATATTATTTGGACAGCAGAACGCTGTTTTCCATGTTACGTTACGATATGTTTTATAAGAACTAAACAGGTGCATAGTAATATTTTATTTTGTGTTTGATGTAATGTAGCGGGGATAGATTGCTTCACATTTTCAAAATGTTACTTGGACATCAGACAGAAAGCTGATTTCCACGTTACGTTACCATATAATGTGTTACAAGAACTAAACAGGCGGATGCAATATTTTATTTGGTGTTGGATGCAATGGAGAGGGGCTAGACATGCTTCACATTTTCAAAAATGTTATTTGAACATCAGACAGACAGTTGATTTCCATATTATATTATGCTACGATATAATGTGTTAAAAGAACTAAACAGGCGTGCAGCAATATTTTATTTTTGTTGGATGTAATGGAGCGGGGCTAGACATGCTTCACATTTAAAAAAAAATGTAATTTTGACATCAGACAGAAAGTTGATTTCCACGTTATGTTATGTTACAATATAATATGTTACAAGAACTAAAGAGGCAGGCAGCAACATTTTATTTGGTGTTGGATGTAATAGAGTGGGGATAGACATGCTTCACATTTAAAAAAAAAATTATTTGGACATCAGACAGAAAGTTGATTTTCACATAACGTTTTTTTACGATATAATGTGTTACAAGAACTAAACAGGCATGCTGTTATAACAAATAAAATCAAATCAAATTTGATTTGAAAAATCAAATTTGATTTGATTTGTTATAAGACGACTGAAGCCCGCCTTACGACTGTTGATTTTCTATATTACGTTACAACCTCTAAAACAGTCACGCACTAATAGAATGATGTTTACATGTTGGTGGTGTTACGTTATGAGGTGTAAAACACAGCAGCATTGATTTAATTTGTTATAAGAAGATTGAAGACTGACTTACGACGCTCGTTACTCTTTAAAAAAAGTTATTCTGGAAAGAGCGATGTTGCACATTTTATATATTATTAGTATTTTCGATGTAAATGTCTTAGTGTTTAATAAAATAATAAAATATATATAAAGGGTTACTTCTCCTAACTATTTATTAAGTGGGCAGGGGCAGTGCTGGGTATTGTTAAGGAAATATTGACACACACCCACTCATGTATCCCAGTGCCGCTCTGCCCATCAAATAGGTCACACCGCTCTTAACTACTCTCCTTTCGTGTGGTATGTGCCTCATGCGTGGTATGTGGTGCCTATTAAGCCATTCTTAGAGGTGAAGGCTGAAGGAGTTGGGAAGAGGGGGCGGGATGGCGAGGGGTGAGAGGGGGTGTGGGTAGGATCATCTCCGTTACCTCGCCCATCTCAGTACACCTGAAACCACTGCCCGAGATGTGTGTAATGGTGAAGCTCCTGGTTTGATCTAAAATTACATATATTTATTCAGTAGCGGAAACATCTATCTGCAAGTCTCCTAGTGCTGCTGCCTCCAGGAGAGTACAACTAGTCGAGCGCAACTAGGTGAGTACAACTAGGTGAGCGCAACTTGTGTTGTGGTGTTGGCGGTGGCGAACAAGTGACTCTCCACCCAGTGGCCATCCCTCCCCCACCCTCTTACCCAATCACTCTCCTCTCAAGGAACATAAGCACCTCCTTCCCTACACACTCGGGGCCACTCCTCGCTCAACATAGCCATCTTCTTCCATACTTCCATACATACTATTATTATTGTTATTATTTTTTAACTATATATATATATATATATATATATATATATATATATATATATATATATATATATATATATATATATATATATATATTGTGACGGTAAAGTGTTGGAGTATGGTGTTCGGCAGTCCTCCAATGGCAGGTGTCAATGCCTGGTCACACATACAAAAAAAAAGAGACTGCTTGCCTGTTTGTCTGTGGTAAGGTAAGGGAAGACACGCAAAACACAAAGTATAAACAATGAAACTTTAATTAATTTAGAAAAGCAAAATATAAATAAAGACAATCTCTTGGCTTACGTGAAAATTTTAAACAAAGCAAAAAACACAAAATAACATAAATAATTACTAGAGAATAATGTGCAATGTAAATCAGGTGCTGAGAATACTGGCTATAGCTGCTACCTCCCTTAGTATACGTCAGCCAGGGCTTAATATACCAGAGAGAGATATCAACTTCAGAGAGCACAGGGATATTCTGAGGAATGACGGCTGGAGCTGCCCAGACGTCGACTCGGCTAGATGGCGTGCGTGGTGCAGGTGCAGTAAGCTGACGGCGACACCAGCCAATCAAAAGGCAGGCAGGTGGAGACTGGTAGTTAGCTCGTTGAAGTGTCGCGGTGAGCCGGTGTGACGGGGGGGGGGGTGAAGGTGGGTATGCAGGGTACGTTTTGCTTCCTGGTCAAAACGTTTTGTGCTACTGGTGGACGTATCTTGGATGTAGCATCTTGTACTTGTAGTAGTAACGTGACTGATATAGGGAAGAGCAGGCTCAATCTCTCTTGAAAGAGATTATCGTCACAACTCTCCCCCGAAGCCTGCGGTTCCGGAAGAAGTTACGTTTTCAGGTGGTAGAGTGGTAGGTGGAGCTGCCTCTACCTCATGAACTCTGGAGAGGGCGTCGGCTATGATGTTGTCAGACCCCTTGATGTAGCAGATCTTCAGATTGAAATCTTGTAGATATAAAGCCCATCGTAGAAGACGTTGATTATTGAATTGGGCTTGATGTAAGAAGCGTAGAGGATTGTGGTCCGAGTAGATGGTGGTAGACCGAGCACCTTGTAGGTATGGTGCAAAGTGCTGTAAATTCAGGACGATGGAGAGTAGCTCCTTCTCGATGGTGCTGTAATTTTTCTGGTGAGGCTTCAACTTGTAGCTGTAGTAGCTGACAGGTAGAACCTCCTCGCCTCGTTGCTGCATCAGGACACCCCCGATGCCGGTACCACTGGCGTCGACATGGAGGATGAAAGGCTTCGTGATATCTGGCGAGGCGAGAATAGGATTAGAACAGAGCAGTAATTTGAGTTGTTCAAAAGCAACGGTTTGCTGAATGGTCCAATTATACCGTTGCTTGGGACTGGTTAAAGTGATTAATGGTGTCGCTACCGTACTAAAATTCCTCACAAACCTACGGTAGTAGGAGGCAAGACCAAGGAAGCGCAGGAGCTGCTTCCTGGTGGTAGGCTGTGGATAATGCTTGATGGCTTGAGTGTGTATGTTTAACGGAGCAAGGCTGCCACTCCCTATTACATGACCCAGATAACGCACTTTACCTTTGGCAAAGGTGGACTTGCCCAGGTTGATGGTGAGGCCGGCTGTCAGGAGCTTGGCGAACAATCGTTGCAGCTGGAGCAGATGTTCGCTCCAGGTGTTGGATGCTACAACGATATCATCCAAATAGGCGTAGGTGTTATCCAAGCCCTGGATGACGCGGTTGACAGCTCTCTGAAAGGTGGCCGGGGCATTGCATAGTCCAAAGGGAAGGCGTTCATATCTGAAAAGTCCAAAGGGAGTGATAAAGGCAGATATTTCTTTGGCTCGCTCTGTTAAGCATACTTGGTAATACCCCTTGAGCAAGTCCACTTGGGACAGGTAGCGGGCATTACCAATGGCGTCAAGGATGTCATCTATTCTAGGTAAGGGGTACGCATCCTTGACAGTCACATTATTCAATTTCCGGTAGTCGGTGCACAACCTCACCTTACCTTGTGGTTTAGGCACCAAGATACAGGGTGAGGCCCAGGGGGACTCACAAGGGGTGGCCAGTCCATGATCCAGGAGGTACTGTACCTCAGCACGCATGACTTCCTTCTTGCTAGGGCTGATTCGGTAGAATGGTTGACGAATCGGCCGGGTGTCAGGGAGCAGTTGGATGTCGTGCTGAGTCACATTACACTCTTGTGGATCATCTCGGAACAACTCCTGATGTTCCTTGAAGATTTTGATGAGAGGTGCACTATTATTGTCCTGAAAGTAATTATGAAGATCAGTTAGGATTTCCGAGTTGGAAAGCGCTGACTCAGTGTCAGTGCTTTCGGGAGGAGAAGCAGGGAAGGTCTCACTGTGGAGGTATGGACCTTTAAAGGTAGAGTAGGTAAGCAACACAGTGGGAGGAGTACCATTATATAGCTTCAGGAGGTTGACGTGGCACAACTGGGTCTTCCGCCGCCTATCTGGAGTCTCTAGAACGTAGTTGTGGTTGTTTCTGCACTCCTTGATGCGGTAGGGTCCTGAAAACCTGTTTTGCAAGGGAGAACCTGGGATAGGAAAGTAAGCAAGCACGAAGTCTCCCTGTTTAAATTTCCTTACTTTGCTGTGCTGGTCGTAATGAGTCTTCATCCTCTCTTGGGCTTTCAATAGATTGTCCTTGGCAAAGTTATGCACCCTCTCTAGAATGTGTTGTAGGTTTTGAAGAAACTGGGGCACATTCTGATGCTCACTGAAGGTGGCATCACGTAGAGAGTCTTTGAAAGCTTTGAGAGGAGTACGGCACTTACGTCCGTAGAGCATCTCATAAGGAGATACTCCTAGAGACTCATTTGGAAGACTTCTGAAAATACACATAATGAGGTCAAGTTGTTTATCCCAATCCTTAGAGGTCTCATTGCAAAACTTCTTTAGGAGTGCTTTAATAGTCTGATGACTACGCTCAAGAGAACCCTGTGAAGCAGGATGATAGGGGCTGGACAGTACCTGTGTGATGTTGAACTCTTCCAGTGTCCGCTTGAAGAGATCACTGGTGAAGTTGGTGCCACAGTCACTCTGAACCTCCCTTGGAAATCCATACTGGGTGAAGATCTTCAGTAAGTGTTTCACCACAGTAGCAGCCGTAATGTTCTTTACTGGAACTGCTATGGGGAATCTGGTGGTAGGACACAGGATGGTTAGTATATAGGCGTTGCCAGAACTGGTCCGAGGTAAAGGACCAACACAGTCTATAATAAGTCTGTGGAAAGGTTCCGCAGGCACCTGGATGGGTGTCAGTGGTGCTCTGGGGATAGAGATGTTCGGTTTACCTGCCATCTGACATGTATGACACTCTTTGACGTATTGTTTGACGTTATTAACCATACCTGGCCAGTAGTAGTCTTGTCGAATTCCGTGGTAGGTTTTGTTAAAACCGTAGTGTGACAGTGCTCCGTGGGCCAGGTGTAGAATAGTGGGCCGCAGGCTGGTAGGAATCACTAGTTGTTCGACGTTGGCCCAATCGTCCTCCTCCTTCAGTTTACTGGGTCTGTATCTGCGGTAGAGCAACTCGTTCTCTAGGAAGAACCCAGGGATACTGTCAGATTGAGTCTCAGCCTGGAAGAATAATGGTGTCAAGGTAAGATCTTCCCTCTGTAACTTACGGAACTCCAACGCGGTAAGATTCGGGGGTAGTTTCAGAGGGTCTTGAGGGACAGCGGTAGCAGTAGAGTCAGCTGGTTGCGGTCGTGCAGCTTGTGCACGGGTGGTCACTAAAACCGGAGGAGAAACTTCATCACTCTCTTGAACCTTTGCTGGAACATACTCAAAGATAGGATTATCCAATACAGAGGTACACACCTGGGGTTTGTCCATGACGATCAGGTTGGTCGGTTGCAGGTCTTCTGCCAAGTCGTTGCCCAGGAGAAGTTGCACTCCAGGCATGGGAAAAGGCTTTTCCCTGATGGCGACTTGGACTTCACCGGTCACGAAGGGACAATCCAGGTGGACTCTGGCGAGAGGATAAGGAGTAGTAGCAGTGAGGTCAGTGATGAAGACGGTTTCCCCGGTGTAGGCGACATTGGGCACAGCTGATTTCAAGATTATTGATTGAAGAGCCGCTGTGTCCCTCAAGATCTTCAGTTTGAAACGTCCCTCCGAATCTGAACCGTTGGTAGAGACAGTTCCAGGATACAGATGTTTACTGAAGAGAGAAAGATCATTAACATGAACACCAACATTCATCACAGGCTTACCGGACTTAGGAGGAGTCTGTTTGGGTTTAGTAGATTCAGTATTACCTTTGTATTGAGACTTACCACATTTATCTATGGTATGTCCATAGAGTCTACAATACTTACAGTACAATTGCGAGCTAGCTTGATCTTTCTCGTAACTGTACCAAGACTTCTTACTGGTAGGTGGTTCTGGTGTCAGCCGGTGGATGAGGCTGTAGGTGTCAGCCGACTTCGCACATTTTATGTAGTCGGTCTCTTCCTTGTCTGCTAAATATAAACGGACAGGAGGAGGTACACGCCTCAAGAATTCTTCAACTAGCATGAGGTTGACGAGTTCTGCAAAGGTAGAGACATGTGCCGCTTCCAGCCATTTCAAAAAATACCTCCTTTTGGTATTAGCAAATTCTAGAAAGGTGGTGGTACTTGCCTTAAGGTGATCACGGAATTTTCGTCGGTAGCTTTCGGTGGAGAGAAGGTAGGCGTCCAACACTGCTTGCTTCAGGGTCTGGTAGTCATTCTCAGACGCCAAAGTACTGAGAGTGACTGCAGCTCTACCTGTAAGATGTACTCTGAGAAGGGTAGCCCATTGGTCGGCAGGCCAGCTAAGTTGATTAGCTAGGGTCTCAAAGGTGGTAAAGAATACGTCGATCTCTGACTCTACGAACGGTGGCATTAACTTACTTGCATGGGAGACATTGAAACTTACTGGAAGACTGGCGGTAGCTTGCTGGCGTTGAGCTTGGTGTGTAGTTTCCAACTCTAGTTCTTGTCGACGACATGCTAGAGCCAGATCCGCTTGCTGTTTTCATGCTCGCGTTGCATCTCCAGATGACGTTGTTTGAGGGCCAGCTCACGTTCCTTGAGGGCGGCCTCTCTATCACTTTCTTCTTTCCTCAGGGCGGCCTCTCGTTCCTTGAGGTGGAGAGCTTCCTTTGCCAGGGCCGCCTCACGTTCCTGTTGTTCCTTGAGTAATGCGGCCTCTCTTTCTTGATGGAGCTGCTTCCTTTTGTTGCTCCCGCTCGATCTTGGCAAGTTCGAGTTTAAGTTTCATAGTGGCCAAATCATGTTTATCTGCAATAGTGTAATGTTCGTGAGTGTCAGAGTCTATTACCCCTTCATCTAAAAAGTGATCTAAGAGAATGTTGTGTATCTCATTCTTGTTGGCTCCATGGGGAACATCTAGTTGATACTCATGTGCAAGAGTTTGTAATTCGGTCCTCTTGGCACGACTTAAGTTCCCTATTTCACCTGCTGGATTAGTACGGAAAGCTTGGAGACGAAACATGGTGAAAATTAGCAAATAAATGGACAACGAATATACTGTTGTGATATGGTGAATGTCAGAAACAGGACAACGTGGCAACTGGTACCTATCCTGTGGAATCTTTAACAATTAATGTTAATTCAAGATGGTAAATGATTAATAAATCAAGATCGCAGGAAATCTTGTACCCGGTACTCACTGTAGGAGAATAAGGGCAAGAAAATCCTACTAAGTAAGTGAAACTGAGTTTCTAAAACAAATGAAACATTTAATTGCTCCAAAAGTGAATTAGGTAGTCCAAGAATGTAGGCATACCTTGCCGAGTCTCTATAGGACATAAGCAAGTTTTTCCCACTGAAATGAAATATGATACTTACAGAATTAGCGAACTTTGTGCTCTGAAAAAAGAAAGCTAATTCCCTACCTAAGTAAATATCATCATCTCTGACCGACGTGTAGGGGTGCGAGTGTCAACTGGTGACGAGAACTGTTGCCGAGGTCCCAACTCGTCAATAAAGTCCGTGCTAGAGGAACTATGGCCCTCTTTATCCTCCTAGAGTCGGATTGCAGAAGATTGGGTGCTATTGACCCGAAGACAAACCAAAGTACCAGGGTACCCAAAATGATGATCTGCCGAAAATATGAGAAATATCCTAGGGACAAAAGGTGGTAAACACGGGTAATAACACGGAGGGAGAGATGACCAATTAAGAGAATGACTGAGGCCTACAGTCACCACGTAATCCAAAGTTGTCTCACACTCACCATATGCTACTCCCGGAATGCACAATACACACAGCACCATATGAATAAGAAATTGAAAATATTGAAAAGCAAGTGTATTAAAGCCAAGTACGCTTACCACAAATTTACGTTCTGGTACCAGTACCTGAGTGAAGCTCCTAGGACAGGCCCCCATGTATGTGACGGTAAAGTGTTGGAGTATGGTGTTCGGCAGTCCTCCAATGGCAGGTGTCAATGCCTGGTCACACATACAAAAAAAAGAGACTGCTTGCCTGTTTGTCTGTGGTAAGGTAAGGGAAGACACGCAAAACACAAAGTATAAACAATGAAACTTTAATTAATTTAGAAAAGCAAAATATAAATAAAGACAATCTCTTGGCTTACGTGAAAATTTTAAACAAAGCAAAAAACACAAAATAACATAAATAATTACTAGAGAATATTATAAGTAAATGTGCAATGTAAATCAGGTGCTGAGAATACTGGCTATAGCTGCTACCTCCCTTAGTATACGTCAGCCAGGGCTTAATATACCAGAGAGAGATATCAACTTCAGAGAGCACAGGGATATTCTGAGGAATGACGGCTGGAGCTGCCCAGACGTCGACTCGGCTAGATGGCGTGCGTGGTGCAGGTGCAGTAAGCTGACGGCGACACCAGCCAATCAAAAGGCAGGCAGGTGGAGACTGGTAGTTAGCTCGTTGAAGTGTCGCGGTGAGCCGGTGTGACGGGGGGGGGGGGGGGTGAAGGTGGGTATGCAGGGTACGTTTTGCTTCCTGGTCAAAACGTTTTGTGCTACTGGTGGACGTATCTTGGATGTAGCATCTTGTACTTGTAGTAGTAACGTGACTGATATAGGGAAGAGCAGGCTCAATCTCTCTTGAAAGAGATTATCGTCACAATATATATATATATACTAGCTGTACCCGGCCACGTGTTGCTGTGGCTCAAAAATGCGTGCATATTGCTAAGCCACAGCAACCCTCCTCCCAACCATTCCCCCCATCCCCCATCCCCTCATCCTCCCAAACATTCCCTCCTCACTGTCCCTTCGTCCTCCCCACCATTACCCCCTCCCCCATCCCCACGTCTTCCCCACCATCCCCCCACTCCCCCCATCCTCTCATCTTCCCACCATTCCCTCTGTGGGGTTTTTTTCTTTTTTTTGCTGTCACGACTGCAATGCGTACGTCGCCAATGTACATGTGGCAGACGCTTCACGAAGCTGTCGGAATTAGCAAATAGAAAATACGAGAGCAACCGTACAGGGCCTGGGAGCAAGGTCGAGTTAGAGTCCTTGTGGGTCTCTTATCAGACTAGCCTCACCTGGTCCTGCTCCACGTTGGTCGTTGGAATCTCCTCAATGATGTAACACTTTAAGGGACTCCTAGGGTCCTCATCAAATTTATAGTTTAGTGACTTACAGGCAACTCGGTGTGTGAAGACACTTAGAGCTGAAGGCTTGAGTAATATGACAGTATTCAGAAGTGGTTCACAGAAACACCGCATAAACTTAACAGTAGTTTATTTACTAACTTAACCACTAATACACAGGGTGCTTGATTTACTTTAGATTGGCGTCAGCAAAGCTATGGTTGCATTAGCGAGACTCTTGACGTCTGGCTAATCGACTCGTATCCACTCGTGGAGAAAAACCTAACTTAACACAGTGACAGCAATCATTAACACGGCAACTAACTGCCGGTATGCAAAGGGATCACAAGAGTTCCAACCGGATATCGGTAATGATGATATGCAATAAAACACAATATAATCACACAATAACTAATGTGTGGTGTATGGAAGCTCACATCCACAGACGAGTGAAATGAGTGATACCACACAGATAAACACGCATTCACCGTCGATTCACCTATAACCTGCGACAGGTATAAGAAGGTGAGAAATGTGGTTGATCCCTCAGATCAACACAGACACAATAAACAATGACAAGATCTTGTACTTACAGATAAGGTACCTTTCCTTACGCACTCACTCAGACTCGTTTATACAAGCACTCGTAGGTGGCCTGATAGCTGGTTTCGCTCGTAGACACGGAGGGTACTCGCAGTATCTTGAGATGATTTCGTGAGTAGGGCGTGCTGTATGCTTAACAGACAGACACACGCGCACACACTGGCACTGACGGTGCTGAGGTGGTGACGTCACGTAGAGAGGAGGGCGGCGGCTGGCGGCGGCTGGCGGCGGCTGGCGTCGGCTGGCGGCGCTGGCGGCGCTGGCGGCAGTACCATGCACTACACTGTACACTGTGGTACAGGTACACTGTGGTAATGTCCACACAGATTACTTAGGCGGCGGCACTGCCTTAGTTCACTCTAGTCACTCACGACGATCTTTGTCACCAGGGGTTACCTGATACCAGTCTGTTTCGCTCTGGAGATTTGTCACTTTAGGCTTCTAAACAATATATTCCCACTCGTGATTCTGGCGAGTGTGTGGTATATCGCAAAGACGCTGAGTTAACTTGACGGTGAGGGATAGACGGTGATCAGTCTATTGGCCGGTAGAACAGAACACGTCCTCTGGGTATGTCGCTCTCTCACGTGAATGAGTTTGCAAGGGTGCCGGGCATCTCGTGGCACACAACACAAAAGGAGTTACAATTGACCAATAGCATTGCAGCAAATGAGCGGGAACCAATCATATTAGCTCGTTCGATGAGCAGTAGCAGGAGTGACGTCATGAACACGTCATAGCTGTTATTCCGATCGCGCCGGTTGACCCCAGAGGTCAGACGCTGCTGGCGCCTTCCCCTCTGTCTCAGCGGCACCAGCCATGTACTCACTGACCCTTGGTAGCAAGTATACTTAGCTCCCTGTATCTACTTCCTGCCTAGACATACGGCGGCCTACGTATTTTAACAGTGTTCCTGGTTAAGTGGGCATTCTGGAGATACCCAACATGCTAGGTCACTATCCAGGATTAAGAGAGATAGGCTTTGTGCACGAAGATCTGTGCACTGCAATGCCATTCAAGTCAGCTGTGGGAGCATCTTGGGAGACATACTCCCACATCACCCCCCAACAAAGATCGAGCTCCACATGTGGTGCTCGTTCAACAACTCACACCGCTGACAACATGTGCACAAACTGAGTGCACTGAGCGCGGCCGGGTCCAGCGGACCCCGTTTTCTATACAGCTAGGCGAGGCGGGCCTCGTCTAGACTATTCTCTTCTGGTAAGTGAGGAATTTCTTCAGTCACCGGATCACATGTGGCTATCTGTTCAGGTCTTGAGCAGGCACTGTGGTTGGACGTAGCTCCAGGTCTGGGTCGGCTCAACGCCTCGAAACCCTGAGTGGCGCTGGTCTGTCCACTGCCTCTCTCCACCTGTGTCATGCCTGAAACATCAGAGACACACTGGGAACCAGTGTCCGGTGATTCGCGTCGCATTTCCTCCTCGCTCATGTCTCCCTCGTTCGACGTCTCGTTAATCACCCCTGACCTACTCAACCAGTCAGCACCTACGTTGTCGGCTCCCTTTATGTAAACCACGCGGAATGTGAACTGTTGAAGGAACAACACCCAGCGCATTATTCTAGGGTTGGCGTTTTTAAGCGTACCGATGTGGCTGAGGGGTTGGTGATCTACTTGAAACGTGAAACGCTTACCATAGAGATACTGGTAGAATTTCCTTACTCCCACGACAGCAGCAAGGAGTTCCTTTTCTACAGTGGAGTACTTCTGCTCAGCATTGCTCAGTTTACGACTGGAGTACGCAACTGGCCAGATTTCACCGTCGTACTCTTGCATGAGTACAGCACCAATACCTGTATTTGAGGCATCTGTCCGAAGGATGTACTCCCTGGTAGAATCTGGTAGTCTAAGGATGGGTGCTTCAGTCAGCTTCTTCTTGAGCGTCGAGAATGCTGAGTTCTCCATTTCTGTCCAACGTACTCTAACAGGTGCATTCTTCTTGGTGAGATTAGTTAGCGGAGTTGCTATAGACGTGAAATTGGGAATGAAAGTTCTGTAGTACCCTGCAAGTCCAGGAATGACTTAACCTGAGTCTTGGTGGCGGGTGGAGCGGCTTCACTGATCTTGGTGATCTTCTCAGGCAGCGGCCTGGTGAACCCTCCCCCTATCACGTGACCAAGGTACCTGACCTCCTTGCACCCCAACTCACACTTAGTGGGTTTTGCAACCATTCCTACTTCTTTCTTGTAGTCTTGTCAACACCTGCCTTAGCAAGGTCAGATGTTCTTCCCACGTAGCAGAGTGGATGAGCACATCGTCCACGAACACTTCTACTCCAGTAATTCCCCCCAAGACTTTGCGCATAGTTCTGTTGAACACGGCTGGGGCGTTCACCAGTCCAAACGGAAGAACTGTGAACTGGAAGAGACCTTCGCTGGTCATGAAGGCAGTGCAGCGCTTACTGTCTTCATGTAATGGAATCTGCCAAAATCCTTTTGTCAGATCGAGCTTGGAGAAATAGCAACTGGAAGCTAACCTCGAGAAGATCTCATTTTGATTGAACATCGGTTCAGCATCAAACTCTATGATGGAGTTCAACTTCCTGAAGTCGAGGCAGATGCGCACACCTCCCCCAGGCTTCTTCACTAACACCATCGGGCTTGAGTACGGTGAGGTCGACTTCTCTATTACTCCCGCATTAATCATAGATGCCAGTTCTTCTCTCCACCTGTGGTACAAGGTGATGAGGAACAGGATATGGTTTTGTTCGTACCGCTTGCTGCTCTAGCAAAGGTATGCGGTAACCCTCTACTTTTGCTACCTTAGTGACGTCAGAGAGTACCTCCTTGTACTCTGCTACCAGTCGAGTAACCTGGTCGACTTGATCTTCAGACAGCTGATCATCAACCTTAACATCTCGGTGTGTCTCCTGTTGCTGTTGATTGAAGAGACCTGGCTGACCTTCCTCCTCGTCGGCGGTTATCACTGAGACACCGGCGATCGTTGCTGAGAGCAGAGGGTGGTCGATCGGCCCTGTCGATGTCGAGCCCTGCGGTCCTCTCCTGTTTTTACGTCTTACATGCTTCTTCGGCTTGTTGGATCCATCTGCAGGAGGGTCCTCGTAGCGTTGGAGCATGTTGCGTTCTTTTGCTTTCTCTCCCTTATACTTCAGCTGGGTGAGGGTGTGGTCACTCCCTGTGACGTCATCCCGGGCGAGTCGCCCTTGGGATCAGCTGGCTGGGGACGGCTGCATACAGCTGAGGCACGTCCTCACGCTCCCCCGTTTTCTTCGAGGGTGGACTCGGGCAATCAGAGATTCCCGGAACATTTCCCAATAAATCCATATACAGCACGTTCCTGTTGAACGGCACGGATTTTACCTTTGATGTAAGGTGTGTCGACCCACACATACACCTCCACCATCTCTTTAGTATAGCCATTTGGGAATTTGACATAGATATGTCCCCTGTCTCAGATACTGGCTGTACTAGGCTCTTTCTT
>WNGS01039195.1:6952-49234 GCA_020271785.1 Procambarus virginalis
CCCTCCTTCCTCCACTCATTTTATTATATAAATATATCACACTACACACTATTGAGTAATATTACAGCAAAAAAACTACGAAATATCAATCAGAGACTTTGAAATAATTAGGTAATTATCTCTTTGTGGCCATGCCTGCCTTACAGTTGGAGAGCAACAGACCGCCTGGGACGCACGCTGAGTCAGCACCTGTTTTTGCCAGACTTCCCCGCCCTATAGCAGGCAACATATGTCACTTACGATTTTCTCCTTACGATTACACTCCTCAATTTGTTCCAATCTTTTCTGATATCCGACACCTCCAGGCAGAGCCTCATCAACATCATCCGAGTCATCATCAGTCATCAGAGTAATTTCCAAGAACACTTTGAGCATCTGTTTCTTCAGTTAACAATTCATAACCAGGTATCGTTAATCATTTTCTAAACCATTGATTGATATCTTCACTTGTACACCCTGACCAGCTTGGAGCAACATTGTTTGGATCGTTTCTTTAAACCCTTCAAAATCATTGGCTTCATTTTCAAACCATCAAATTCATGATCCGATACTGCTGCTTCACATCTAGGCCTCACTGTTAACAGTTTCTTCCACAAATTGTTAGTGTGGCTTCTTTCACTTTATTCCAAGGCCTAGCCCAGTGGAATATTGCTTCCCTAATTGTTTACCTTTCTAGATTTTCTAGTGTTCTTTGAGCCTTTGTATCCTTTCCTGTCAATTCATCTTCCTCGCTAGGTAAAACTACTAAAACATCTTCAAGCATTGCTCTTTGGTACATACGTTTAGCAGCAAGGATAACACCTTGGTCCATGGGCTGGATCAAGCATGTTGTGTTTGGTGGAAGTGCCATGCATTTTATTCTGCAGTCCCTTGAAATTAACTTGATAATGGAATGAGCAGAGGCATTATCTAGCAGCCACAATGCCTTAGCCTCACTGGCCTTTATTCCACATTTGTTGATCTGGAATTCTATAATTTCTTTGCAAAAGTGGTTTTCAAACCAGTCCATAAATAATGTTTGATTAAATCATGATTTCTTAGAACTGTCTGCATTATATTGTAGTGTCTGCATTATTTTTTTAAGGCTCGAGGATTTTTAGACCTGCCCACCACGGCACATTTTGTCCTGTGAGAGACAACAGCATTAGCACAGAGCAAGACTGAGAGTCGTTCCTTGCTTATCTTTCGTCCAGGAATATTTTCTTGCATCCTACTGGATAAGGACGTACTTGGTACAGCTCGCCACATAAACCCAGTCTCGTCAGCATTATATACTTGATATTTGCTTAAATTATTACTGACAATGTACTCGTTTAATTTAGCCTTGAATGAATCAACATTAGTGGGATCAGCACTTGACGCCTCTCCAGAAATTTTTTTGATGTTTGAAATGTTATGCCGAGCCTTAAATCTTCTAACCCACCTATCACTTGCATTGAAATCTTTTATACCTAATTGAATGGCAAGTTTACTTGCTGCAACTTTAACCCTCAAACTGCTAGGGGCCCAAATGAAATTCACACCCACAGACGCAACAAAAAAAATCCAAAAAATTCTTTTGTCTTATAGAAGTGTTCATTTTTGTTCCCTGATCACGGAAAAAATAACAAAAAAATCGTAGGTGGCATATTTTAGCCGCAATAGGGTAGGGAAGTGTGGCAAAAAAGGGGCGTTGACAGAGCCTTCGCCAGACGAGGTCTACTCCGCTCGAGCTGTCAGGCGGCAGTTGCCACAAATATATTATTACCTAATTATTTCAAGGTCTCTGATTGATTATTTCTTAGTTTTTTGCAGTAATATTATTCCATACAGTGGATTGTGGTATATTTATAATATAAAATGTGTGAACCATCGCTGTACTCAAAATTATGGTGTGCATATTAGTGATTCAATTATTATGTTCATAAAACAATAAACAAATAGTTTTGCTGTCGTTACACTATATACACAGGTTATATATAAGTATCTGCATGTTTTGTTCACCATAACGAACTACTAAGTTGGTCTTATGAGTCAAAAAGCAACGAGGAGTGACCGACACACACCAGCGAACCACTCACTGCCACTCCCTCCCTCAACACCACCTCACTCACCCTCATTCTCCGCCCACAATACTGTTTTTGCATTTATTCACTATACACAGACGTTATACATACGTATTTACATGTTTTGTTCACCATAACTGTACATCTAAGCTTGTATGGTGAGTAAAGGCACTAAGACATAGCTACTCACACAGCTGATCGGCGGCCGCCCTCAAGGCCAGACACACTAATATTTCTCCTCCAACAATATTGTTTGTGGTATTATTACGCTATATACACACATTATATATAAGTATCAACCTGTTTTATTCACCATACCTGTACAAATAAGCTGGTATGGTGCCAAAAGACCATAGTGGCCACCAGTAAACAATATGACAAGTCGTGCAGACGACGCTCCTCCCTCACCAAAATGGCGGCTCCCAACCTACTCCTCTTGCTGTTATCTCACACTATACACACGTATAAATATCTACATTTGTGTTTACCATAGCGGACCACTAAGCTGGTATGGTGAGTGCAGTCATTAAATGGTGGCCACACACAATCAGAAGACGACGCCACAACCCTTCCTCCACAGCCTTACTCCTCCCTCCATGGAGCACAGTGCTAAATATCATCACAATCCTGCTATTATCAGAATCCTGGTTAGTTTTATCACAGTCAGGGGGCTTCAGTTATATTATCACTGCTAAATAATAGCAGTATCATATATATTATGGCATTTGTAGGCGATGCTGTGGTCACAAGCTGAACAGCGGTGCTGTGAGCTCGTGCTGCGTGCACCAGCCTTGGTGGCTTGCTCAATACTGAGGCTCTAACACCTAAGAATGTTGGCCTGGATTTTTTTTCTAGGTGGTATCTGGCAACTATCAGTCATGGCTGTACACTATAGCTGCCCCTATCCCAGGCGGGGCGTTTAAATTATAGCGCTAGACACGAAATCATATATATATGATGTGCGCAGTTTCGGTTTTGTCACTGATATAATATACCTGGTTGATACCTGGTTGATGGGGTTCTGGGAGTTCTTCTACTCCCCAAGCCCGGCCCGAGGCCAGGCTCGACTTGTGAGAGTTTGATCCACCAGGCTGTTGCTTGGAGCGGCCCGCAGAGCCACATACCCACCACAGCCCGGCTGATCCGGGACTTCTCTTAGGAAACAGTCCAGTTTTCTCTTGAAGATGTCCACGGTTGTTCCGGCAATATTTCTTATAGTCGCTGGGAGGACGTTGAACAACCGCGGACCTCTGATGTTTATACAGTGTTCTCTGATTATGCCTATGGCACCTCTGCTCTTCACTGGTTCAATCTTGCATTTTCTTCCATATCGTTCACTCCAGTACGTTGTTATTTTACTGTGTAGATTTGGGACCTGGCCCTCCAGTATTTTCCACGTGTATATTATTTGGTATCTCTCTCGTCTCCTTTCTAGAGAGTACATTTGGAGAGCTTTGAGACGATCCCAATAATTTAGGTGTTTTATCTCGTCTATGCGTGCCGTATATGTTCTCTGTATTCCCTCTATTTCAGCAATCTCTCCTGCTCTGAAGGGGGAAGTGAGTACTGAGCAGTATTCGAGACGGGACAACACAAGTGACTTGAAGAGTACAACCATTGTGATGGGATCCCTGGATTTGAAAGTTCTCGTAATCCATCCGATCATTTTTCTGGCTGATGCGATATTTGCTTGGTTATGCTCCCTAAACGTTAGATCGTCGGACATCATTATTCCCAAATCCTTGACATGCTGTTTTTCTACTATGGGAAGATTTGATTGTGTTTTGTACCCTGTATTATGTTTCAGATCCTCATTTTTGCCGTACCTGAGTACCTGAAATTTATCACTGTTAAACATCATATTATTTTCTGCTGCCCAATCGAAAACTTTGTTGACATCTGTTTGTAGTTTTTCAATGTCTTCAGCAGAGGTAATTTTCATGCTGATTTTTGTGTCATCTGCGAAGGATGACACGAAGCTGTGACGTGTATTTTTGTCTATATCAGATATGAGAATAAGGAACAGTAGCGGTGCAAGGACTGTACCTTGAGGTACAGAGCTTTTAACATCGCTTGGACTCGATTTTATCTGATTGACTGTTACTCTTTGTGTTCTGTTCGACAGGAAATTGAGTATCCAGCGTCCTACTTTTCCAGTTATTCCCATTGACCTCATTTTGTGAGCTATCACCCCATGGTCACATTTGTCGAAAGCCTTTGCAAAGTCTGTGTATACAACATCTGCATTTTGCTTTTCTTCTAGGGCTTCTGTGATTTTGTCATAGTGGTTGAGTAACTGTGACAGACAGGATCTTCCCGCTCTAAATCCATGTTGTCCTGGATTGTGCAATTCATTGTTTTCCATAAAACTAGAAATTTGATTCCTAATCACTCTTTCAAACACTTTTATTATGTGTGATGTTAGTGCAACTGGCCTATAATTTTTTGCCAAGGCTTTACTCCCCCCCTTGTGCAACGGAGCTATATCTGCAGATTTAAGTGCTGCTGGTATCTCCCCTGTATCCAGGCTCTTTCTCCATATTACGCTGAGTGCTCTCGCTACTGGTACTTTACATTTCTTTATGAATATTGAATTCCATGAGTCAGGCCCAGGGGCTGAGTGCATGGGCATATTGTCAATTTCTCTTTCAAAGTCTTCCGAGTTTGTGGTAATATCCGTTATATTATCTGCAGCTTGAATGTCATTCATAAAGAAGCTGTCTGGGTCATCAACTTTCATGTTGTTAATTGGTGTGCTAAACATAGCCTCATACTGGCTTCTTAGAATTTCATTAATCTCTTTGTTGTCCTCTGTGTACGTACCTTCATTTGTAATTAACGGTCCAATACTGGTCGAGGTTTTGGATTTTGATTTAGCGTATGTGAAAAAATATTTCGGATTTTTCCTTATCTCTTGTATAGCTCTCTGTTCCAATTCCATTTCCTCAGACTCATATGATCGCTTCAACGTTTGTTCGATTTCTTCGATCTCCCTGCTTAGGCTTATTTTCCTTGCTTGTGATAGTTGTGTCTGCCGAAGCATTTCCGTAATTTTTTCCTTCTCCTGTACAGTCGTCAAATCATATATATATGATTTGCGCAGTTTAAGGGTTAAGCTCTTCAAATCGTATTGCCATGCCAATTGTGCAGTGCTGAATAAACCACTTATACACTTCAGCATCCAATTGTGGATACTGACCAAACTTTACTGTTTTTCTCAAACATACAGCACCAGAAGTAGCACAGACGGGACACCACGAGCGTAGCTCTCATCCTGTAACTACACTTAGGTAATTACACTGTTGAACTCACATATTTTAACCACTTAACTGCGCCAACCGAGTATTCTCGGTTGGCGGGAAACTGTGCTAACCGAGAAAACTCTTTTTGATTTTTCGGCACTAATTCTAAATGTGTACGAGGTTGGTTGTGTACGAAATGGACTCTTAGGACCTCCAGTGAGAGGCAGCCATCTTGGAAAAAATTCCCCGAATGCCCTAGAGCTGCTGGCTGAGTTAGCATTGAATGAGCAACCATGGGTGGCGCACGCACCTCTGACTCCCAAACACCTGTCCGACGCGGTGTTGAATGATAACGCTGAAATTCAAATCTTATTGAAGAACATAAGGGTCATAATATTGGTGAAGCTAGGCGCAATAAGGACCTAACACAAAGGTCGGATGCATCTGATACAGCACCTATGAGGACGATACAGCGAGCATATCCAGTTGTAGCTTTGAGCATCACCCTTGCAATCCTATGCTATCTCCAATTTATTTAGATGATACATAGATGAATCGTTTTCTGCATTCAGTGATGATGCATCTGATACAAGTAGCATAGATGAACAGTGTTAGCGGCTTCCATGGTGGTGTTTTCCATAGATATTTTAAAAAATACCTAAATCTTTTCCAGACTGACAGACACTCTTTGAGGCAAGCTGAATCTCTTCCTGTGTGGGACCATACAAAGCAATCTTTTCAAGACTACCTTACAAATTTATCTTTTCCTATAATCTTTACAATACTATCTTATGTTTTACAAGCTTGGCTACATACAACCTACAAGCACTAAAGCCAAGGGTGTACGTGGGAGCGTTATTTGCAAGCACACAGAATGAAGAAACAGGAAATGAAAATTTATCTGTACCTGGTGCACTGAGAGCGAAGTTGCGCTGTGTACCATGGACTACTTCATTGATTATTACTCACTTCTGAAGTACTGAGTGTGTAATACAGTGTTACTGTGTAAATAATGTGTGAAATTGTACATATTGTAATTTTAGTGAATTTTTAACAGGTAATATTGCAACAATGAACATTTATTGTGGACACATTACTGACACTTGTACCATAGTTCCAGGGAACATCATGAACGTTCTACTGTATACATATTGTAAAGGACACAAATATGCATCATATACAATAAAAAAACAAATAAAACCGCATTAGAAATACATAAAACAAATAATTGAAAATATATTTGTGGCAACACCCTTCACACACTCGCCTGTCGAACGGAGGCACAAACACGACATGACCCTGCTGCCCGGACTCGCTTAGTCAGCACAACTGGGTAACCGAGCCACAACGAGCAACAAAACTCGCAGGACTCCGGGTCGAAGGTGTCACCGACCCCACAGGCAGCAGACGGAGGCAAAACAGAGAGTCACCCAGAGACAAGGGGTGAGAGCAACCCTCAAACTCGCTGGAAGTGAGGGGGGACTCTGGGGTCACATCCATCGGACCCACGCGCCCCCAGGGGTTTCTCAGGGTCCTGAGCATTTACTATAAGAGGACTCGCGCTCAGGTAATCCCAGGCAGGATACTGCTAACCGGCGCCCAAAGCTACCAAACAACTTTCTAAGAGCTGAACCCCCGGGACGTGTACACTCACGGGGACCTAGCAGGGGGTACCACCAGAAAAACACTCAGAACACAAGGGACACAAGGGGCAAGAATGAAGGCAGACCCCCCACCAGGTAGATAAACAAAAAGAAAAAGAAAACCCCGCAAGAGGACAGCGTACCCAAGCGGAACAGAGCTGGCCGCCATGATTGGTAAAGACAAGCTGCACAGTACCCTGCGCCCCACCAGTGCAAAACTGCCCTTTACCCTAAGGCGAACAAGGGAGACAGAACACCCGAGCACACAAAGAGCGGCCGAAAACCAAGCAGTAAACGGCCTAGCAGGGGCAGAACCCAAGGAACTTGAGGAAGGCGGCCCCAAGCCCCAAGGACAGTACTTACAGGGCACCTAGGGAAGAGAACCCTAGACGCATGCAGCCCGAGTACTGGAGACTCACACCCGGCTCACGCATCACCTAGAAGACAGACACCACACTCTAGGTACAGCACTGAAACAACTACTGGAGCCGGAGCACACAACCGGTGCCTGTAGCATCAGCCGAAGAACTGATGGGTGGATAGCCGGCTTGGGAGGTCTGGGGCTCCCCCTTTTCCCTCCCGGGGAGGGGGGAGCTGCACAGACAGCGGCGCGGTGACGTGTGACATCATACTAGTTTGCTTGTTTTTTGTTGGGGAGTTCTATCCACTAGTTCGGCTTTTGGTAGCAATTTTAACCAGAATAGGGGTTTGTTTTGGAATGCTTATCTTTCTGGATGACTGACCCGGTCGATGGCAGACATAGAATGCTTCCAACCACACGGGGGTTTCTATAGGCCATTGCTCCCCTTGCCTCTCTGAGGGGGCCAGGTTCTGGCCGTGGTCCCCGGTAGGCCCTAGAACTCCATACACATGACTGATGCCAAAGTCTGACATTAGCATATCAGCCTGGTAAAGCTCCTGGGAGCCGACGGGGATCCCCCCAGAAATATTTGAATTATGTAAAAATTACTTAAAAATATTTAACAATTCTCCAACTTAATGGCTTCAGCGTCGTGAAAGTTTCATCAAAATATTTTCAGAAAATGATTTTAGACAATTTTTTTTTAAAAGAAGAACGTTTCGTTGATAAGGAGAACAGCTTCTATTAACTAGAACTGGGGGATAATTCAGTAATAAAGAGATGCAAGCACCTAATGCACAAAGAAGAAGAATAGTAGTAAGAAGTGTCCACAAAGTGGCTATGCAGCTGGTGCCTTTATAGCATTGCTGAGTAATACATAATAACACAAATAATAATGAGTAGTATGTTATTATGCTCTATTTTGTTATATATCATATAAGTACATTGCCCAATGTTATTATCTGTTACTTTCATAAATGTCCCCCTCAAACAAATTCTTTAGGGGATTTTTGTTTTTTCTCCTTTGTTTATTATTTGACTTTGTTGTAACCTCTAAATCTTGGAGAGTGCATATTCTCCCCTATGTGAAGATAGAATGAAATTGGTCAACAAATAAATTAGTCACAACTGGAAGAACTTGGGACTTCAATTTTTTGGGGGCTAATTTTTCACTGATTTCAAACTCTATTTTCTTTGTCTCTTTTTTTTTTGTTTTGATGATTAGGGAACAGATTTCGGCTTTATCACTTATGTAAAGTATACCCTAAATATATCCTTTAAATCATTATAATTATCCTTATACCCTGTATTTTGTTTTTTTGGGGGGTGTTGTTGACCAAACCACACACTAGAAATTGAAGGGACGACGACGTTTCAGTCCATCCTGGATCATTCTCAAGTCAATTGTGGGGGTTATTTTTCTTGACTTCATTTCAACGCATATTGACCTACAACTTTCACATATTCGAGTACAAATGCCAAACAACGTTTATTATCACATGGAAGTAAATTACTGAATTAGAACTACTGTACCTTATTCATTGTCGATAACTTCAACTTCAATTATTGCTAAAACTAGAGTTTTAACTTTGAGTCAGCTTCAAAAATCCAGTTTCTGACCGATTCTCACCATTTTTACATACAGTGTGCTCAGCTGTCTGTTCTACAATCCCTACAGAATGGACTTTTCATAAATAAACATTTGGAGTTATAATTTTTTTGGTCTAAATTTGGTGCATATTTCAAATGCCATATTTATGATTATTTTTACAGTAAACTATACTGAAAACAAACTATACTGAAAATATATATTCTAAATACAGTATATGAAAATGAAGATTCATTGCTATTCTGAGAGCATAACACAAAATGAATAATTAGTGATATTTTATATTTTTGAAGCTTGTTTCAAAATTTAAAGTTTTCAATATTCAATTTTATAATTATTTTTTATTTTCTTGTTTTTAAAGTTACGTTGGTGATCATTTAGACAAAGTTTGAGCGTTTGCTTAGTAGATTACTTGCAAAACATTTGAAAGCACTTCAGCATATTTTAAAAACAGAGTTCTATGTCCAACTTCATATCACGTTTTGTGCAGATTAGGGGTTAATGTGGCAGGTGATATCAGTACATTATGTCTACAAGTTGGTAAACAAGATTCATATTGCTTTCAAGCAAAGAATGGAATTTTCATGTTAACCAACTGCTTAATGGTAATTGTTTAACATCTGTCTACTGCATACCCATACACATACCAAATTCCTGTCCTGGCTGGTGAATATTTTTTGTATTTTTCTGACTTGTCATTTGTCAGTATTTTTCCTTTGTCTGACACCATATTGGAATCTGACCCAAGTATCGGTTGGGTCAACCCATGTATTCTAAAAATGTGCAACCATGTTGAAACAGACGATCGCCAAATGAAAATTGTTTAAAACATCTTGATAACTTGATAAATAAAAATTATTTATGTGTCAAAAGAAAGACAGAAACAATCTATATGTAACTCCTTTACCAGAAAAATATTTTAAGTAAAACCGATGATATATGTAGTCGTATAAAAGTTGCATTTTTCATCACTCGTCAGGCTCAGAACTCGCAATATTCATCTCAGGACAATGCTTATTTCACGAAGATACGTTAGTAATAGTAAGTGTTTTATACGTCACAAGAGAGAGAAATATAAGCTTCATTTTAAATATCATACAATAGGCATATTTGAAACTCCAGCAAAGATACTGTGTGTGTATTTTTATAAAAGCCGAGCTCCGACCCTGCACAGATCAATCGACAGAGCAACTCTCTCTCAGAACTATGTTTAGTTCACGTAAATAGTGTACGTTGATAATCGTAAATGTTTTATATGCCTCAAGAAAGACAGATATATATAAGCTTCATTTTAAATACTTTACCATGGACATATTTAAAGTTCAAATGAAGAAACGTGTTTTATAATCGCCAAGCTCCGACCACGCACAGACTGATCGACGGAGCATCCCTCTCTCAGAACAATGTTAATTTCACATAAATACATTAATAAACATACAGGGGTACCTCGGTTTAAGAGTTTAATCCGTTCCTGGAGACAGCTCGTATTCCGAAAACTCATATTCCGAAGCTAATTTCCCCATAAGAAATAATGGGAAATGAATTAATCCGTTCCTGACTACCCCAAAAACCCTACATCAAACTAAATTTTTATACCTAATTCATCTAAATAAACCTACAAAACTATGTTCAAGTTATTACTTACCTTACTGTTGGCGTATGGAAGACGGTGAGGAGGAGGGAGGTGAAGAGGTGTTACTGTTTGGAAGGGGAGTTCCTTTCCATTATAACATCAGGCAGTGAGGTCTTCACTGGTGTGCACACTCTGGCACGTTTTGCCTGCATACCACTAAGACTTCCTTGTCTTACTAAGAATCTGTCTAAAGACACTTGCTTTTCCCGACATTTTAACACTTGTCTGTAGTAACACATTACATTGTCATTTAAAAGGTCAATGCAACGGCCTGCTACAGTTTTATCTGGGCGAGTTTTTTCAACAAAACTTTGCAATTCTTCCCATACTTCACACATTTTCTTAACACTTTAGCGTTATCACGGCGCTCAAGAGCATTACCACTTTTTGTGTTGAGGTCCCACAGTGGACTCGCTCACGAGTCACGAGAAAAAATATTTCTGTAGACTCTATTTGTTATGAGATCGATTTTGGGATAGTTTGAAAATGTCCGCCGTGAAATTTCCATTTTCTCTAATAGCCGCATAGCCTATTTGAGAGAACGGCGCAGCATTGCACCATCGAGGTAAGACCATTGTATTGTTGACACGACAAGTATAATCGACGTAGTTTTTTATTTGGTGCCGGTCTAACGCATCCTTGTGTGACATTTTATACTAATGTTTTTATAGACCATTCTATTGCAAACACACTGGTACAAAAATGAAATACGTAAATCAAAAATTAATGTCAGGACAGTGAAAAGAGTATACACTTTTCAGTGTTGCCACTCGATCGCCCAAAAACAGCACTATTTTCTTAGGTTAAAACTTACCACTGGCTTTCTTGGGACCCATGGCGAGATATATAATAACTTTTATGGTCAAATATGACCAAAAATCCAACAAAACACTGAAAATCCAGGTGAAGAATTTACGTGGGATAGTCACTGGGTGCGAGGCACTGGTAAACTGAGGGGTGAGAGGCGACGATCGCCGTACCACCATGCGCTAGGTCGGCCTGTACGCGTATCAACAAACTCGCCTTCCGAGACGCATTTTCTGAGGAAATCCTGCTCGTATTCCGAAAAACTCGTATACAGGGACACTCGTATTCCGAAGTACCACTGTAAATGTTTTATATGTCTCAGGAGAGATAGATATATAAGCTTTATTTTAGATTCTTTACCATAAACATATTTAAAGCTGAAGTGCAGAGACAGTGGTACCTCGGATTACGAGTGTCCCTGGTTACGAGTTATTCAGGTTACAAGCAGGATTTGCTCGGAAAATTTGCATCGGGATACGAGCGTTGCATCGGGATACGAGGGTGTTAATACGCGTACGGGCCGACCTAGCGCGTGGTGGCAGAGCGAGCGCCCCTCAGTTTACCAATGCCTCGTGCCCAGTGACTATCCCGCCTGAATTCTTCACAAGGATTTACAGTGTTTTGTTGGATATTTGGCCATTTGAACATAAAACTTGTTATTATATATCTCGCAATGGGTCCCAAGAAAGCCAGTGGTAAGGTTCAAGGCAAGAAATCGCATGTGAGGATGGCAATAGAGGAAAAAAAAAAAAAAAAAAAGAGATCATTCGGAAGCATGAAAATGGTGCACGTGTTGTTGAACTTTGTAGGCAGTAACAACAAATCCACGTCAATGATATGCACTATACTTGCCAAGAAAAAGGACATTATGAGTGCTAAAGTGGCAAAAGGCGTAAAAACAATCATGAAACAAAGACCACAAATACTTGAGGAAGTGCAAAAGTCGTTATTAATTTGGATACACAACAAGGAGTTAGCGGGTGATAGTGTTTCAGAGGCCATCATTTGTGAGAAAGCCAGGGTATTGCACGAAGACCTTGTAAAGAAAACCCCTGGAATGAGTGCAGATACGATAGACTTTAAGGCAAGCAGGGAATGGTGTGAAAAATTTAGAAAAAGAAGTGATATTCATAGTTTTGTGAGGCATGGGGAGGCTGCCAGCTCAGACAAACCAGCAGCTGAAAGATTTATTGAAGAATTTAAAGAGTTTGCAGAGGCTGAGGGATATCTACCGCAACAAGTGTTTAATTGTGATAAGACAGGACTGTTCTGGAAAAGATTGCCTAAGAGAACATACATTACCAAGGAGGAAAAATCCTTGCCCCGGACACAAGCCTACGAAAGATAGGTTTACGCTTGTGCTGTGTTCAAATGTGAGTGGCGATTTGAAAATTAAACCCTTGCTTGTGTATCATTCTGAAAATCCAAGGGTTTTCAAACAGTATAAAGTTTAGAAAAAACAAATGTGTGTGGTGTGGAGGGCTAATAATAAGGCATGGGTGACTAGGATTTTTTTTTCGGAGTGGGTGAATGAAGTGGTGTACCCTGCCATACAAAAATATCTGCAGGAGAAACATTTGCCACTCAAGGCCCTGCTTCTCCTCGACAATGCTCCTGCTCATCCTCCAGGCTTGGAAGATGAATTGTTGCACAGATAACAGTAATTTTCTCACAGTAACGTTCCTTCCTCCTAACACCACTCCTCTAATTCAGCCTATGGACCAGAAAATCATAGCAAATTTTAACCATTTAACTGCGCCAACCGAGTATTCTCGGTCGGCGGGAAACTGCGCCAACCGAAATGAATCGTTTTCTGCTTTCAGTGATGATGCATCTGATACAAATAGCATAGATGAACAGTGTTAGCGCCTTCTATGGCGGTGTTTTCCATAGATATTTTCAAGAATACATGAATCTCTTCCCAACTGACGGACACTCTTTGAGGCTAGCTGAATCTCTTCCTGACTGACGGACACTCTTGAAGTAAGCTGAATCTCTTCCTGTGTGGGACATACAAAGCGATCTTTTCAAGACTACCTTACAAATTGATCTTTTCCTATAATCTTTTCAATACTACCTCATGCTTTACAAGCTTGGTTACATACAACCTACAAGTACTAAAGCCAAGGGTGTATGTGAGTGCGTTATTTGCAAGCACACAGAACGAAGAAACAGGAAGCGAAAATTTATCTGTGCCTGGTGCACTGAGAGCGAAGTCGCGCTGTGTACCATGGGCTACTTCGTTGATTATTACTCACTTCCGAAGTACTGAGTTTGTAATACAGTGTGTTACTGTATAAATAATGTGTGAAACTGTACATATTGTAATATTAGTGAATTTTTAACAAGTAATATTGCAGCAATAAACATTTATTGTGGACACATTATTGACACATGTATCACAGTTCCATGGAACATTATGAACGTTCCACCATATACATATTGTAAAAGACACAAATATGCATCATATACAAAAAATAAAAAATAAAGCCGCATTGAAAACACATAAAACAAATAATTGAAAATATAATTGTGGCAACACCCGGTGCTTGAATGGCCCGTGCGACCGTGTCTGGGCGATTCACGCACGGGCGACCAGGCCCTGATGACGTCACAGCGCACCTTGTCCACGTCCCTACAGCCAAAGTAAGTGGAATTTGGTATTTATTTTTACATAGACATGTTCCAACCCCTTCTCGCACTTTCGTATAGTCAATATTGACTTATTAAATACGTGCAAATGTGACATACTTAACATACTAGTTTACCTTGAAAAGCTTCATAGAAAACACGACCTTACCTAACCTTCTTAGTATGTTAAGATAAGCATCTTATTGCTTCATAATTACAATTATTACTTAACCTATTATAGGTATAGGTTAAGTAACAATTGTAATTACGAAGCAATAAGATGCTTATCTTAGCATACTAAGAAGGTTAGGTAAGATCGGTGTTTTCTATGAAGCTTTTCAAGGTAAACTAGTATGTTTAGTATCTCACATATGCACGTATTTAATAAGTCAATATTGACTGTAAGAAAGTGTGAGAATGGGTTGACATGTTCAAGGAAGGGAATTTATCATTTTATGAAGAAAAAAGGACTTTTTTGGGAACACTTTATTTCATGCGCACCGGGGGAATTTCTCAATAAAGTCGGCGCAGCACCTTGGTTAAGAAACTTTATGAAAGGGCACTTTTCCGGAAATGTTTTGAAGTGACTGAAGCCACAAACCTCACCCTCAAAGAATTTTGGAAACACCATTTTAACATTTGTATTGCTTTAAAACTCATTGACAAAGCCTGGCAAGAAGTGATTCAAAGAACCCTGATCTCTGGCTGGAGAAAATTGTGGCCTGAATGTGTGACAGAACTAGACTTTGAGGGGTTTGATCCTGTAAATGAAGTGCCTATTGTTGAGGAAAGTGTTACTCTGGGCCGGAAAATGGGCTTGGAATTGGATGGTGTTGATGTGGAGGAGTTGGTGGAAGAACACAACGAAGAACTGACCACCAAAGAACTCCAAACCCTTCAAAAGGAACATCAAGAAGACACAGCTCAGGATGTTTCTCCAGTAGAGGAGGATGAGGCAGTACAGAAGTCCCTTCCACAACCATTAAGAAATGGTGTCAGATGTGGGAAGAAATGCAAACTTTTATTGAAACGACTCACCCAGAAAAAGCTGTAGTAGGCCGTTGCATTAACCCCTTAACTGCGTTGCCTCCAAATATGACACCCCCGCAGTGCGCAGGAAATAAATTCTCTGGAAAAAATTCTTTTTTCTTTTTTAAGTGTCAGAAACCCTTCCCTCAGTATGGGTATGTAGAAAAAAAATTGAAATTGTACATACTTTGGCTGCTATGGGGTCCGTAAGTTGGGGCGTGACAGTGGTTGCAAGGATCAGGTTGGGTTACCGTTACCTGTGGCAGGTGGCTGCAGGTGACGGATCTCCCAATCCTGAGCACTCCAGTTGCAAACTCTGTGAGCAGGAACTACAGCACGATCTCCCGCACTACATCACTGAATGCCCAGTTATTAGACCTTTCAGACCAGTTGGCATGAGGTACCTGGAGCTCTGCAATTACTTTATTCACTCTCGTATTCTTGAAGATATCCTCACAGTGCACCCGAAATTTGCCAGTGCAGGCTACTAAACATATGGCCCTGTATGACTAACCATCCTGCGAGATGGGGACCTTTATTACCACTGCTACCTTATTCAATCTTGTGTTGATGATATCCTCAAAATGCATCCGGAATCTGCCAGTGCAGACTGCTTATCACATGCCTCTATATGACTAACCATCCTGTGTGATGGGGATTTTCTAGCATCAACTAGTTAGCTTTTTTTGACACACTGTACTCCACTTCATATAGTCTAGGGTAGCTGCACTAATGCAGATGTACCTAAGGAATTAATAATAAAAAAAAAAATTGACATCATCATTCCCTGTTCGCCCGTGACGTACGCTCCCGGGGCCAGTAGGGCGCTCGGGGCGGGGGCGCGAGTTGCCGCGAATATATTTTCGTTCATTTTTTTCGCACAGTTTCAAATACATTTTATTTGTTTTTATGTGCTAATCCTATGTATAGTGAACACGTACACTATATTATGGCAGTAAAACATCCGTACTGTCCGAAGACACTGTGTTACGTGCATGACACTTGTGTACACATATGCAGCACATATTTACTATGTATCATGCTAATTTATGTATATATACAATCTATTTACACACTATACACTGTCACACACTATATACATTCACCATCAACACATTCAGAACACCGCGAGTGAGAGCTGCCACACCCAGCCAGCCCTCCCTCACTTCTCCCACATTGTATTTGCCAACTTTGCCCCCTCCCATCATACAGTTATTCACACCAATGTTTCATGTTCATTTATGTATACAGTGGAACCTCTATTAACGAGTTTAATCCGTTCTGACACCGAGCTCGTTACTTGGAAAACTCGTCTTAGGAAGCAAATTTCCCCATTTAAAAATAAAGGAAATAAATTTAATCCGTTCCACTCCCAAAAACATCCATACTTGTATGACATTTTTAAATGTAACTATAATACTGCACATGTAATTATAAATGTTTTGTTGTACTGCTTTAATATTTACTTTACCTTATGAAGAGTCGTTGCTGGCTTGAGGGAGACGATGGGGAGGTGGGATGGAGGAGAGGGGTTATGGTGTGGAAGGAGTATCCACCTCTGAGTCAGGCGGGCTCTCTCTTCTTGGGATTTTCACCCACTGGGACCGGGTTGTGGTTCACTATCACTGGCTCTTCTTTCTCTACTTTTGGAAAGAACTTTTCTATTGACAATTGCTTTTGTCTTTGTTTTAGGATGTCCCTAAAACGAGACAGCAAATTGTCATTAAACATGTTCACACACCGGGTTGTCACTGCTTGATCAGGGTGATGTTTTTCTAAGAATGCGGTCACCTTTTCAAACATTCCCAACACTTCCCTGATCTCACTTGAAGAGGCAGCAGCATCCTCCTGTACCTCCTCCTCCCCTGATGAGAACTCTTGTGCCTCCTCTTGATTAAGCTCCTTCTGAAGTTCCAGGAGTTCCTCAGTGGTCAGTTCCTCACTGTGCTCCTCCACTAACTCCTGCACATCAGCAGTATCCAACTCCAGACCCAAAGTTTGCCCCAGAGCAACAATATCATCCACTAGATGCACTTCTGGGTCTTCCACAGGTGCAGATGCAGATGCAAGTGCAGGACCCAAACCTTCGAAGTCTCGTTCAGGGACACCCTCAGGCCACAGGTTACGCCATGCAGAGTTTAGAGTCTTCCGTGTCACTCCTTCCCAGGCCTTGTCGATCAAACGTAAGGCACCCAGGATATTGAAGTGGTTCTTCCAGAATTCTTTGAGGGTCAGCCCTGTATTGTCGGTCACATCAACACACCTCTCCAACAAGGCCTTCATGTAGAGTTTCTTAAAGTTTGCAATGACTTTCTGGTCCATAGGTTGGAGGAGTGGAGTGGTATTGGGAGGAAGGAACTTGATGGTGATGAACTGATTTTCAGGATATAATTCATCTCGCATCTGTGGAGGATGTGCAGGAGTATTATCAAGCACAAGCAAGGCCTTGAGTGGCAACTGTTTCTCTTCAAGATATTTCCTCACTGAGGGGCCAAAAACATCATTGATCCATTCAGTGAAGAATATCCGCGCGACCCAGGATTTCTTATTGGACCTCCACATCACATTCAGTCGCGCCTTGTACACTTTACATGCCTTGAACACGCATGGGTTTTCTGAGTGGTAGACTAGTAGCGGCTTGACCTTGCAATCGCCACTTGCATTGGCGCAAAGGACGAGAGTAAGCCGATCCTTCATCGGTTTGTGACCAGGCAAAGATTGTTCTTCCTGTGTGATGTAGGTCCTCTTCGTCATTTTCTTCCAAAACAGGCCAGTCTCGTCACAATTAAAAACTTGTTGGGGCAAGAACTCCTTTCCAGCAACAAATTCCTGGAACTCTGGTACAAATTTCTCAGCAGCAGCTTTATCAGAGCTGGCAGCCTCCCCATGTCGCACAACACTGTGGATACCGCTTCTCTTTCTAAATTTCTCAAACCATCCACGGCTTACCTTAAATATCTCCTCCTCTGCAGACGACGCACCTGGTGTCTTCCTGACAAGATCCACATACAATTTCTTGGCCTTTGCACAGACAAGAGCTTCAGAGACACTATCGCCATGCAATTGCCTTTCATTCATCCAGACTAGCAGTAGCTTTTCAACCTCTTCTAAGAATTGTGGACGTTTCTTGTTCACCTTGGTAACTCCTTTAGCCACCTCAAGCGTCTTAAATTGTTCCTTCCTCTTCAGAATGGTACAAATCGTTGATGAGGTCCTGCCATACTCCCTGACGAGATCAACCACACGCACACCACGCTCGTGCTTTGCTATTATTTCCTTCTTCACTTCCACAGTAATTGTCGCTTTCTTCCCCTTGCCAACACTGTCTTTAGCAACCAGCTTCTTTGGCGACATTGTGCGTTACAAATTGCAGTCTCAAAACCACAGAAAAAACAGAGAAAAGCGCAAATAAATCCAGAGGGATGCTTGTCGTGTGCGATACAACAACAACACTGGCGTCGGAGGCGTCCGAGAATTTGCGAGAACCCGCGAGACGCTAGGAAGCACCATGTGGTTTCGCTCGTTAATAGAGGCGAGCTCGTCAATGGAGACAAATTTGCTGCGAGTGGCTTGCTCGTTACTGGAAAAACTCGTTAATAGAGCCACTCATTAATCGAGGTTCCACTGTATTTACAACATATGTACACACTATACACTGTCACACAGTATATACATTTACCATCAACACATTCAGAGCATCGCATAGCAGCTGCTTCGTATGGGCCAATAGCAGCTGCCTCGTATGGGCCAATAGGAGCTGCCTCGTATGGGCCAATAGCAGCTGCCTCGTATGGGCCAATAGCAGCTGCCTCGTATGTGCCAATAGCAGCTGCCTCGTATGGGCCAATAGCAGCTGCCTCGTATGGGCCAATAGCAGCTGCCTCGTATGGGCCAATAGCAGCTGCCTCGTATGGGCCAATAGGAGCTGCCTAGTATGGGCCAATAGGAGCTGCCTCGTATGGGCCAATAGGAGCTGCCTCGTATGGGCCAATAGCAGCTGCCTCGTATGGGCCATTAGCAGTTGCCTCGTATGGGCCAATAGGAGCTGCCTCGTATGGGCCAATAGCAGCTGCCTTGTATGGGCCAATAGGAGCTGCCTCGTATGGGCCAATAGGAGCTGCCTCGTATGGGCCAATAGGAGCTGCCTCATATGGGCCAATAGGAGCTGCCTCGTATGGGCCAATAGGAGCTGCCTCGTATGGGCCAATAGCAGCTGCCTCATATGAGCCAATAGCAGCTACCTCATATGGGCCAATAGCAGCTGCCTCGTATGGGCCAATAGCAGCTGCCTCGTATGGGCCAATAGCAGCTGCCTCGTATGGGCCAATAGCAGCTGCCTCGTATGTGCCAATAGCAGCTGCCTCGTATGGGCCAATAGCAGCTGCCTCGTATGGGCCAATAGCAGCTGCCTCGTATGTGCCAATAGCAGCTGCCTCGTATGGGCCAATAGCAGCTGCCTCATATGGGCCAATAGCAGCTGCCTCGTATGGGCCAATAGCAGCTGCCTCGTATGGGCCAATAGCAGCTGCCTCGTATGGGCCAATAGCAGCTGCCTTGTATGGGCCAATAGGAGCTGCCTCGTATGGGCCAATAGGAGCTGCCTCGTATGGGCCAATAGGAGCTGCCTCATATGGGCCAATAGGAGCTGCCTCGTATGGGCCAATAGGAGCTGCCTCGTATGGGCCAATAGCAGCTGCCTCATATGAGCCAATAGCAGCTACCTCATATGGGCCAATAGCAGCTGCCTCGTATGGGCCAATAGCAGCTGCCTCGTATATGCCAATAGCAGCTGCCTCGTATGGGACAATAGGAGCTGCCTCGTATGGGACAATAGGAGCTGCCTCGTATGGGCCAATAGGAGCATTTGGCTATGAACACATTCAGAACACCTCGAGTAAGAGCAGCCACACCCAGCCAGTCTCCCTCACTCCAACATCTTACTCGCCAACATTGCTCCTCCCACCATACTATTATAGTTCTTATTACACATGTTCTATATACCTATCTACATGTTTTATTTACCAGAACTATGCAAGTAAGCTGGTATTGTGTCCAAACAGTACAGTGGCCACCTTACACTTCATGAAAAATCACACAGCAGACGACGCTACGATTACATCACCTCCCTCACCAAAATAGCTCCTCTCAACATTCTCCTGTTGCAGTTCTTACACTATATACACACACTATATATACCCATGTACATATGTTTTGCCCATAGTATGGTGAACCACTAAGCTAGTATGGTGAGCAAAACAAGAGTGGCTGCCACACACACACAATGAGGCCACCTCAATTTTCGCCCTCCCTCCCTCACCAAAATTCCTCCTTCCACAATACTACGCACAATGCTAATTATAACCACAATCCTGGTCACTAATTCCTGTAAATGAATAATTGACCACACGTTTATTTTGAAAAGGAACCTAAGAAATCATTTGAAGATTCCTAGATGAACGAAATAATGCTGTGGTGCTGTGGCTAGCGCTGTGAACATCGTGAACAGCATTGAATCACTGATATTTGAACATTGTACACAGTCATTATCACACTCAGGCTCTTCTATAACACTATCATAGCTAAATAATACAAGTTATATATATATTTTGACATTATTAGGCGATGCTGTGGTCACACGCTGAACAGCAGTGCTGTGTGCTCATGCTGCGAGCGCCAGCCTTGGTTGCTCACTCACTACTGAGGCTCCCACACCCGGGAATGTGGACCACGATTTTTTTTAAAGATGGCGTCTGTTTACAAGAGCCCTGAGGAAGCTGATGTGAACCCCACGTAGCCGCGAGAGTTTTGAATGGAACGTGAAAAATACAAATACCCGGAGGCGCGTTGCGCAAACCAGACGTGAGCCTGCAGGCGCGTTGTGCAGTTTAAGGGTTAATCTTTTCAATGACAATGTGATGCCTCACTACAGAGACATCTTGCGAAGAAGGGAAAACAACCTTCAATGGAACCGCTTTGTTGTGAGAAAATCGAGCAGTGAGCCACAACCAGGATCTAGTGGTATGCAGGCAAAACGTGCCAGCAAATGCACTCCAGAGAGGTCCTCACTGCCTGATGATATAATGAAATGGGACTCCCCTTCCAAACAGTAACACCTTTCCTCCTCCCCCCTCCTCACCATCTTGCATATGCCAACAGCAGTCAACAGCAAGGGTAAGTAATAACTTGAGCATACTTTGTAGTGTAGATTTTGATGAATTAGGTATAAAATTTAGTTTGAAGTGAGGTTTTTGGTAGTCAGGAACGGATTGATTCATTTCCCATTATTTCTTATGGGGAAATTAGCTTCGGTTTACTTTTTTTTTTTTACCACAGACATGGCCACACATTTACAATGCTAACCAGCATATGTACATTTTCTTCTGTCCTCTATGGACTGGGTTAGAGATGTGTTAAACATATAGTTCAGGGGTTTATTTATTAACCACAGAAGGTGATTCGGTGCTTTTAAAATGCTAAGCTAACCTACATACGTAAATACTGAACATAGATACACTGATTTATGTATGCCCAACATAAAGTGTTCGATGTGTCTTTTGCATTGTGTCATTAACGCCTTAACTGCGTTGCCTCCAAATATGACACCCCCACAGTGCGCAGGAAATAAATTCTCTGGAAAAAATTCTTTTTTTCTTTTTTAAAGTGTCAGAAACCCTTCCCTCAGTATGGGTATGTAGAAAAAAAATCGAAATTGTACTTACTTTGGCTGCTATGGGGTCCGTAAGTTGGGGCGTGACGTCATCATTCCCTGTTCGCCTGTGACGTACGCTCCCGGGGCCAGTAGGGCGCTCGGGGCGGGGCGCGAGTTGCAGCGAATATATTTTCGTTCATTTTTTTCGCACAGTTCCAAATACATTTTATTTGTTTTTACGTGCTAATCCTATGTATAGTGAACACGTACACTATATTATGGCAGTAAAACATCCGTACTGTCCGAAGACACTGTGTTACGTGCATGACACTTGTGTACACATATGCAGCACATATTTACTATGTATCATGCAAATTTATGTATATATACAATCTATTTACACACTATACACTGTCACACACTATATACATTCACCATCAACACATTCAGAACACCGCGAGTGAGAGCTGCCACACCCAGCCAGCCCTCCCTCACTTCTCCAACATTGTATTCGCCAACTTTGCCCCTACCATCATACAGTTATTCACACCAATGTTTCATGTTCATTTATGTATAATTACAACATATGTACACACTATATACATTTACCATCAACACATTCAGAACATCACGTAGCAGCTGCTTCGTATGGGCCAATAGGAGCTGCCTCGTATGGGCCAATAGCAGCTGCCTCGTATGGGCCATTAGCAGCTGCCTCGTATGGGCCAATAGCAGCTGCCTCGTATGGGCCAATAGCAGCTGCCTCGTATGGGCCAATAGCAGCTGCCTCGTATGGGCCAATAGGAGCTACCTCGTATGGGCCAATAGGAGCTGCCTCGTATGGGCCAATAGGAGCTGCCTCGTATGGGCCAATAGGAGCTGCCTCGTATGGGCCAATAGGAGCTGCCTCGTATGGGCCAATAGGAGCTGCCTCGTATGGGCCAATAGGAGCTGCCTCGCATGGGCCAATAGGAGCTGCCTTGTATGGGCTAATAGGAGCTGCCTCGTATGGGCCAATAGGAGCTGCCTCGTATGGGCCAATAGGAGCTGCCTCGTATGGGCCAATAGGAGCTGCCTCGTATGGGCCAATAGGAGCTGCATCATATGGGCCAATAGGAGCTGCATCATATGGGCCAATAGGAGCTGCCTCGTATGGGCCAATAGGTTGTTAGGTTGGTGAGAACTTCATTAGATATTTGTTTAACCCCTTAACTGTGTTGCCTCCAAATATGACCCCCCCCCCCCAGTGAGCAGAAAATAAATTATCTGGAAAAAAATCTTTTTTTTTTTTTGTCAAAAACCCTTCCCTCAGTATGGGTATGTAAAAAAAAATCGAAATTGTACTTACTTTGGCTGCTATGGGGTCCGTAAGTTGGGGAGTGACGTCATCATTCCCCTTGCGCCCGTGACGTACGCTCCCGGGACCAGTAGGCCGCTCGGGGAGGGGCGTTCGAGTTGCCACGAATATATTTTCGTTCATTTTTGGTGCACAGTTCCAAATACAATTTAATTGTTTTTACGTGCCAATCCAATGTATAATGAACACATACACTATATTATGGCAGTAGAACATCCGTACTGTCCGTAGACACTGTGTTACGTGCATCACAAACAAGTTCACTTATCCTGCACAATTTCCAATGTATCATACCTAATATATTTATATTTACACTTTATATACACACTGTACAGTATCACACACTATATACACACACCATAAACACACTCAGTACTTCGCGAGTGTGTGATATGCTGCGAAACAGCCAACGGCGCAGAGTGGCACCTTGCACTCCACGCACCTGGTGCTGATGCATCTTTGTTTTTGTTCTCTGTGGGTAGTGTTCCTGCATACTATACACGCACGTTTACCTTTCTCCCGTGATGCTGTGCCTGGCATATACTCGAGCATATGTACTCCAAAGTTCTCATTACCCCTCAATCTGTCTGGAGCTGCGTGTGGCACTGTTGCTTGCACCCCGCGCGGTACAACGGAACCCTCCTTGCCATACTTTACTAGCAGCTGTGAGACAACACCAGCACTGAATGTATGTATAGACGGTCTCCTGCCAGATTTTACTAGGTATATATTGAAGCAGTTGAGCACTGCAACATCCATGAGGTAGAAGAAGAACTTTTTCGTCCACTTCACAGACTTGTGTACACACTCCACTCTACCAAGCATCATGTCACATTTATCGACGAGGCGCATGTTCACGTTATAGTCTATGACACAGTCTAGCTTATACATGGTGTTGCGCGTCTGAAAGTGGACTTTCCCACTGTCCAACATGGCACCGGTGTGAATCGTAGTCAGCATATTCACCTCGCATCTGTCCTTCCACCGCACTGACAGCATATTGTCACACTTGCGCAGCTGGCACTCACCCACGGCTATACCTATACCGAACACTGGCATTTCCTTCCTGTGGGCCTTCACAGTGCCACATACGCCGGTGTTGTGGGTAAGGAGGTATCTGGTCAACAAGGGGCTGGTGTAATAGTTGTCGGTGAACGGTATATGCTCCTTGTTCAGCAACGGTTCCATAAGGGTTTTTACGACACTGCCAGAGAACCCGTGTTCATCTTGAGCTGGTATGTCGACATCTGTACCAGAATATAATATGTCCAAGACGATACCAGTCTCACAGTCGCACATCACAAAAAACTTCAGTCCAAATCGGTGCCGCTTTGATGGGATGTACTGCTTGAATGCCAGTTGCCCCTTGAACAGTACAAGCGACTCGTCAATAACCACATTCTGTGCAAGTACAAAATAATCCCTGAACTTCCCTCTCATGTCACTGAACATCTTCCGTACTTTCCACAGTCTGTCGTATCTGTCCTCATTTGCATTATTCTCGGAATGCAGGCACCTGAGAATCAAGAGAAACCTATCACACGACATGTACCGATTGAACACGGGCGATGGAACAAGGCTGTCTTTGCTCCAATAATCCTGGATGACAACTTTCTCTGAGTGCTTCATCATTATGCTGAGTGCCAGAAACATGTACATTTCGTCGATTGTCGTGTCCTTCCATCGCGTGAGATGTGAGGCAGGTAAAATGCCGTCGTCTATGAGGCTGTGAGCGAACCTGTTTGTCTCAGTCACAAGATGCGTCATGAATACATTGTCAAAATATGCCTGGAAATATTCCATGTCTGCCATATCATCACTGGTATATGGGAATAATGGTGCAACACCAACATCGCTATCATCAAACGTTGGTATCTGAGGGAGAAATGTGGCGCAATCCTCCCACACAAGTACACCAGGGGGTTTGCTGTTGGCGCCAACACAACGACCAACACCACCACGAGCACCAAGAACACGGTTACATCGTCTACTGCTGCTGCTGGAGCTGCGTCAGGGTATGCTAGGCGCTGAGGCAGAGTTACGTGCTGTAGGCCTACCGCGAATAAATGATGTTCAGAGGCCACTGTCGTTGTTGTCCACATGCTGTGAGACACGCTGCCGCCTGCCGCGGCGTGTTGCTGAGGACGCAAAACCCCGCCTGGTAACACCACCGCTGCTCGTACTCGGGTCGTCCACACTACTCGTATCGGAGCCAATGTCACTGAAGCCCGAGAAAGACTCGTCACATGTACTGTCACTGAATAAACTACTAGCGTCTGGGGACATACATGATGGTGGTGATGATAACGGTGTTGACCCAGGGCAGCGAGGCAGGCCGGGCGAGGCGCGTGTACCGTACACGCTCGCCACATCTTCCAATTCCGTCTCTCCCTCAATCGTATCAAATCTCTGAGTAAGGTCTTTCTCTGGATCATAGTCTAAGTCATCATCCATAGCACCGTCATCATACAAAATATAGCGTATTTCCTCCTCAGAGTCGTTTTCCATGACCGCGGGTCACCGTGGAGCGGGAGCTCGTAGAGGATGCGTCAGACATGGTTGCTGCTGTGAAACTGAGGCTCCCCAAGGCCGCGGGGCATGCTGGGATTTTTTTTTAAGATGGCAGACGATCACTAGGGCCCCCACCCACCCATACCATACCGGTATCACCGCACGCCAGTTTTGAATGGAACATGAAAAGTAAAAATACCCAGAGGCGCATTGCGCAAACCAGACGTGGGCCTGCAGGCGCGTTGTGCAGTTTAAGGGTTAAGTATTCTCTTTGTCACTGCTAATGAAACACCCATATCAATTTCTACCACTGGTTTTCTACAGGCTGTCTTTGCAAGCATATCAACAGTGTCATGCCTTGAGATGCCAATGTGATGGTATCCATAGGAATTGAATTTCAAATCTGTTTTCTTTAGCAGCTAAAACATTCATTCGAATATCACTGACTATTTTCTGGGTGTCACTACTATATGCGTTCAATGCCAGGAGTGCACTCTGTGAGTCACAGTATGTAAGTCCACTGCCTTTGTCTTTTAAAAATTCAGTGGCAAGGTATATACCTGCAAGTTCGGTTTGAGTTGTACTTGCCCAATCATTGACGCGCTTCATTGCTGTATGTACGAGAGAAGATTGTTCAAATATATTATATGCACATCCGGTACATCGTCCACATTCTTCTACAGAGCCGTCGGTATAGCACTGATACACATCGTTACCCATACTCTGAGTACTTTCAGTGATGCTTTTCAGTGTTAACTGTTTTAATAATGTAGAGTGCACACTATCTTTCTTGAGTGCATTTACAAAATCAACTGATAGATCTCAGTTATCCCATGGAGTAATTGGTTGATTAATCATTAATTCAGCTGGGTACATATTTAACACTTTCGCGCGCCCATCCCGTACATATACGACGGCTATATTTCTATCAGTTGTGCGGTCGCGTCGTACATTTACGGTCCGTATTAAAATAATTGTAAAAAATCCAGCTTAAATCCGATTTACTTGGGGTTTGTTTCAAGCTGTGCGCAATGAAATTCCCGTTCTCTCGGGTAGGCCGAATGTCACGTCGGCCTACTGGGTCACGTGACAGGTCCATTTTGTTGTCACGTGGAGCGATCGCATCTCTCTCCCCTCGCGCGCCAAACTCGCATGGTTTCAAGGATTTTTACCCGTTTCTGTGTGTTTGTAACCAACTACATTCATCAATAATGGATCCAGCACCAAGCCCAAGCGGTGTTTTGGCTACAGGAGCCTCTGATTCATCTGGAAAAGACAAGATTACCGACATCTATAGGAGGTTCTCTGGATTGAGGCTCACTCCCACCAAGATTCCCAATCTCTTGGATGCCTTTGATCAAGTGGATTTGGATGGAAGTGAGGCAGAAGGTGAGGATTTAGAAGAAGAATGTGAATTTGGGGGGCCTGGAGCCCATGGGGATGAATCGACAGAGGAGCACACTGAAGGCCTAACAGAGGAGGGGGCACCAGCACCGCCGCCTCTCACCACAAGGCGCACACGTGGTGCGTGCATGCCTAAAATCCAGCTAAGGAAACGACCTCTTACTTGTCGTTTGAAAATACAGTGGTACCTCGGAATGCGAGTGTCCCTGTATGCGAGTTTTTCGGAAGACGAGCAGGATTTCCTCGGAAAATATGTCTCGGAACGCGAGGGTTACCTCGGGACGCGAGTTTGTTGATACGCGTACAGGCTGACCTAGCGCGTGGTGGCTGGGCGATCGTCGCCCCTCCGCCCGTCCGCCCCTCAGTTTACCATTGTCTCGCGCTCAGTGACTACCTCTCATTAATTCTTCTCGTGGATTTTCAGTGTATTGTTGGATTTTTGGTGATTTGACTATACAATTTGTTATTATATATCTCACCATGAGTCCCAAGAAAGCCAGTGGTAAGGATAAAGGCCAGAAAGCCCATGTGAGGATGACAATAGAGGAGAAACAAGAGATAATTCGGAAGCATGAGAACGGTACACGTGTTGTTGAACTTTGTAGGCAGTACAACAAAGCCACATCAACAATATGCACTATACTTAAGAAGAAAAATGAGATTATGAGTGCTAAAGTGGCAAAAGGAGTAAGAACAATAACGAAACAAAGACCACAAATACTTGAAGAAGTGGAAAAGTTGTTATTAATTTGGATACACGACAAGGAGTTAAGGGGAGATAGTGTTTCGGAGGCCATTATTTGTGAGAAAGCCAGGGTATTGCACGAAGACCTTCTAAAGAAAACCCCTGCAACGAGTGATGCAGAGACGAAAGAGTTTAAGGCAAGCAGGGGCTGGTTTGAAAAATTTAGGAGGAGGAGTGGTATCCATAGTGTTACAAGGCATGGGGAGGCAGCCAGCTCAGACAAACCAGCCGCTGGACGATTTATTGAGGAATTTAAAGAGTTTGCAGAGGCTGAGGGATACCTACCGCAACAAGTGTTTAATTGTGACGAAACAGGACTGTTTTGGAAAAGAATGCCTAAGAGGACATACATTACCAAGGAGGAAAAATCCTTGCCCGGACACAAGCCTATGAAAGATAGGTTTACGCTTATGTTGTGTTCAAATGCGAGTGGCGATTTGAAAATTAAACCCTTACTAGTGTATCATTCTGAAAATCCAAGGGTTTTCAAACAGTATAAAGTGCAGAAAACCCATTTGTGTGTGATGTGGAGGTCTAATAAAAAAGCATGGGTGACTAGGCTTATTTTTTCGGAGTGGGTGAATGAAGTGCTGTGCCCTACCATAGAAAAATATCTGCAGGAGAAACATTTGCCACTCAAAGCCGTGCTTCTCCTCGACAATGCTCCTGCTCATCCTCGAGGCTTGCAAGATGATGTGTTGCCCCGATACAATAAATTCCTCACAGTTAAATTCCTTCCTCCTAACACCACTTCTCTAATTCAGCCTATGGACCAGAAAATCATAGCGAATTTTAAGAAACTTTATGAAAGGGCACTTTTCCGAAAATGTTTTGAAGTGACTGAAGCCACAAACCTCACCCTCAAAGAGTTCTGGAAAGACCATTTTAACATTTGTAGTGCTTTAAAACTCGTTGACAAAGCCTGGCAAGAACTGACTCAAAGAACCCTGATCTCTGGCTGGAGAAAATTGTGGCCTGAATGTGTGAGAGAATTAGACTTTGAGGGGTTTGAGCCTATAAATGATGCGCCTATTGTTGAGGAAATTGTTACTCTAGGCCAGCAAATGGGCTTGGAATTGGATAGTGATGATGTGGAGGAGTTGGTGGAAGAACACAACGAAGAACTGACCACCGAAGAACTCCAAGCCCTTCAACAGGAACAGCAAGACAACGCAGATGAAGATTCTTCAGTGGAGGAGGAGGAGGCAGCAGCGGATGTCCCTTCTGCAGTATTGAAGAAGGTGTGTCAGATGTGGGAAGAGATTCAAACAATTGTTGAAAAGACTCACCCAGAGAAAGCTGTAGTAGGCCGTTGCCTTAATCTTTTCAATGACAATGTGTTGCCTTACTACAGAGAGAGCTTGCGAAGAAGGGAAAAGCAAGCTTCCATGGACAGATATGTGGTGAGAAAATCGAGCAGTGAGCCTCAGCCAGGACCTAGTGGCACTCAGATAAAACGTCCCAGGGAGTGCACACCTGAAAGGTCCTCATTGCCTGATGTGATAATGGAAGGGGACTCCCCTTCCAAACAGTAACTCCTCTCCTCCTCCCCCCTCCTCACCATCTTCCATATGCCTACAGCATTCATCAGCAAGGTAAGTAATAACTTGAACATAGTTTTGTAGGTTTATTTAGATGAATTAGGTATAAAAATTTAGTTTGATATGGGGTTTCTGGGGTAGTCAGGAACGGATTAATTCATTTCCCATTATTTCTTATGGGGAAATTCGCTTCAGAATACGAGTTTTCGGAATACGAGGCGTCTCCAGGAACCAATTAAACTCTTAAACCGAGGTACCACTGTAACCCCATTTGTTGATAGTGGGAGTGATTCAAGCTATGAATTATCAGGTGAGGATGAACCGCGTGAGGAAGATGAGGCACCCCAGCCTCCTCGCAAGCGTACACGTCCGGTACGTACTCGCCAGCCTGGGGCCAGTGTTGTGTGGCTTGAGGATAATATTCCACCATTTGGGTCTACACGTGTGGAACAATTAGACTCGTACGTGGCGTCCCAAAAGACCTGCAACATATAGCGAAGACTAAGATTGATGTGGATACCACAGTCTACCGCCGCAAGGACAACACCTTCATGGTTGACACCACACAGGTTGTGGTGAACAAACACCACACATGACAACACCACACAGGTTGTGGTGAACAAACCAAAGGTAATTATTGACTACAATAAGTTCATGAAGGGTGTTAACCACTTTGATCAAATGGTAAAGTATTACCATTTCGCCAGGAAATGTCACAAGTGGACAAAGAAAAAAAACTTTTATTTCCTGCAAATGGCTTTGCAAAACGCTTATGCATTGTACAAGGCCAACACAGATGACCGAAAGAAAGTAACTCTGCTCCAGTTTCATGAGGTTGCTATTTGGGCTTTATTGAAATTTGACAAGGAAGAGTGGCCTGCAACAACAACACCATCTCCTCATTTAGTTCATGCTCCAGACATAAATGATGACACTGGTCCTGTGTATCCTGCTGCTAACCCGTCAACACCTGGCCCGTCGGGTGTGAGGCGCCCTCTCTTCACGTCTACACCTCGTGCTGAAGCCGACCATGAATCTGATGAAGATATTTCATCTGCTACACTGTTGTTTGAAGACAATGGTGAGAGCGACGATTCAGACTGTAGTGTACAACCAACACAGAGACAACAGGGACGTGTTGTTTTATCGCACTCACCTGAACTACAAATTGAAGCATGAACTTGTAAAACTCCCTAAACGTCGCAGGTGTCAAGTGTGTTCAAAGTCGGGTATTAGGAAGGAAATTGGTATAGCATGCAAGACATGCGATGTTCCACTTTGTGTCATACCGTGTTACACCACTTATCACAGGAAAAGGGTGTATTGGGTGGACAAGAAGTAACCACCCGCACCAGCTTCACTCCACCTACGAACATCTGTTGAGCAACTTCAGGAATCGGTACCTGAAGGAGGTGAAGTGGAGAGAAAATGCTCAACTTATTTTTCTACAATCGTCTTTCCTTTGGTAAAAGTACACATAATTGTCCTAGGTTGTTGTAGTATTGTAGTCTATTTTCTTAGGAATATTTTGATACCTAAATGACAACTGTAGCACGAAAACTAAAGTAAGTATACACGAAACACCAGAAACTTTTTTGTGGGTGTTGCGGGTGTTGTGGGTGTAAGTTGGAGTGTCCAGAGCGGGTTCCGGTTGTGTGTGTTCGGCCGTCTCTACAGCTGTGAATTCCCAAGAATTGTATTTGATAGGCATATGTCTGTAGGGAATTTTATTCCGAACACTATACAAAAAAAAAAAAACGGTGTGAAACAAGTATAAACTTGAAAAACATTAACAAAGTAAAAACTTTTTACGCTCACGGGTACAAACATGCGTAAGATTTTATTCGCCGCAAATTTATTTGACGCTCTGTTGACCAATTCTACCCATGTTCTTATAGAACTTTCTATTGCGAACACATTGCTATAAAAATGAAATACGTAGCTCGAGAAATAATGTCAGGACAGTGAAATAAGTATAAACTTTCAAAGCGCTGCATCACAACAGTGTCGTCGCTGCTGAAATCACGGCTAACGCTTCGGCCACTTCCCACACTCGTGCGGGTCACCCCGTATCATAATTATACATTGATAGGCCTATGTCTGGGTGGGAATTTTATTGCGAGTTCAGTGATATCAAAATCAACGCTGTAGGATCACTGTGGAGCTGGCAACAAACGAAAGAGTATGAACATTTACTTCCTGTTTGGGTGTCGCGGCGAGTCATCTTCGTGTTTTTATTTCGTGGTGGGATAGCAAATGCTTTGGTGACATTTTATGCATATGATCTTGTAGAGCATTTTATTGCCAACACAATGATACCAAAATGAAATACGTAGCTCGAGAATTGATGTTAGGAGCGTGAAAAGTTTATACACTTTTTTGTCTTTACACTTGAGCGCCCAGAACGCCGCGCGCACAATGCGCTTTTTTTTTCCTGGAGTGCCGCGCGCGCGAAAGTATTAATATTTTGATGGTGTTGGCTACCTTGTAGAACCAAAATACATAATCAGATTTCGTTCTTCTATAGACCTCAGATGAGTGCAGCATATTAGAAAGTTTAGCTTGAAACTTCATGTGTTGTCTAGATCTAGTCAATGCCTTCACGCCGAAAACTGTGCTAATAGACAAAATTCTCTCTTTATGGTAGGTAATTTTAACTCTGCTCTCATATTAACTATTCTCATGGACTTTGGAGCCCCAAGGATGAGACACCTAGCTTCATTTTGCAAGGTTTCAAGAGATTTCAGCTCTTTGTCTGTATACAGTGTGAGATGTAGAGCATTGTAGTCAATCACAGAACGTATAAATGATACATAAAACATTCTAGCAAGTCTCACGTTAATTCCATAATTGAAACCAACAAGGACCCGCAAGGGCTTTAATCTCTCCCAGAGTCTCCTCTTGAGAGAAGAAAGGTACCCAGGGTCGTTAATGGGGACACCAAGGTATCTGTAAGACTCGCAGTTCACAAGTACTCGCCCATCTATATGATAATTGGCTGGTGAAATACCACATGGAACGAGGGCACGAGTTTTCTGTACAGAGATAAGGAGGCCACATTCCTCAGCTCTAGTAGCAAAAGCATCGAGCAGAACTTGCATTCTAGGCTTGGAGGCAGCCTGTAAACATATATCATCAGCATAACAAATGACTGTGTCTTTATTATTAGTTGGAAGATCTTCGGGTTATGAGCTGTCTCCAGGAACGGATTAAACTCTTAAACCAAGGTACCCCTGTGCACGTGCTTTTATAATCGCGTCCAGTACCTTGTTGGTCATGAAGTGCAGAAGCCTACGTTTTGGCCGATATATTGTGTAATTAACAGAAAGACCAAAATATATAATAGCTATTTGTGAGTGCATAACAGAAAATATATCTTATCAGAGAAAAATGATACCTACATCAGTTTTAAACTGAGGTTTTCATAGCAACTCTTGCCCCATCTATTGGAGATTCAAGAAGCTACCCTAAGCCTCATATCATTACATAAATAATGAAGAAATATGGCTTATTTGCCCACTATAATGTTGCCACTGAATGAAGAACGTAAAATGTATATTTTTAAAAGGATATAATCTCATTTTATAACAAACTTAAACTTAAATAGGTGGTAACTGATGACATAAGAAGTTGACAATCCAAACATAATGCTATGAGGCTTAAGGGTAGATCCTCAAATCTCCAATTGATGTCGAGTGTCGCTATGAACAAATGTTAAACTGATGTATCTTTTCTCTCTGATAAGATATATTTCCTGTTATGAATTCACAATAACAACTATATCTTGGTCCTTCTGAAGGCATATAATATTTTAGACTTCATTAGCATATCTATGTTAATTACACAATATATCGGGCAGTGTGTTGGCTTCTGCACTCCATGACCTACACAGTACTGGACGTGATTATAAAAACACATGTATCTTCATTTGAACTTTATATATGTCCATGGTAAAGTATCTAAAATGAAGCTTATATTTCTATCGTTCCTGAGGCATATAAAACATTTATGATTATCAACATATTTACATAATAAACATTGTTCTGAGAGAGTTGCTATGTCGAGCGATCTGTGTGGGATCAGAGCTCACCGATTATAAAAATACATGTATCTTTCCTAGAGTTTCAAATGTGCCTATGGTAAGATATTTAAAATGAAGCTTTCATTTCTATATTTCTTGCAACATAAAATATCTACTTTTATTAACATACCTAAGTAAAATAAGCATTGTTCTGAAATGAATATTGCGAGTTCCGAGTTTGACGAGCGATGAAAAATTAAACTTTTATACAACAACATCTATCTTCAGTTTTGCTTAAAATATTTTCTAACTTCTGGTAGAAGTTTTACATATAGATTATGTTTCTGTCTTTCTTTTGACAAAGAAATAATTTTTATTTATTAAGTTATCTATATGTTTTCAACAATTTTCTTTAGGTTTTCACCTGTTCCAACATAGTTGCACATTTTTGGAATATGATACAGGCATACCTCAGTTTAAGAGTTTAATTGGTTCCTGGAGACGCCTCGTATTCCGAAGACTCGTATTCTGAAGCTAATTTCCCCATAAGAAATAATGGGAAATGAATTAATCCGTTCCTGACTACCCCAAAAACCCCATATCAAACTAAATTTTTATACCTAATTCATCTAAATAAACCTACAAAACTAAGTTCAAGTTATTACTTACCTTGTTGTTGAATGCTGTAGGCGTATGGAAGATGGTGAGGAGGGGGGAGGAGGAGAGGAGTTACTGTTTGGAAGGGGAGTCCCCCTTCCATTATCACATCAGGCAGTGAGGACCTTTCTGGTGTGCTCTCCCTGGCACGTCTTATCTGAGTGCCACTAGGTCCTGGTTGAAGCTCACTGCTCGATTTTCTCACCACAAATCTGTCCGTGGAAGCTTGCTTTTCCCTTCCGAATGATCTCTTGTTTCTCCTCTATTGTCATCCTCACATGGGCTTTCTGGCCTTTATCCTTACCACTGGCTTTCTTGGGACCCATGGTGAATATAATAACAAATTGTATAGTCAAATCACCAAAAATCCAACAAAACACTGAAAATCCGAGAGAAGAATTGATGTAGGGTAGTCACTGAGCGCGAGACAATGGTAAACTGAGGGGCGGAGGGGTGGAGGGGCGACGATCGCCGAACCACCACGCGCTAGGTCGGCCTGTACGCGTATCAACAAACTCGCGTTCCGAGACATATTTACCGAGGAAATCCTGCTCGTCTTCCGAAAAACTCGCATACAGGGACACTCGTGTTCCGAAGTACCACTGTACATGGGTTGACCCAACGGGTCCGTCTAATTACCACAAGCTAACACAAGCTACACAAGCTTCAGAAAGCTTCCTGGCAATACGTTAGTAATGAATAAATATGATATATTTACTTATTATAATGTTGGTGCTGAACGTACACCACGAAAAAACATAATTTTAATCAGAAAAAGTATCTTTTTATAAAGAAATTAAACGAAAATAAAGAGCTGGTGACGCCAAATCAAGTCGACGATCCAAGCGTCAATGTTGTGGAGCGACTTATCCAAGACAGATTGTTGCCTGGAGAGTGTTTGCTGGCGTATCAGCCTCTTGTACACACGTCGCACTTCTCTGCTCAAATTGTCACAAATTGAAATAATGGTATAAACTACAATAATGCATAGTTACAATAATAGTTAGCATAAATAGCCAGAAAATATTGAAATTGTATTGAAATATAGGTATCTGGAAGTGAAATTAACTCCATGGGACAATAGTTTTGTTATATAGATGCTGATGATTATTCGCTGGTATGCGTTCCCTACTTGAACTACTATGCACTTACGTATCCAGAGATTAGTTCAGAGTAAAACCATGTTTTTCCAAATTCTACATTACATACCATCATTATAACAGATAAATATGACGTATTTCTTCATTACTTATATAATGCAAGGAAATTTTGGGGTATGATTAGGTAGCTAGGGGTGGCTTTTGGGTAAATACATGGACTTGCTTTGGGTGTGTGTGTAGAACCGTACACATTAGCCAATCAATTGTGTAATTAACATGCATTCATATTAACCCTTAAACCGCGCATATCATATATAAATGATATCAATGACAAAACCGAAATCGCGCACATCATTTATATATGATTTCGTGTCTAGCGCTATAATTTAAACACCCCGCCTGGGATAGGGGCAGCTATAGTACAGCCACGACTGATAGTTGCCAGATCCCACCTAGAAAAAAAATCCAGCCCAACATTCTTGAGAGTGAGAACGTCAGTATTGCGCCAGCCACCAAGGCTGGCACACGCAGCACGAGCTCACAGCACCGCTGTTCAGCTTGTGACCACAGCATCGCCTACAAATGCCAAAATATAAGTGATACTGCTATTATTTAGCAGTGATAGTATTACTGAAGCCCCCTGAATTTGATAAAATTGACCAGGATTCTGATAACAGCTTGATTGTGGAGATATTTAGCGCTGTGCTCGATGGAGGGAGGAGTACGGCTGTGGAGGGAGGATTGTGGCGTTGTCTTCTGACTGTGTGTGGCCACCATTTATTGACTGCACTCACCATACCAGCTTAGTGGTTCGCTATGGTGAACACAAATGTAGATACTTACATATAACGTGTGTATAGTGTGAGATAACAGCGAGAGGAGTAGGTTGGGAGCCGCCATTTTGGTGAGAGGAGCGTCGTCTGCAGGAATTATCGTGTTGTTTACCTGTGACCACAAAGGGTCTTTGGGCACCATACCAGCTTATTTGTACAAGTATGGTGAATAAAACAGGTAGATACTTATATATAATGTGTGTATATAGCATAATAACACCACAACCAATATTGTTGGAGGAGAAATATTAGTGCGTGTGGCCTTGAGGGTGGCCGCCGATCAGCTGACTGTGGAGTAGCTATGTCTTTGTGCGTTTACTCACCATACAAGCTTAGATGTACAGTTATGGTGAACAAAACATGTAAATACGTATATATAACGTCTGTGTATAGTGAATAAATGCAAAAACAGTATTGTGGGAGGTAAATGAGGGTGAGTGAGGTGGTGATGAGGGAGGGCGTGGCAGTGAGTGGCTCGCTGGTGTGTGGCGGCCACTCCTCGTTGCTTTTTGACTCACAAGACCAACTTAGTAGTTCGTTATGGTGAACAAAACATGCAGATACTTATATATAACCTGTGTATATAGTGTAACAACAGCAAAACTATTTGTTTATTGTTTTATGAACATAATAATTGAATCACTTATATGCACACCATAATTTTGAGTACAGCGATGGTTCACACATTTTATAATATAAATATACCACAATTCACTGTATGGAATAATATTACTGCAAAAAAACTAAGAAAAAATCAATCAGAGACATTGAAATAATTAGGAAATAATATATTTGTGGCAACTGCCGTCTGACAGCTCGGGCGGAGTAGACCTCGTCTGGCGAAGGCTCTGCCAACGCCCCTTTTTTGCCACACTTCCCTACCCTACTGCGGCTAAAATATGCTACCTACGATTTTTTTGTTATTTTTTCCGTGATCAGGGAACAAAAATAAACAATTCTATAAGACGAAAGAATTTTTGGATTTTTTTTTTTTTTGTTGCGCCTGTGGGTGTGAATTCCATTTGGGCCCCTAGCGGTTTGAGGGTTAATAATACATTCAATAACATCATTATAGGGGGTAAACATGTCATAAATCTTCTTACTTGTGTAATGCTAGAAAGCCGGAGTAGCACTAGGTAACTATGGATATAGCTTTGGGAAAATACATGGACCCGCTCTGGGTGTGTGGAGAGCTACACACAGCAAATCAATTGTCTAACATGCATATATATGCTAGTTAACCTTCAAGATTTATATGTCAGAAGAAAGACAGAGATGTAGACATTACTGTAGCTACATTTCAAGTAATATATAAAATTTATGTGAAAGGCATTATATTTTTAAATAAATAATACTACATAATCGCCGGTATCCGGACACATGACCACTACATTCAATGCCATCATTATAGTCGGTAAATATGTCATATTTCATCAATACTTGTGTAATGCAAGGAGGTTTTATCTTTTTTAAAGATAAATATTTCAACTTTAAATATATTTTCAAATATTTGTCATTAAAGTATATATTCTGAAAATAATCATGCATTTTATTTACCCCAAAGTAGAGCACGAATATCATAGTGTCTATCCTGTGATTAGTAATTTATTTTGCACCCCATACTCATCCTTGAAGAGTATTTACATCACTCCTCGCTTGATAAATCAAGATCTTTTGAGTGCATGAAAAATATGTTTTAGAATTGGAATTCAAATGATTACAGTACAACCTCGATTCAACATACTATATGGGACCAACCCCAGTTCGTTGGAGCGTTGGATTCGTTGCAAGAGGTGACCTTCAGGAGGCGTTTGTGTCAGTCTTTTTTTTTTTTCTTGTACACAATAAAAATGCATTATCATATTACATACTCTACCTATATATTACTTCTCTACTAAAAATACTGTAATTCATAAATTTACCTTATTGTTGAAGTTATATCCATCTTGAAGTTTTGTGAAGTTGTGAATGCTCTACAGTAAATACGTACTGCAGTGCATTATGCCGTTAGCACTGTGTTGATTAAAGTAGTTCTGCTGTATGTTGAGTACTACAATACAGTTTATGAAAACTATTGTACACAAAAATTACTGCAACTTTAATTTTAACACTGAGTACACACTTAAATTTAACACTTGTTCTAACTGTTCATGTTGCACACGATGTTTTTAGATGTTTGCATCAGCTTTGCTGGTGCTCGCTGCTGCTGTGAGTTCAGCTGCTTCTGAGCTGGTGCTGGCTGCTGTTGTACCAGTGCTGGGTACAACGTGCTTGTGCTGGGTACGGCTGTTGTACCAGTGCTGGGTACAACTGTGCTTGTGCTGGGTATGGCTGTTCTTGTGCTGGGTACGGCTGTTCTCTTGCTGGGTACGGCTGTTCTCGTGCTGGTACAGCTGTTCTCGTGCTGGGTACGGCTGTTCTCGTGCTGGGTACGGCTGTTCTCGTGCTGGGTACGGCTGTTCTCGTGCTGGGTACGGCTGTTCTCGTGCTGGGTACGGCTGTTCTCGTGCTGGGTACGGCTGTTCTCGTGCTGGGTACGGCTGTTCTCGTGCTGGGTACGGCTGTCTCGTGCTGGTTGATTTTCTGCTACTAGTTGTTGCAAAATATTGCTTCGTTTTTGGCATTAATAAGGCACTATTAGTAAGCCCCTGAGACATTTTGTTTATAACCAAAGAGCTGTAGTAAAAAAATGGTCAATTCCACAATTATTCTTCCACCGGCCAATAAATACTGTACGTCAATCGCAGACAAAGCTAAGGGCACTGGGTGCATACTGTACGAACGCAGACTAAGTCTATACGCACACCCTTCAGTTGGCTGGTGTTTAAGCCTGATCCAGTAACATAAATTTCTTAAATATTCAATTTACATCAAATTATATTTTTGTGTTATGTATTTAGTTTAGCAACATTATTACGGTAATAAGAGCTATAAAAAAATACTTATTTTGAAACTGATTTATTTATTCATTATTTCGAAGCCATAGGTCACTGAACTGTGGCGACGAAATCGAACAAAACACCGCCTGGTGTTGTGTTCGATTTCCAGTAGCATATGTTTCTCTCAATTTCTCTCAAATATTCAATTTACATCAAATTATATATTTTTGGGTTACATATTTAGTTTAGCAACATTATTACGGTAATAAGAGCTATAAAAAATACTTTGGAACTAATTTATTAATTTATTATTTCGAATTATTTCCGTAGATCGCTGAACTGTGGCGACGAAATCGAACACAACACAACAAGCATGGTGTATGGACAGGGATTAGACCCGTCTACTCGTGCTGGAGTTGTGCTGCAAATAACGTGAACAATTTCTCAAATAGGAGATATCTACCTTATTACAGCATATTTTTGGTTTTATTTAGTTAGTTTAACCCTTAAACTGCGCATGGCGTATATATACGCCCTGAGTAACATGTCCAACGGTGCGCATGGCGTATATATATGCCATAGGGTGCCATTCCCGATTCAAATGGCCCGCGGCTACACGGGGTTCACAGTAGCTTCCTCAGGGCTCTTGTAAACAGACGCCATTTAAAAAAAAAATCGTGGGCAATATTCTCAGGTGTGAGAGGCACAGTACTGTTGGAGCAACCAAGGCTGGCGCACGCAGCATGAGCGATCAGCATTGCTGTTCAGCTTGTGACCACAGCATCACCGAAAAATGTCAAAATAAATATATAACTTATTATTTAGTGATGACAATATTACAGATGACCCGTGACTGTGATATAAATAACCAGGGTTGTGATAATAGCAGGATTGTTGTAATAATTAGCGCTGTGGGAGGAGTGATGCTGAGACTGAGGGAGACAGCATTGTTTACTGACTGTGTGGCCACCTGTTATTGTTTACATTCACCATACCAGCTCAGTGGTTCTCTATGGTGAACACAAATGTAGATACTTATATATAATGTGTGTATTAGTGTAATAACAGCAAAAGGATTATGCTGGGAGGAGCCATTTGGGTGACGGAGGTGACGTCGTCTGCACGATTTGTCAAGCTGTTTAGAGGGTGGCCACTATGCTCTTTGGGCGCACTACAAGCTTAGGTGTACAGTTACAGTGCATAAAACATGTAGATATTTATATATAATATGTGTATATAGGGTAATAACACTGAAAACAGAATTGTTGGGGGAGAAAGTTTAGTGCGTGTGACCTTGAATGAGTGAGGGAGCCGCCAGCCGCCAGCTGTGTATACCGACGAGTCTTAGTGCCTGAACTAACTATATCAGCTTAGCTGTACAGTTGTGGTGAACAAAATATATACATACTTATATATAACGTCTGTATATAGTGTAATAACACCACAAATGGTATTGTTGGGGGAGAAAGTTTAGTGCGTGTGTTGAGGGAGTGGCAGCGAGTGGCTGGCTGGTGTGTGGCGGTAACTCTTCGTTGCTTTTCGACTCTCAATACCAACTTAGTGGTTCGTTATGGTAACCAAAATATGCAGATACTTATATAACCTGTGTATAGAGTGTAATAACAGCAAAACTATTTGTTTATTGTTTATGAACATAATAATTGAATTACTAAATACACACACCATACGTTTGAGTACAGTACAACCTCGATTCAACGTACCCCGATTCAACGAATCTCCGGCTAGTTCGCACACTTTTCAGGCGGATTTACTCACCCTGTTCGACGAACAATGGTTCGCCGAAGCGGGGATGTTCAGATTTGCTTACGACGTCGAGACAGATTTCACAGACTGGTGGAAAAGTTTCACATTCTATCACAGATTACAATTATTAATTCCTTCATATGACAAGTTCAATCACACAAGTGGACCACACAAGTGGACCGCACATGTGGTCCACAAGTGGTCCACAATCTTACGATGTTGGGACAGAGTTCACAGTGGTAGAAAACTTTACCATCCCATCACAGATTACAATTAATAATTCCTTCATATGACAAGTTAGATCACACAAATGGATCACACAAGTGGACCACACAAGTGGACCACACAACAAGTGAATCATATGAACCAAACACCAGAGAATGGTCCACAAGAAGTGACGCATATTACCAAACACCAGCCAGAGTGGTCCACAGAAGTGAACGACTGAGTTTCAATGATTTTCGTTCACGATTTGTGGCACACTATCTTGTAAATTAATTTAAGGCTGAAGCGGGAATAGCTAGCTAATGTGTTAAAATCTTCTTAGACATTCTGTGACTGGCTCGACAACCTACAACCCCCCCACCCTGAGTCGACAGGCCGGTAGACAGATAGGGAATTATCTGTAACAGTAAACTTCACTTATAGTGCGGTTTTCACTCACTATTCGTGTCTGACTAGTTGTCAGAGTCAGTGCCACCCATGACATTTGACGATTTCAGCATGAATAATCCTTCTGAAAACTTGTGTTTTAATAACTCTCTATTATGCTAATTAATCCCTTACGCTGCTCGGGGGTCCTGGGACATTTCACCCCTGTGTGGCAAGAAAAAAAAATACCAACATTATTTTTTCGTCTCTTAACATGTTAATTTGTGTCCCTGAGCATCGGGAAAAAAAACAAGAAAAATCGTAGTGCAATATTTAGTGGGCGCAATTGACCAGGAAGTCTGGCGAAAAAGTGGGCAGTGGACAGAGCAGTACGGTCGTCAGTGCCGGTCAGCGTCACCCGCTGCTGACAGATGGGAGTTGCCACAAGATATTATACTATTTTTCAATGTCTCTGATATGATTGTTTTTCTAGTTTTTTGCAGTAATATTATTCAATAGTGTGTATTGTAATATATATATATAATAAAAGTGGTGAATAATCGCTATACCTAAACCTCGATTCATCGTACTATATGGGACCACCCCCCAGTTTGTTTGGAGCGTTGGATTCATTGCAAGAGGTGACCTACAGGAGGCGTTTGCGTACAGTGTCTTTCTTTTTTTACTTGTACACAATAAAAATCGCATTATCCATATAACATACTGTACCTATATATTTACTACTCTACTAAAAAATACTGCTGTAATTCATGTATTTACCTTATTGTGGAAGTTATGTCCATCTTGAAGTTTGATGTCGAAGTTGTGTGAATGCTCCTACAGTAAATAGGTACTAGTCAGCTGTCATAAGCCGTTAGCACTGTATTGTTAAAAGTAGTTTTGCTGTATGTTGAGTTACTACAATACAGTTCATGATAACTATTGTACACTAAAATTGCTGCAACTTTAATTTTAACATTGAGTACACACTTAAATTTAAAGCTTGTTCTAATTGTTCACTTCACACACGATGTTTTTAGAGGTTTGCATCAGCTTTGCTGGTGCTCGCTGCTGCTGTGTTGACTTCAGCTGCTTTTGTGCGGGTGCTGGTACGGCTGTGCTGGTGCTGTGTACGGCTGTGTCTGGTGCTGGGTAATTACCCAAGTGTCAATTACCTAAGTGTAGTTGACAGGATGAGAGCTACGCCGGTGGTGACCCGTCTTCCTAGCC